>CM055202.1:11701946-12009612 GCA_029224185.1 Karalla daura
CGCGCTACAACTCAGCGCCGAGCTTAGGTGAACCCGGGCTGCGGCGCCAGCGGCGGTGCACTCACACCCGCCGGGGTTAGACCACGGCTGTAGAAATCTAACACTCCCAGGAATTGCATTTGGGCCATATGATATCCATCTATAGGCTGACGAAGCTAATGAAGATGCATACGTGTGGAGAGCAAGAGGCAATGGAGATAATTACAATTATCACATGTCTATATCAATCACCATTAACCAGACGGGGAAACTTGGATGAAGCCGCGCTATTTGTCTTGACAGATGTCTTGTGCTTTTAGGCATCACTGTATTTGTAGTCCGTCCGCTCTCACTTAAGAGAAATCTCATCTTATCAGGGCTTGAAAACTATGCCGTCAAGCTTTCTTCTCTTGACAAGATGGACTTTTTCTTTCCCTTTCTTTTGCTTCTTGCCAACTTAAAGTGATAATGGAAAAACCAACAGATACTTGTAATTGCGTCATTGTAATTGGAAGGCATGAGCACCTAAGTGTGAAAATTCATCTTTTTTTTTTTTTTCCCAAGGCCCATATCCACTTGATCACTTGCAGCGAGCTAAAATAAAACTAATGAGAGGAGGTGGCTTCAAGAACATATAGAATTTCCATTTCCAGCTCCAGTCCACACACAGGTACTGTACAAATATACAGTGAGCGAAATCACAGCTGTGCCACTTATGCACGAGTATTGGGATTACTGTCACCTTTGTCTGCATATTTTTCTTTGATTAATGTCACCCAAATGCTGTGTCTTCCAAATGAGAACCCAGTTCATTTGCATGATTTTTTGTACATGGTGCAAATTTGGGGATAAATTAGTCAGTCTCCCATCTTTGTCGGCATGGCACTGAGTGATTTTTTTTTTTTTTTACTGGAGGAGTCTCAGAGCAATACTCCCAGAGAATTACACCTGTGAGATATGCTAATCATTAACACAGCCATAATGACCTTATTTACCTTCATATAAAAGACAGAAATTAGCATTAGCTGCGCTAAACGAACAGGGAGTTAATAATCAAGGCACTCACTTCTGCTCCCCCTATTTGTTAGCTAGGAGAGGCCAAGCGCCAGCTCCGGCATGTTTAGTTGCAGGCGACCATCAGTCGACGTCTTTAAAACGCATTATGGCGCCATCTCCTATTGCTGCCTCGGAGGGGAATTCCCAGATGGTGGGCTATGATTAGGTAGTGCACTTAGCTGTTTAGAAATGAGCATCTGGAAACACAGGTTGAATTAACACCACTGGGTCCCTCATTTTCTCCAAATGAGTGTCATTCAATTAATCTAATTATTAGGCAAAGAAAAACTGAAGGACTAATAGATTCCTATTATCTCATCATTGTCATCTTTCAAGTGCTCGCATTTCTGAGCGGGCTCACGTGCATTCAACAGCCAGAAGCATGTCTTGTTTATGCCCTCAGTTTACCTCGTGACAACTTTTCAAAATTGACTAACTTTCGCCTTTTTTTTTTCCTCATCTCGAAATGATTTGATTTGCATTTTACTGCACAGAGAGCATTTCAGTTATTCTCACCACCGGACCTGTCTGATGCAGAGCCCTGCTGGTTCTCATTTTTGTCATGTAATCAGGGACTGATTTAGACCTGGAACACCAGCTGAATGAAATTAAGTATGTAGTAGGACTGAACACAAGCAGCTCTCTGGGTACCGAGGAGCAGGACTAAGAGCCACTTAATTACAGCACTGTATCTTGTGACAAAATAAAAAGCACCTCAGAGGCATCATTAGCAGCAAATGCACAGATAAATGCCTCGGACCGATCGATGCTATAGGTTCGGAATTCAAAGAATCAACTCTTGGAGCAATTAGAAGTGAGGAAACTGGCAATCACATTAGAGCAGAGCTATTTCAGAGCAACTTAGCCATTTCCTGTCTGGGACTCCCGTGGCTATTTCTACTACATTTGTTCGAAACAAAAAGAGGTCGCTCTTCTGGATTTTGAAGACGTCGTCTTGCTGTCACTTCACACTATCTGACATAATGGATGGGCAGAGCAGAATGATCGGTGTCAGCTCCTCATCAGCCGCCTCCTTTCACATGGATCATGTGATGCAAGCCTAAAGTGGCCCATGTCGTGTCTTTCTGCGTCTCCGCGCCCCCCCTGCAACCCCCTCCCCTCCCCGCTGGAGCCCCCGCTGGCCGGAAGGACCCTCTCCCCGGGCTGGAGTGGCTCCTGCTGGGACTGCTGAGCCGCTGGCGAGGGAGGGGGGAGGAAGGGGGGAGGAAAAAGGGGAGGAGGAGGAGGAGAAGGAGGAGGGTGGGGGGGGTGGGGGGGGGTTACACAGACCTGGAGAACACTGTCAACAGCCCCCAACCTCCCCCATCACCCTCCACCCCACCCCAACCCTCCAATTTCTACCCTCCCCCACATACAGACAGTCACTGCTCCTACTGCATGTGTGTGTGTGTGCACACTTGTCATTTATCTCCATATGGGCTTCTCTGGTGGATGTATGTCAGAGACTGAGACTGTGCATCTGTGTGTGTGTGTGTGTGCATGCTCATGTGCTTGTGTGAGTGATTCTCAGAGTGTGCTGTATGTGTAAGTGAATGACGGAGTGAGTAAACATGTCCCAGAAAGAGATTAACCTCACGAGCTGAAACATGGAGGAGAGACATCAACAATAAATGTCAAATACTGCTCAAAGATGATCACGCGCTGGATAAATTTCAGCCGGGTGTCAATTAAATCATCAGCTTGTTAGGATAAAACACTTTGAGGAGTGCGATCAATTGGCCCAAGCCAAAAATTAGACTCCAAAACTAACTTTTCCCATCTCCCATTTTACAGTTTTGTATTTTCCACGGCACTTGAATCTCTTTTATATCTTTTTACCACTCGCATAAACACACCCCCCACACACACCTCCCTCGACAGGCTCTTTATTTGCCACTCTTCAGTCTAGCCCTCTCCATAGTGCAAACACCCAGGCGACGTAATTCGCAAAGAAGAGATACCAATTTCTCCTCGGCAAGAGATATATCGAGGACGTTAAACAAAGCAAACAGCTGCATCGAATTCTGATGGCGCAAAGCTAAGCCTTCAATTTGAGCCTCCCCTCAGAAGAAAGCAGAACTTAGCTTCAAATATATTCCGGGTAGAAAAGAGAGCATATTGTGTTATCATGAGAGTCTGTTTACCTAGTGAATCTACATATGGCTATCTAATATCTTTGTGCCATTGAGCAGGTTGGAGGCTGGAGTCCCAGGGGTTTCCAGGCTGGGATTATGCATGGCGGGGGTTGAACTATTGCCCCTGTGTGATTGAAAGACCTCCACCAGCTTAGGCCCTGTTTATTGTACATTTGCATTGCTCAGTTCCACCAGGCTGCTGGGAACTATCAGTGGCCAGGCAGCTCATATCTGGGCTGCCTATAATTCGGTTTCCTGCAGATCCCCCTCGTGCCTGGCAGCCAGCGGGAGAGGCTGGGGGCTTATAAGCAATCATTTAGTCTGATTGACCAGGATGTGCTCTGATCAATATCTCGCGCCGGGGCCCCACACGCTGAGAGAAAACACTTCAAGTGTTTGTGTATTTCAAGCCTGTCTTTACTCTTGGATTTCGGATGATTTACCAAAACACTGTATTGGGAGCTGATTTGTTCGTCCTGTTCTGCACAAAGGGCCATGGAAAAAAAAAAGAACAAAAAAACCAACAAATTAGAGATGTTATGGGATTATTTCAAACTGTGCCAAATGTTTTGTATCCATCAGCTGCTTTCTGAATCATCTCTTTGCACTGACGAGCAGATCTATTAACAAAGATAATTGCGTTTGGATCCATGCCCTGAAGTGGTCAACTATGCAATTTCACTAATTCATCCTGGTGAAAGGTTGACCTTAAGAAATGTAATTACACACACCTGAGTTACACAAGAGCCCAAGAGGTCCGCGAAACGTTTACTGGTTAAAGAAGGTATAATTACCAGAAAACAATTAGCCCATTGTCGTGACAGTCGCAAAGAGAAGCGCAGCACAAACAAATGAAAACCCTGTCGGTATTGAAACAAGAGTCAGAATCAGCCAATTTGTTCTTCTTTTTTCTCTTCTAATGCGATGTTTAAAACCACTTCGTTAAAATTTGGGGAGAAAACAATGCACCTGCCCCTTTCTAAGGTATACAGTGGGGAGAGGCATTAGTTCTACATGACCACTTGGAATTAAGTGGTTTAGAGTAACCTGGTATAAAACACAAATCATTTATGAATTTTAATGGGCCCGCCCATGCCTCATAACTATGCATGACTTCATACTTTCATAATTGACAGGAAATATGAACTAGGCCAGGGGTCGCCTATTAGAATGACTTTTCATTTAATTTTTTGACAGCCTCATACACAAATGCGGGCCAGATTTCTTGAGCAAATTCATGTAGTGCACAGGAACCTTTCTGGTGAAATCTAGCAGCAATCCCCCGAGGCCAGGACCACCTCTCTTATAATTACACACAACTACACTTTGTACTGGTGGAGTAGATCTCCCCGAGAGCCACGAGCCGCGTCTGAGGTGTTCAAAGGGGAAATCCATTTGTCCCTTACAGTAAAACACTGCAGATACATTTCAAGTGATTAAAAACAAAAAGTCCCAGCTCGTGCACCATTCAGATCCCGGAGCCGGGGCCGGGATCAGACAGCACAGCGCCGTGTCGACAGGTACGTTGTGCACGGTTATATCACTTCTGCTCGGTGAAGTCGACCGTGCCAGGCAGAGCAAATATAGAGTGTTTCCTTGTGCCCAAGTTCAGCTGGAGGTCAGGATGATCCCCCCCCCCCCCAGTCTTCAACACCTACCCTGAGCTGTGGCAGAGAGGTGTTCACACACAATGGAACAATATGCCGTGGGAGGCCGAGGAATGTGGGCCCTATCACCCCCCTTTTAGCACAAGCTAACACTCATTGTATCCCTAAGATGTAAATCTACACCTCTGGGCTATAAAAGTGCTACAAAGAGGGTTCTTGACTGAGTAAATTAACATTCATCCCACTCGCAATTAAGCGGACAGACTGACATTGTAGCTCCTACATCGCCGCAACAGTGGGGGCTTTGTTGACATGGCGTCTGGACAGAGGAAAAACCCGAGGAAAATATTTTCAACTGAGTCATCGACTGGACATTGGTATCTGGAGACTGGAGTCTGCAGTACAAAACAAGATGCTTTAAAGCCGTGTGAGCGTTTCAGCGTTTTCGCTTCCCCCAGCGAGATACCGTTTGCGTCATTATTAAGATCGGGAGCAGAAAGCGTCAAGAGCAGTTTGTGTTTTTTTCTTACCGTGCACCATCTGACCAATTTACGGGCCGCACATCGAACAGGTTCCCCGGTCGGAAAGAGAAAGAGAGGGAACGTGTTCGTAACGGCGAGCACGTGCGGGAAGGACTGAATTGGTCTGATTGTACAACAGATGGTGCTGGCGGTCGGTGCCATTTACAGCTCGCAAAAACAGAAAACGTGCTCACAACAGAGAGCCGCGCTCGTAAAGAGAAAACACCTAAACAGACCAGAGTCGGAAAAATAGAATAGTTTTTTTTCGAGGAAATGTCATTAAAAACAATGCGTCCGAGCGAACGCTGAGAGCACACACATATAAACATACATTGTGAGACGTTACTGGAAGCATGAATACATTACCATCTGCTGCTTTTAATCCCAGACAGTTACAGTAGTGGCATGTTTTGGTAAAAGGATATCATTAATCATGGGTATAATCAGATGACATCAGGTCATGGCCCACTAAGTGTGTTTTCCTCATTATGGTAATATGGAGGAGAGGGGTGTGTTTCCGCTTTTTTTTTTTTTTTCAACTTTGACGCTTCTTTTCATGACAGCCCGCTGCTGATGGAGGAGGAAGGGAAAGATTAGACGCTTGGACACAACAGGCGTCTCTTTCAGGGACTAATAATCTGAAAAACTCTCGATTAAAGCCGTCATTAAATACTTTTTCTATTAATGTAGACACCCTCAAATGTTTTTTTAAGGTTTTTTTTAGCTGGTGCTACTAATAGATGGGTCCTGCAGACTTATTTCAAACTGCAGTGAGTTTGCTTACATCTAAAATGATTTCCTGCATCATGTTTATGTGCCGTCAGCTCTTTATTCAACTCGAGCCAACGCCGCCTTATGAAGAGACCGCGAGCTTTTCTGCGGCAGTAGAAAATAAACCCTGAGGCTATTTACTGTCTCCTTGATATATGAAGTTTGTGGTTTTGATTGTGTGTGATTATGTTCTGGGAGAATGACCTTTAGTGGCAACCGTATTGTAATATAATGAGGATGTGTCAGTCGGCCGGAGTACAGTGATGAGACGAGGCCAGGCAACCGGCGTTCAGAGCATCGATCCGCCGGCACCACGAGTATAGAGGAGAATCTGAAATATTTCGACGCCTCCTTCTGCTGATGTACAGGTGGATACGAGATCTCATCGAGCTGCTCTGAGGCACCTGAGGCAGCCCGAGCCGTCGGGTACAATGAGGAACGAGACGAAGGCGCTCAGACTCTCTGCAATAGATCTGCCTGTTTTTCCTGAATCATATACGATAAGAAAAACCAGATTAAAACAAACAATGAGCATAAAACGCAACATTTTCTGCGGTATTTATCAGGTTTCTCTCTAAAACAACACAAAACGCGCAGATCCGACCTAACTGGGAATATGACAGTGTTGTATCACGCTAATGATGATTCATGTGGATAAGATGAAAAACAGTCGGAGCGGAGGTGAGAGGAGAGGTGGCGCAGATTGATATGGTGATGGATTCTCTTACCTCCACCTTCTCATTAACTCTGGCCTGGGTAATATGACCTGAGAGAGATTTTCTCCTCCTACTTCAGCCCTAACACTGAGTCTCTAAGCCCTGCATGGTAAGCCCTATCTCATAAAGCACAATTAAGTGGGCCAATCAGGCAGGCTTAGTCACTCCTCTAGTGCCTTAACTCTATAATTAACCAAAATACACCATCAGCCCCTTGGATTTCAATCATAATCATAGTCAGTTGCATTGCAGTAATTTGCTGTGACTTTTTCTTCAAGGACTACTCGGTGTGATTTTAGCTAATAGGATTTAAAATCAATGTTTTAGTCTGTATTTTTGTTGTTTTTTTCTTTCAGAGGCAAAAAAATAAAAAAAAATCAAACGACGGCAAATAAGAAATGTGATTTAGCGTTGAATGTGATTCTGCGTGTGGGTTGGATGTGATTTGAGTGTGTGGTGAATAGTTTATCTCTGGGGTCTGAGCCCTAACTATGGAAGCAGAGCACACCAGTGAAACATTAATCACCAAAGTATTATGGCTCATATCCTTGGACAGCACATTAATTCAGGTGGCTATTAGGCTGCCTCGCAGCCAACCTTCGAAAAAGGTCCACATTGAAATTCAGTTGACAGTGTATAGTGTGCAGAAAGCTAACTACGGTGCTACTGCATTCCAACAATAAGCAAAACAAATTGCGCTTATGAATATAAGCAGCGCGCACGTATTATCTGACAGAGCGAGAGCTGCAACAAAATGTGAACAGTGGACTTCAGTGGGCAGTAGGTGTAATCACTGCGGACTGGCACGACGGTCTTCCCTGTATTCCTTGTCAATAGAGACAGACGCTCTACCTGTAGATGGAAAATAAAAAAAAAAGAGGCTGAAGAAACACCAATTAGAAAGGCTCCCTCTCCTGCACTCCCTCAGAAAAGCCAGGCTCCGCTAAAGGTCAGCCTGAAATTTGAATGACAGGGCCAAAGTCTTTTACTCATAATTTTTGTGTTTGCAATAGATTTCGGAGCAATTCACAGCCTTAAAGGCCTTAAGTGGAACAGCAATTAATTGTAATGAATAATCTGACAAATCTGGTTGACATATGGCCGCTAATACTCCTCCTTTTCTAAAGGGAGCGGTGGAGGGATTTGATTACCTCAAATGAAATCTGGGAGCGCTGTGCCATCTGCATGTACTGGGAGAGGCAGCGCACGTAAAACAGGACGTGGGAGGAAGCGGGGCCTGCTCCCTGCTGCCGCTGCAGCTCCCAGCAACTGATTTGGGAATAGGGCCTGCTTCTCCTTCTTCTTTTTTTCCCCCCTCTCTCTCATCTTATTGAACCAGCTGCCTCTCATGAACTAAAACGCAATAATGCTGCGCCGTTGCCAAAAATCGAACACGGCGAGAAAAGCAAACAAACATGACAGAAGTGATAAGTGTTGAGCAAACATATAAACAACACCACCGCGTCGAAGCCATCTGAGCACGCCGAGAGCCATAACTTTATTAAAAGCGTTTAGAAGTGTGATGAATCACCGCGCATCTGTTCATTGTTTTATTTTGATAAAGCTACACAAAGTATCTTGTACGGCAGATTTAGGACATGGAAAACGTCTTGAATGAGAGGCCAGTTGGTCAAAGGTTTAGCGTGTGGGCAGCGGTGGAAGTATTTAGATACTTGATTATAGTAAAAACATGTTTATTTTATCTACCTGTCTCACTATCTGTGTCTATTTGTCTGTATCTATAGTATATTAGGTAAGGAGGGAAGAATATAATGTAAGAATATTCATTGAAAATCAGAAAAAAAGCTAAAAAAGCTAAAAGAATGTAGAAAAATTATCTACAGTATAGCACGTAATCCAGAAGTGTTGGTTTAAGTCAGGCTTTAAACAGCCCGTCTTGTGTCACCAAACACTTTTGTACCTCAGCACACGATGTCAAACAGCACAGCTCAGGTGTCCGTGTCTCACCAGTCACTCCTCTCTCGCGTTGCGTCACGTCTCGCCTGTTCTCGCCCTAAGCCCCCGCGTCTTCATCCCTTCCTGAGTCACGGCCGTGGTCCGAGCTGCTATGAAATGAATCTCCCCAGCCCTCTATTCATGGAGGTCACAATGGCCCTCCGTCTGTCTCTGCGTATGATCACAGCTGGGCCAAGTTGACCGCACAGTAAACCCGAGCTATCGCTCTAGTCTGAATTTTACCAGAAGGCAATTATCAAATAAAGTGTCTTTAAATTTAGGCCGATATTCACAGAATATATTGAACATTATTGCAGACTGGCTCTTATCTGTGGATATCTATATCCATGTGCTATAGCTTGCTAAGCCGTACTTAAACATTGTAATTTCCAGTGAATTAACAGCGAAATATTCCTCTCTGACTTGATCTGAAGGAATATAAAAGTTGTAGAAAATGTAAATACTGAAGTCAAGCACTCAAAAAAAGCACCTCTTAACCTTACAGTCGAGCCACTTCAGTCACATCAGAAACACCTGCCGCAGACAGGTGGGTCTGTTTCTCAGATAAACAAGTTATTGTAAGCGCTGATAAATCGCTCCCCCAGCTCGAGGGTTGTTAACATGTCTTTGCTTTAAATAGAGCCAGAGCTGTAAGAATAGCCTCCGTCTTCAGTTCGTGGAACAATGTATTGCTGGGAGTGTGCTGCCGAATCAACAGAGCTGCTGGGTGCTGTGGCGTCACAGTGTAAACTCCTGCTCAAAGTCTGATAAAGAGGCCGCGTTCTGCAGGATATCTATTAATGGCCGGCTGACATCAGGTGCTCGGGCCACATTCATGTAAGGAGGGGAAATCCTGTTCTCATAATACACCTTGCACCATTTCTCAGCCCTGTATGGAACGTGGAGGCTGACACTAGCACAAACATGCTTTTGTGCAATTACCCCAAAGGAACAGTTCATCATCTTGAGAGACAGGTTAATTTGCCTCTTTGTGTGGCTTAGATGAGATGATCGATAGCAGTCATGTGTCTGTGTGATGCTAACACGAAGACTTGAAACTGCTAGCACAACTCTGACCAATGTACACCTTTAAGAGATACTTTAAGAGAAACTTTGATACACAAATATAGTTGGTATCCTTTTGCCTCAATTCTTTTCAGGCCTATGGAATAAACAAAGATTTGTTCATCAGTGTTGCCTGATATTACCTTGCTTTATTAGTCCGTTTCTGCTTGGAGTATTATGCTAACTCCTCTGGTGCCACATTTGAAGCTGGTTCCTTTGGATCCTCACATCTGCTGTAGGAGAAAGCCAATTTCCCAAGACGTCAAAATATTCTCTTAAGGGCTGTAGTCCCCGCTTGCTCAATCCACTGAGCGAGCCCGCCGCCCCCTTCAAATATTCGTTTAGGATCACAGACATTTTTTTTTTTTTTTTTAAGGTGTCAACTCCGGTCTGAGAAAAGAGCCAAATTAAGGCGCATGGCAAAAACATACTGTACAGCTGTGCTCGTGCCACACGTTTGAGGTAATTCAGTGCGAGTGAGAGGAGGTGGAGATCTGAGGCTGTGCATCTGCTCACATGTGCCTAACCACCACTAATGTGACAAAAACTCACCTAGAAGACACAGACTAATCACCTCGCCAGATGCGGCGGCTGTCACCTCGCATATCAGTCACCGCTGGCCGCTTTATGATCATCACTTTAACCCCGGTGTAACTCTGATAGAGAACACTGGATTGGCTCCATTTACTCCAGCTGACAGGGGGGCAAAAAACAACAATGCATAATCATCCTTTTCTTCTTATAAAATGCATTCTGAGCGGATAGTTCAGGAGCCAGGTCTCATATTTAATTGCAGGAATTGAATAAAGAACGTTTTCCACGAGGTGCTGGTGTGTGGCTAGCATAATTGCCAGGGAGCAGGTCTTAATTTAAACCGGGGGGTAATTATCATGCAGAGCATACCCACCCAGAATGTTTGCATAACTATCACAAGCGTTTTCATAAATGATGCTTTAATTAGTCTTAATTAGAATTTGTTTAAGTCAGCAGGGAATGCAGGGCCCGTGAAATGATGTATGTAATAAGCATCAGGGCCTGCTCTGTTTTTTTCCTTACTCGGGGAATAGAGCTGACAAAATCACATCACATTAAATTGATTCAGTCAGAATTAAAATTCTTATGGTATTAATTAAATGGGGGAAGATCTCATTAGCAGGCTGTGTGGTGAGGGAGAGACCCTCTCTGCCAGCAGATGTGACGGTGTCAGAGCTGCTGTACATGCTCGCCATTAGGGCCCCCAGACAAGGAGGAAGTGAGGGAGGAGAGAGGAGGGAAGGAGGAAGGCGAGGGAGGGAGGGAGAGAGAGAGAGAAAGGAGGGGAGATGAGCTGAGAATGAGGAGAGAGCGAGAGGAGATGGATGGATGGATGGATGGATGGAGAGGAGGAGGGGAACATGAGAGAGAGAAAATAAGAGAAAGAAAGAAAGAAAGGAGTGAAAGGCAAGTGTGGTTCTGGAATAAGGAAGAGAGGAGGAGGAGGAGGAGGAGGAGAAGAGCGAGGTGGCAGCATATTAATGAGCTGTAGGCTCCTCGCCATCTATAGCTTTATTTAGCTTCATTTGGTCTATTTGACTGGAGGAATTCAATAAGAGGAGAGCTAATGACTTGACCAGATACCCTGTTATCAGCACTGATGAGACACCCTCTCTCCTTGACTCTTTATACAGCTACAGTAGTCTAATAGGCCTCTGGAAGATTGCTGCCCAGAGTACAGTACAGAGCTCCTCTCCGAGAATATAGAGCGTGATTGTGCCTCAGGGAGCTTTGCTCCGCCATTGCATGGGCTCACCTGATCCCCTTGTTAGGGAGCTAATAGCTATTGACACACTTCTTAAGGAACTGAACTGCAGAATAACAATCCAATTCGAGGGTGTAACTGCGCAGAGGATTTTCCTCTTTTATCCCATTGTGTTTTCAAACCCGGCTTTTCATCCGCCTGCTGGCGCGCGGTATCACCGGGTCAGCAGATAGCACGGATGTCGAGCAATAGACACATTGTCGAACCCCGCAGCAGCTGTCAGTCTGAGTGAACTGCAACCTTGAGCCGACAGGAGAATATGGTCGGGACAAGAGGGAGGAGAGGAAAAGGGGAAAAAAAAACCCACCTTGAGATCATTCACACTCATGGCAAATCACTATTTCCTCAGAGCCGGGACTATCGGGGACGTTATTGTGCCTGTGGGGGTCTCTGTAAATATGAGTCAGAACGCGGCACATGTATCCCGATTAAATAATACAACGCCGGGGACTTTTTATTGACAATAAAGTCCCAAATTTTTCAAAAAGAAACCTCTCAATATCCCAAGCTGCTCTGTAAAACACCTAAGGCCTACAGTATATGAGGCCGGCATTGTAAACAGTGGAAACGCTGTCCTGTATAGAATCCAATGAAAATGATAATGGAGGAAACAATGGCCTGAGGCGATGTAGGAGCAACCCAGCACTGCCGGTGTTACAAGGCATCACTTTCCCTTTATTAGGAGTAAGCATGACTGTTAGTGGGTCCTGCATAAATATTTGGGGTAAATACACAGTATATCATTTTTCTTCACACTTGAATTGCATTATGATTTCCATGCAGACTCAGGTGAACCGGGGTCAGGGGACTAAATTAAGTGGGTCCTGGAAGCAGCTGCAATGGTTTCTCTCTTTAACCATGCTTGGCTGGTTAAGCTATCAAAAGCCGCTTGTACATGCATCATAAAAAACACTGTGTGTGTGTTTAAAATTGTATTAAAATGCTGTTGACCCTTAAAATTAGAAAGGGAAACGTGCGACTCTTTGCATGGCAATTATTTCATGTCCATCTAGCGAGTGAGAACGTGCGACTGAGGCCCCTTGAAAATTTATTGACGGGCAGGCGGAGAAGTGAGGTGGTTCATTTATGACAATGGGGCGTGATGACATCACACCATAAAAAGCTCTCCGAGGGGTCAGATGGCATATGCTGCATGGGTTTGGAGTCTTTGTGTTTGCTATGCATGAATATATAAGAGGTAGAGTGGGTCAGTGGTTGACATTGCTTTCCTGTGATGTATTGTGACATCCACTGCTATGCTGTTCCTCTGAATGCCGAGGCTGTCGGGCCACATGAGCCACCGTGGTTCAAGAGCAGAGCGGGCTGGAGATCCTGGGAGGGGAAATAACCTGAATAGTCTACAAAAAGAGACGACCATTCCCTGATATAAATACTCATTCACAGAACGGTTCATTTAGATAAAAGAAAAATCCAAGCGCATCTCTTTGGTTGCATGGGACTATTGCACGCTTATGCAGCAAATTCTACATGTCTTAATTTCTAAGTATTTACTGCATTTAACTTGATCTGCATAATGTTTTCTCTCTATAAAACTACATGTACATGCCAATAAACGGTATGGTTAATGTATGGTACAGTATGTAAAATGACATATTAGTATCCACTGCACCTCATTAGCTCTTTTATTTTCCGACATGCTTCTAATAAGCATTGCGGTGCAACTGTTTGCTCTTTTGGCGCCCAGCAACATGTGCAACCGCTCTTTACAAATTCAGTTGCCGTGCGCAGGATGTCCAAACTCAGCGCCGAAAGTGTTCGCACAGGCCATTATGATAATTTAGCTTACTTATAATAATTAGCTGTTGTATATTCATTAGCCTTTTAATTGGTTAACTCTGGGGACCGACAGCAATTCCAGTCAGTCAAATACACTAATGATACGCACACACACACACACACACACACACACACACACACACACACACACGTGCGCGCTCACACAGCAGTTCTCTGCACGGAGAGACCTTGCAGAAGTAACCTCCCCCTGAACTTTTGTAGAGCACTCTCTCTCCAATCACTCCGGCTTTCAATACAGCTGTCAGTTTTGGCCAGAAAAGCAAGCTTTAACTCTGAATTTGCAGCTTTGTCCTTAGCGAGAGGAAGTACCTGTGACATCTGCACTGACATGCTGGAGATAATCCTCCATGTGATTGTCGCACAAATTGGGGGTCAGCGGCGCTGCAGACAGGGGACGGCGGCGAGGGACACAGAGGAAATGTTCAATCACGGGCCAGCCCATCCGGGAGCCTCCCTTTTCAGCCTCTCCAGCCTATGGTTCATCTCTCTTTTCGTGCTCTCGCTCTCTCTTTCTCTGCCCACAGCTGCCGGGCTTCCACTGGGAGGAAGCTGTATTATGGCTGGGTTAATTTACTGATTAATATCCAGCCACTAGATCCAGCTTTCCCCAGATGGCCAATTAAAAACTACAACTGGCAGCTCACATAGGCCTGGCAGCAGGTTGCCGTCGGGCCCAGGGCTGGAGGCTGTGACAGAAGGTGTTGGTCCTGTTTGGGCCCGAACAAGAGCCGCGGACTATCTTACTCTTTGACTGTGCAGCAGAAGGACAAAGTGAAGCTGCGAAACTGAACAGAGGAGGAAAAACTTGGGCTGCTGAGGGTTCACTTGTACTGTACAATTCTGTGTGCAAGTCCACAGAAAGTTCAACTCTATCTGTAGCTATAGGTACAGACCTCACCACTGTACAATTATATCAAATTGTGCATGTGTCATTAGTACAAAAGCATACTCTCAAATATGAAGTGACCATAGTGTATACATTTTTTCTAGTCATACTTAGTACCAAAGAAACATAAAATTGTTAATACATTAGTTTTCAAACAACAGTATAATTGCCTATGAAAACAGTATAATTGGCGATAATGTGTAAAGATGAAATTAAGATGTGCTTTTAGAACTAATCGTTCACACCTTGTTTCAACAAAACTATATGTGTGGTATTAACTTAACAGAAAAGGAGATAATTGCAATATCATCTATTTTCACTTCGTCTTCTAGTCCACAATTATCTTACATATTGAAGAAACATATAATTTTTTTCTTTGTGTGTTTTTCAGAACTTTCTTCTCAATACATGGTACAATGTGAATGCATAGATCTGCGCTATTATGCACTGATATAAATGCATTAATATTACCATTTATAATATTACTACCTAATAAATACTTGGTAAATGCTATATATTTTTATGTCATTTTTTTACGATTCAGGTAATTGCTTTTGCTACCAATATCAATGCATGATTTCAAAGTAAATGCCATTCATTTCCATCTGGTAAAGT
Source organism: Karalla daura (assembly GCA_029224185.1). Classification (NCBI taxonomy): domain Eukaryota; kingdom Metazoa; phylum Chordata; class Actinopteri; order Chaetodontiformes; family Leiognathidae; genus Karalla; species Karalla daura. The sequence continues at coordinate 11,716,870 of CM055202.1, forward strand.
TACATATTGAGCTCCATAGCTCCATGATTACTAAATAAATAAGTAGTATGAATGACTTAAATGCTGAACTTAAAGCTTAGTTCCCTGTTTTTAAAAAGCTAAGATGTACATGTAATTACTCTGTAAATACAATGGAATTATTGTTCTCTAAAATAAACGGATGCCATTCAAAACCTAATGTGTTTTACATAATGTGTCTTTTTTTTGCTACGTCGAGTATAATATAATAATCTGGAATGTAAATATTTGACATCAATATCCGAAAACAAACTGCAATATAAGCTAAAAGTGACTTTTCTACATTTGCACTGTGAGCTGTCTGTAATATAACCCCGCCTGCAGTGGAGCAGTGTTAATTTCACTGTAATAACCCTCACATTATGAGACACTGCTATATTTAGATGGAGGCCATTTGAATACAGGTCTTGTCTTAATACTGACACAAACCTTATAAATGGGCTGGGGTCACCATGGAAACACAGTAAATACAATGGCCGCTGCTGCTGTGAGAGGAAGGGTAATTAATAATTGAATTACGGAGCAGAGATAGAAAGCCAGACAGACCCATGCAGCTTCTTAGTCCCTTGATAAAGGAGAGTTTAATACAAACAGTTGTACTTCTACTGGGTCAGCTAAACCGGGGATATCTGGGCCATCTCTGTTCAAAGAGAAAAAGGCCACGAACAGAATTGATGGCCCATTTCATTATGTAATTGCCTCTTTAACTTCCTTGTTCTGAGCAATCGCTCTTTAAACTCAAGCTCAAGGTAATATATGCAGAGATATGAGGGTAGTCTCACAGACAGATAATTCAGTAAATAGCTGTAATCTTTGCATCACCTTTAACCACCCCGGAGCTGGCTAATATGTCATCTTAAAACCGTGGAGTGCTAGAAATGAGGAACGGTATATAGGGGAGGAGAGAGAAGAAAAAAAAAGAGGGAGAAGCGTTGTACATCAACACAGAGCTGAGGTGAATCCTCCAAGATCACACAGAGACGGTGTAGGAAGCTCCTCTCTGCTGCTGCTGTGGATATAAAAAGTGCGGTCCAGTGGTGGAACAAGGCTCCAGACAGCCTTTAAGCTGCCACCCTGAGAGTCGGGGTACAAGGAGCACAAAGCTGGATATGATTACCTACAAGAGAGTGATGCTTCCTGCCCTCCAACCCTTGAACTCAAGGTGTACCCTACATAGAATCAAAGTAAACAGCGAGCCCCTGTTCAGCGCCTCTGAAGTGGGTAGATGTGAGAACACAACACGAGTGACCCGCTTCCTTTCATTTCCCTCTTCATAAAGATCCCACAAATGAAAAAAAAAAAGAGCAATGCAACACACAAAGCAGTGGCGGGAAGGCTGCGCTCTTATTGAAGGGTCAGTAGTAGGATCACTGGGAGAAGGTCACCAAAGAGCCCAAATTCACACCCCATAATTGAGTAACAGGGGTCGCTGATTAGAAGGCGAGCAGCATGGAGGAACACAGGACAGTGGCTGGAGACGCTGCTCTGAAAAACAAGACAAAGTGCTGAAAAGAGACGGCTCTGGAAAGGCAGAATATTGGATGGTCTTCCCAGGTCCACCACTGTGATAAAGAATGAAGACTTAATTAACTGAACAGCCGGATCTAACAGGAACCACTATATCAGAGGCAGAGAGGGAGAGAGAGAGAGAGAGAGGGAGAGAGAGAGAGAGAGAGAGAAAATTCCCTTTATGTAATTAGATCAATTGGGCATGAAGTGAAGAGGCTTCATCCAAGAGCAGTGTGTGGTTTTGAAGTGGGATCACCGAGGTTTGATTACCTTTTGATTGTTAATGCAAAATTGGACGGTATGAATCCCCTCTTTTCTAATTAAGAGTTGGAGGATTGTTTTGGTGCTTATTTCGCAGCGACGGATACATGCTCGAATCTCAGTTTTAAGAAAAGCCTGACCTTAATGTGCATCATAAATAGTTTTTATAGCAAATGTGCCTGACGCCTTCAAATCATTAGAGGTAATTAATGGCTTCCCAGATAATTCACCTGAGTGCTTTATGTCCACTTATTCAGCCTATAAATTACCTTTAGAAGCACTTGTCATCTCAATACAGGGCTGTTTGGCTGAGGACCCACGAATGCTTTTTTTTTCACACCTCTGTGATACATAAAAAAAAAGAAATGTGGAAATGCGCTCGAACTGAAGGGAATCAAAACATGAAAAAGAAACAGTTGTCCTGAACGCGCTGGCAGAGCGATAAATCTCTTAATTATTTACCCTCCCCGTTCAGCTGAGCGGAGCACCTCATCTCTGAGATAAGGAGTCAGAGGCCGGTCCCCAACACAGGGCCGTCTCTGGGGAGGGGACATCTGTGTGGCCCAGTGGAGCAGTAGAAGGGCTGCGCGTCTGCCTCAGTCTGTCTCCACACACCTCCAGTCGCAGACAGGGGCCGCGCCGGGTGAGGGATGGGCCTCGTCGTCCAGGGGAAACGGCTTGTGTCGGCCGCCCACACTGCGCCTCCTCTGTGTGAAATTGGCTGAGAGGATGTAGACATATTCCACGCACTGATCCATGGCTGAGTATAAACAAGAGAGGATCTCGCTTTCACTCCTAGAAGGTCAGGAAGCTTCCCCGTGAAACAGTAAGTGACGCTGCCTCTTCTGCGCTCGCTAACAGTCTGACCGGTGGAACTTGACCCCCCCCCCCACCCCCATCCCACCCCTCACCCCCCCCCCCCCCTCCCTCCCCCCTCCCTCCCCTCCACTGTCACCCTTTCCCTCCGAGGGCGTCCTGTGTACAACCAGTTCCACCACTCTCACCGGGGTGCACTGATATTTCGTGGCCGCCTATGCCGACTTCATCAACAATTCCGGGGACAGATCCTCAAATTCGCATCGAGCGACCCAAACGCTCCTGGCCTGTGGCACGGAAACACCTGTAATCTGTAACGTCTCGACAGACACGTAACGCTCTCCAGTCATACGTCACAGCCCGGGAGAGGACGAAAGAAATGAAAAAAATATCTGAAAAAAGACAAAAAAAAAATCGTCCTCCTAGATCGTCCCGTCAGCACCAACGCTGTCCAAACGGCTGCGACAGAGGCATGAGATCTCAGCACGAAATCTGATTGCGGCTGCAGTAAAATGGACTGGGGAAGGCATGAATGTAATTAAAGCGGCTGACACTTTTATGCTGGGTAATGGGAGTCCAGGGCCCAGCTATTCCCTGACGAGCTCCCCTCACAGTATGGAGTACATTTTAATACCACCCTGCACAAAGACTTAAATACAACTCTCAAGGCCTTGGTGGAGATGTAATATTGATGTGTAAATAGGATAAATGCCAACATCCTGGGGTTTAGGGGACATAGTAAATAAACACCACCTAATACACAGAATATATAAAACCACTCGAGCGTCTGGAAACGGCAGCGCCAGACAGGAATAAACGAGAGGAGAGCACGACACTCAGTGTCTACCTTTGAGTCTGCGCGATCATAACATCATATTCACAGTGATTAAAACTCCAGATGATCGATATCTTTGTGATTCGCCTCCAAATAAAACAAGGATATCGAGAAGCAGAAGTTCTGTGTAAAATTAGGCTTAATGAAATCACGGTCCGCACTAAGCAGAGGAAATAAATGAGTTTCGTCTCGCACCCGCACTAATGTTAGGAAACAAATGCAGAGAGTGGAACAACAGTTAGGCACGGTCCAATCAGCAATGTATTTGTTAACGCAGGTAGGAAGGAGGGGCGGGGGCTTCTAGATCACAGTGGGGCAGATAATGAAGAAGTTAATAAGAGGAATGGTACTTTGAAATGTTCCTCAACCACCCAGGTCCCACAATTTAATCTGTAATAAATAATCTGGCATCATTGCAAGATGGCATCTCATAATGGCAAATGAAATATGCTGGTATGATAGGTACAATAAATCTGGATTTTCCTATGGTTCCCTCAGGCTAGGACAATATGCAACTATAGTGCTCTCTGTCAGGAAGAGCAGATCTCAGAGCCGTCATAAAATCTAAATGGGCACTAATTAGGCAAGCCTTCCCTCTCACACTTACTATTTCTATTGACATTTTCGGCGCGCTGCCCCCACCCCCTCACCCCCCCTGCTCCACCATAAGTCACTGAGAGAAGAACTCCCAGGATTGCAGAGCACAGGGCTGTTAAAGGGAAGTTCAACTTAGTGGTAATGAATAAATTTGCCCTCCCATGCAGCACTGTTTCTTTTGTCTTGCACCCAAGCATATTCATGCATCTAAATGGTAATTTGCTTTGTAACGGCCAGAGCCACAATGCAGATACCAGAGTCATAAATATATATACACTATAATTGCCTTTTATTAACGACTTACTCTAGTCTCATTTTAAAATGGGACATTGTTAATTTTCATTTAATTCTCTCCTGCATTATACAGACTTACATACATGTTTTGCGTTGCATATTACAAATGAAATTTGAAGCACGTCATGTTGCTCTTGTTTAATTTAAAGCTATCAAATCTGAGCCGTTTTTTGATATTTTTTGTGGTGCTGCAAGACACCAGTGGAGTCTAGTTAACTTCTCTATAGGGAGCTGTGGGGCTGCAGGGTGTCGGGGAGTGGTGGGATCAGGTAAATATATATGTATGCATTCCTGCCTGCTTCAAATTAATAAAAACCTAATGCGTGCTTGGCACAGGACTGCTTGTTGAACATATGCTGCAAGCATGGCTAAGCCATCTGGCTCAGAGTCAAGTATTCCCACCAACTGTAGTCTTATGCTACCTGACAGTGGAAAAGCTTTATTCCCCTGGCATCGGGGGCACAAATGGAGAAATATTATTGAAATGATTATCTGCATCAAGACTCAGATTTGGGCTGACATTTCGCTGGCTCTGTGTAATCCAAGGGGTTGTCTAGGAGAGGGCGGAGAGGGGGTTTGCCGGTAAGCCTTGGCGGGATGATTAATGAAGCCAGGATGCTGGGTGGACCCAGCCCACCTCCACTCAGACCCAGGGGCCGAGCCCCGCATATGAAATTGGCCTATGCTGCTCATCTCCCTGGGAGAGAGCCACTGATGATCCTCCCGACACCGCTCTGCCTCCCGTCACCAAACAGCACTCCAAAGCCATGCCAGATCCAGGCTTAGGAGTCGCTCTCCTCGCGCTGTGTGGTTGCGAGGGCGGGCTGCGTGCTGGAGAGCTGCATCCACACTCTCCTGCTCCTCTGTCAAGCACATTTCACTCAAGCCTCATTGCATGTGTCTGCACCTGTGTGTGTGTGTGTGTGTGTGTGTGACAACTTTGCTGCTGTGTCTGGTGGGTGTAACTGTTCTAATCACAGCTTTAATTACAGCTTCAGCTGTTTACAGCTTTAATCATTTAAAACAGTTTTAAGTTTTGCAGAGGTGACTTGTAAGACATTTGGGAAAATAAACACATTTCGCTCTTTTTTCCTGGTTCCATCTGAAAGGATGAGATTCTTTTTATGTTTTAACTGGTTTTTCGATACAAAATTGTGCTTACCTCTTAATAACCCTGAATCCTCCAGTGCTTTACATCACTGCAGCAGCGTTGTCGAGGCTCTCCCTCAACCCCTTAGTCTTGATGGATGGGCCTGTGAAAGCCTCTCAGGACGCTGGTAATCGGATCACAGCGAACCAGATTCTTGACCATGGAGAGGAAGAAGAAGAAGAAGAAGAAGGAGGGGTGGTGGTGGGGGGGGGGGGGGGTAGGAAAAAAGGCAGCGGCGTGTAGCTTGTGAATGAATGAACGCAGACGAGGGCGAAACAAGTAATTCAAAAAAGCGGGGAACATATTTAATCATTCTGTGTCGATGATTAGTCATAGACAATGTCGCTTTGTTAAAAGTGTGCTGTAATTAATAACTGGAGCAGGACAGAACAATTGAGGGAGCGAGTGTCATGTGTTGTACAATACTAGAGAGGTGATTTCTAAATAGTGTAAATTAGGTGTTTACCTATTGTGATCCAGCCTGTGACATTGCAGCCTCCTTTTTTTCCTTGAGAACAAGACCAGAGAGAATGATTAATTGCAAGCTCACTGGGTTTTACAGCTTCAAGAGTAAATCAACTTCTGAGAAGTGCTAACTTGCTAAAATATAAACTAATTTTAGGCCCCAGATATTAAAATATAATCCATCTTCTTCCTCCACAGGGAAAGCTAATTAGAAAATGTGACTGGCATAAGAGAGGAGAGGTGGAGGAATAGTGGGATTAGGCTCGGGAGCAGAAAATCACACCCTCTTGCTAAATCTTGGGATTTCTATACACTTCAGATCAACTCTTCCTTCCTGTGCTGCACCGTTTGTCACATCTGCAAAACAAAAGCTTGGAATTTATTTTTTTATCCTGCCATTATACATCAAAACAACACTTACCTGATATATACGATTTTCACCCAACAACTATAAATGCTAACACTCTTCCCCTCGTTTTTTCCGGGGTTTTTATTTGTGCATCTACTGGGTTCGGCTCCGCTTTAATGCAATCGCCAATAAACAACAGTTGCCCAAGGCACAGAGGCTACCTGGCCGAGGCTCGACTGGCATTCAGCTCTCGTGTTCCTCGCATGTATTGACCTCACGGTAAAACAACCACAGCCTATTGTACAATGCAATACATACAGTTAAGGAACAAAGCAGTGGAAAACGGGGCCTTACACTGTTGCAGAAAACACAATAAAACTGCCATGAAAACACCCGAAATAAAAACCTAACGAATTGAATTTTTGTCAATTAAAATTTTTATGTCAACTCGGACACTTCTCTCATAAAGGCAGAGCGCGGCTTGAATGTCAGAGGGGCTGTTTTGTGTGTGAACGAGTGGCAAATAAGCAACACGAGAGCACATTGCATGCAACATGACACAGTAGCAGCGTGCAACAGAGCTGAGTAGCCCCAGCCAGCCGAGCTCTCTCGAGTCCCAGAAGACAATCCCCTGAGAGGAGAAATGCTCTGAGTGGTGACAGCTTAAAGGCAATAAGCCAATAATAAAGACCAGCAAAGTGGTCAATGGAGAGGCTTCTGTTCCTGCTACCTTTAAAACAACCACAGCAAACAAGTGTCACTTAAGAGCCTGCAACCAGGTGTACGAACTTAAAGCTCTTTTAATTTAATCATTCTGCAGCTTTCTTCTATTCTCAAATTACCGAAATGGACTTTTTTCTTTCTTTTTTTTACTAATTCTCCCCCAGCAAACATCTAAAAAAGGATGTTATTTTGTTGAGAGTGGCAAATTGACAATTTATTTTTCTGCTGTTAACCCTTTCAGTCCAGGCCATAACTTCGTACTCCATTTGCGGAGGCGATAATAGCTGTCCAATTGCTGCCCAGCTGGGTCTCTTTTCAGCTGCAACAAATGCATTGAAATGCTTCCCTACTGTCTGTAACCACTCATAAACACTCAAAAGGAAATATTCTGAGCTTGCGCTTAATCTCGATAAACTTCATTTTGTTACATTCGGTCACGGTAGGGGATTTAGTCGAAAGCTGAATTTATAAAGGACAAAATAGTTGCTTTGCTCACTAACACAGAAATCAATCTGTGTGAGAGAATAACGCAGAAAATAATATTAAATTACGTTATAACAAAGAAGACAGAGCTGTATTAAACACCACATACTGTGTGACAAGGGAGGGGGGGGTGAGAAAAACATGCCTTCAGTACACTGTGGCCCAATTCCCTCAACCTATCACGCCAAACTCTGTCTTTTCATTCATCCTCCACGTAATCAACTTTTGTGGTGGAACTTTAGTGGTGGACTCTCAGCGTTATTCTTGCACTTCACCGCCGCAGTACCCAGTGAGGATGACAAATTTCTGGGCTAGTTTGGAAAGAAGAGTGCTGCAGGGGAAGGCAGTGGCCAGTCTGCGATGGGGGGCAACCAGTGGAGAACTCATTTGGAATTCAGCACTGCAACATTGCCATCTTTTGGCCAGACTGTATACTCCCCTGTAAAATCCCAGGGATACTGCATCTCCAAACCCACGCTGAGGTCCTAAGGCAGCTTGACACAAAGGTATGTAATGCGTTTATCCTTTTGTTACGGAGAGAGGAGGAATCATCTTACAGCTGACATTTCTTAGTGTATTATACCGTAGGGAAGAACGGTGCGACGCCCTCGGTTCCTGCCGTCCTATAACTAAATAAACATTGAGTATTTCCTATTAAAACCACGTCAAAATTCCTTTCTTTCATCCGTCATTAATGTTGTATTTTCTCTTTTGAGAAAATACAAGATTTATTTTATCAGCTTTTAATTAATATACCAGAGGCAGGATTCCACAGAAGCTCCCGAAACTAACCGGACATTATATTTTCTGTCATTTCAAATATCACATGGTTTCACGTACAAATACGTTTCAAAATGTCAGGTGAAGTCTTAGAAAAACAAGAAGACACATTTTTGCTTCTCATCCATCATCCACTCTTCTTCTGGGAGTAAATTTACAAACATGTAGTGAACAGGAAGGCTTGAGTGTGTATACTTGTCCTCTACCTGAATAAATATTTGTCTGGAGAGCCCGCGCTGTCCTGTTTTCCCACGGTGGTGTATGGGACATCATGGATAAGAGAGAGGATGGGCTCTGACAGAGAGTGACAATTCATCCCTTCATCCCCCCCTAACTGACATGTCACATTCTCTGATGACTTTATTGTGCTCCCTGTCACTGCACTTAATCTGTGTGTCAGTCAAGCCGGTTGCAGCCCACACCACCACCTCCAGACAGCAAAGCTAATACCCACCCTTTTAATGACATTACATTTGGAGTAATGCCATTCAGTATAGCACTGATATTATCTTCTATTTGCATCATTCAGCCAGTGACACAGCCAGAGCTCGGCCGATAAAGAGCTGGTCATTTCCCCATCCATTTCCACTCGGATGACAGATGTCAAGATGGAAGCTGGCTGTTATTTACTGTAGCCATGTTTTTATCACAGTCAGACATGATGTCTCACTTTACTCCAAGCTGTCAGCCAGTGCATCCAAACTTGTCTGTTTTGTGATATTTTGAGCACAGCCGTGTAAAATATACATCAATTTTTATTATTATTATTATAAAAATATGTCTATTAGCTATGTCAACCTTAACAGTCAGGAGGCAAATTATATTAATAGTAGTAGTGGTAGCTGCTGAACTTCTGAGAGGATTAATCTTATCTCAGCTAGTAAAACAAATCATCTGCTCATTACATAACACATGCAACATATTCCTCCATTTGTCAATCCCTGTAACCTGATGATGCCTCATGTATCTTCTGCAAAAACCCCATGAAGGGCAATTAATTGTACCTGTTCAGGCAGTCCAAAACCTGCTCAGGGAATCATTCCTCCTCTCAGTAAGCGACTGCGCTATCCTCTATAGGTGCTATGATGGCATTGTAATGAACATGCCACAAATGGTTTTGAGTGATTCAAATTCTATCTGCAGCGTGTTTGGTCCTCCTGTCACTGGAAATGAGTAAGCAGCATTACCAGCCTATCAGCATTAGAGCTGTAACAAAATCCTTTTTTTCTTCTTTTACTGACAGTGCATTTTCTCTCCCATCAGAGCTCCAGTGCCTAATTAAATGTATTTAGCATCATAAATATTCCAGGGGGACAGGTTGACACAATGAATTAATGTCTCGCCTCAGTACCAGAGCCTCTCTATTTGCTGGGGAGAGAAAGTTTGCCCGATACCAGGTACATGCCCCCACCCGCACTTCCTGGTTTAAACCAATATCTGTGACATTCAAGTGAAAGTTAGGGTTAGAAACAAAGAGGTAATAGGCAAGCACCAGCTGGTTATACCAAGGGAGACTGGGGCAACTGTTGTATTATTATGCTTTGATAAAGTTTTTTTTTGTATTTATTTATTACTTTATAGCACAGGACGTTTTAGAGAAATATGCATTTACACTAATAAGCCAAGGGCAAGATAAGAAGATTCATACTACTCCCATATTGGTCTGAGAAATATGAAACTGTAGCAGCAGAATGTTTGTATAGTTTACCACATTTTCACATACATAATCTAATCCAATCCAGATTTATTTATAAAGCACTTTAAAGGGCTACACACAGCCATGAGGCCAAATGCATGAGTAAAAACAACAAACAAAAAACAGTAAAACAATAAAAAACAATATAAAAGTAAAACAATAAAAACTGTAAAACAATGAAAACAGTAAATGCCAACATCTCAAACTGAGTTAAAAACCAAACAGGAAAAAAGTGTTTAGAGAGAGTTGTTTTAAAACAGGAAGCGAGTTGGCCTGTCCAATGTGCAGCAGCAACACTTCCAGGGCAGTAACAACTCCTCTCTGTCTAAGGGACGACTAACATAAGAGAAGAGTTAGCCTCGCTCTTTCTGAATGTAAGAAAACCTACACACAGCACCATGGCGTCTAGTTGCTAGCTTAAAAAATGGGTTAGCATGTTTGCATCAATTTGTTACAGAATCTCAGAGAAACTATCAAAACATAAGCAATAGTCTTGAACACAGCCTCACTTTGTGTTTTACATTTTGTTTGACAGCCAAGTTAGCAGTTTATCTTCATAGTGTCATTGTGTTAAGCTAAGCTAAGCTAAGCTAGCTAGAAGCTGCAAGCACCTTCATATTAACCGCAAATGCAGCGGTGTCAGTCTTATCATCCATTCATTCCTTATCTTACCTGCTTTATACCCACTGGTGTCGCAGGGGTCTGCTGCCGCCTATCTCCAGCACACATAGAGCGAAGGCAGAGAAGACGCCCTCGACAGGTCGCCAGTCCATCACAGGATACACAACATTCAGTCTCACACTCACACCTAGAGCCAATTCAGAGACTCCATTCAATTCATGGTTTTGGACTATGTAAGTGAGAAAAATCCAGAGAACCACAAAGAAAACTCACAGCCCAAAGCCCTTCAGTTCGATAAACTGCTTTTGTTTTTCAGAAGACTCAAATTAGCAAAAAGCTAGCTAGCTAACTCACTAGCTAAAAATGGATTTTAATGTGCATCCGCCATTGACCCCAATTAGCAATTCAACAATGAAGATACCAAAAATGGTCTCTTCCAATGCTGTTTCATGATGTCAAAAACTGTTTTTACTGAGAAACCTCCAACAGCTGAATTTAGCTTATATACTGCAAAAAAAAGTCAATTTCCATCTCAATTAATTGTAGTTCTGTGGTGGCGATTAGCTGATTAGGAAACATAACACTGACTCGTGGGATGCCGTGTTAGGATCCTCACTAGTGTGACAAAGTGACTTGTCCTGGTCGCCGCCGTGCCAATGTGAACCCAGCGTAAGCCGATCATTGCCGCTAGCCCCACCTCACCTTGCTGGTACATTCACCAGTGCCCTCTGTTCAACAATGCCCTCCACAAGCCCCTTAGGAAGGCAGAGGGGAATTTTGGATGACTTCCTTGGGGTTTGAAACCCTTCCCAAGACCTAACCCTTGAAGAGAGAAACGTTTCACAGCTTATTCGCCGCGCTTTCTCCCCGCGTGAGCAGCGAGGAAAAGTGTACTAGTCTGTTAAGCCACCACCAGAACAAATAGGTGCAGCTGCCAGACTGGGCTGAGGGGGCTGGAGAGGATGGAATTACACAATATTATGTTCATTTTAAATCTCGATATTTTTCCTAATTTCCTCACATTTTCTCTTGCCTGTGAAAATGCACAGACATCACTTTTCTCTCCCCCAACACGTGTAATTGCAATTTGCAAGAGCTAAACTAATTTTATGACACAGGAACACCTGTATTCATCTCCATATTAATAGAAAACAGGAAGTATAAATCCCAATTTTCCAGCAGCCAGTGTCAGTGAAGATGTTCCTTGAGGGAGAAGGCTGTCTCTTCACCATTAAAATATTGGTGCTCTCCCCCCACTCTCCCTCCAGAGCGTCCCTTTTGAGCCGAAATCAGATATCATAATTATGAATGGCACCCAGTCTACATCACTGAGCCTGACACTTCTAATATCCATATATGCCAATGCACATTTAAGTTTCCACTGTTAAGGTGTTCTCAGTGTTGAGTTATAGTAGTGTCTGCTCCGCTCAAGAGTACAGGCCCCTGTGAGTCCCATTTAGCTGTGAACAGGAAGGTTTTGACTGATGGGCTCATTTGGATTAAGCACACGTGCACTGCCCTGAAATATCTCTTAGAAAGAAGTAGAGCAAACTTTTACACTACCTCTGAAACCACTAAAAGTCCGGTTCCCACTTTAAATCACCACATCATCTGCTAATATATTGATATCGGAGCATGTTCTCATCTTAAATCCTTGTCCCTAATGCCTAATGATCATTAATTTTAGAAATGTAGCCATTAATTAGTGACAGTCCCACTTGGGGCTGTATCCGTGTTGCTGCATCCCCCTCTGTACATGTCATTACACTGTGGGTGGGAAAAGCATGGGAGCCGTTGTCAGGTCAGGCTCTACAAAGCTACGGCTGATGTAGGTGGCCTACGTTGCCTCATTAGTAACAACACGAGCGGTGGTCTAATGAACTTAAGACAATGCTAATTAATGGAAGAGAACAAAGGCTTAACATTTTAAGAAAGTGCGAGGCACTGAGTCGGCTTGTATGACAGCGTTTAAGCCACCTTAATCCGCTTGTGATGCGGCGCATGGTGCCTCGACCCCGCCGCGCCGGGGCAAGTCGTGGGGAGCGGCGCCATACCTCCGCTGATATAGTCACCTGTGACAATCCTTTATGGGCTGATAAAGTAAGGGAAGTCTCTCAAGGACCGGCACACTGACTTGGCGGAGGGTCTCCCTCGGGAGCAGGTGTCAGGGTTGTCTATCAGAAGGCTGAAAGGAGAAAAGGGACGTGTTACCGGGCTCTATTGTATCCCGGTTGTCATTGACTGATCGGGTCCATTTAGCTGGCTTTCACAGTGAATGAAACCACCTGAATAGATGAAAGCGAGACAGCCTTCCCGACAAACAAGGAGCCCTGGAATATTCATGGAGGATCTGCGAGGAAAAGATTAATGTATTAGAAATTAAAATGGGGCCCGGACGTATGATCTTGCTCTAACACTTGGCCAGACCTGTGTCACCCGCCGCTAGCGCCTGAAGTCGGCACATGCCGCTGCCAAGGTGGAGAGGAATCATTAAGCACCCTGCCATTGTGTGAGCAGAATAATCAAACTTCACCCCCCCCACACACCTCATCCCCCCTATTCTTTCCCGCAGCATTGACAATGAATAATTCTGGAGCCATTTGCAATGTTAACGGCACCTATCTGGGCCATCCATGCCTTTATGATAAGAGCTCCAAATATGCATTTCAACAGTCTGAACAGAAGCTGCTTCACCGGCATTTCAAAGGACACCTGTCAGTCATCTGAAAGAGCTGTCAGTCTCTGTCACGCAACGGTGCCAGTGAAATGGCCCAAAAGATAATCTTTACTCTCTCTCTTTCTCTCTCTCCACCTCTCTCTTTCAGATCAGAGCAGTTACATTTGCAATAGAGTGACAAGTGATTTACACTGGAAAATGGATTGTGTTTAAACTGAGAAAAAAAAAGGAGGAGGGGGGGGGTTTATTCTTTTAGGCTGCGTTATTCTTTGCTGGTGTACAGCTGTATCGTTTTATGCTATCATAAACGTGATCTGGGCCGCACTGAATGTCATTATGTGTGATACCGTGATGCACTAGATGAGCGACTGAGCTCAGAGGTGACTTTGATAATTCCTATCTCTCAAAACAGAGCTCAGTCTGTCTATGAGGAGTGGGAGTTGAGGTGGAGGGGATCAAACAGGTTTGTGTGTCCAAAAAAATTCAGTGTCTTCTTATTGCGGTTGCTGCTTTATGGATTATCTACGACACTAGTGCCGGGCCACCTCTGTATTGATTTTTCACTTAAGAAAATCTCACCTTTCCCTTCACGCACTCACAAAAGAGATGCACACAAATGATTTCTTTCCCAAACTCCATAAACCCAGATCCTGCACATTTCATTCCAATGGCCTCTCGGTTGGCAAGGAAGCAAGTGAAGCCCCCTGCCCCTCCACATGTAGGCCAGTAATTTGTTAAGCACGACTAACTTGTGTGCCACCAGCTGTTGGTGATATTTACAGCTGAGTGCAGAGGATGTGTTTGGATGGAGGCTTGCAGGGCCAGGGCAGCGCTAGGCCCGGTCCCACTCTGCTCGTAGCCACTCCATGGGCGAGGACAGCCAGCACTCACAGCACAGATCACAGTACCATAAAAATCTCACACAGAGGTCCCCCGAACCACACAGAACTAAATTTTACATACCCCAGACAGCTTGCTGGCTCAGCAGAGTGAGGAGTAGGCCATGTGCTTGTGATCTGGAGAATGACCTTTATGACAAGTTGTCCTCTCCAGGATCTCCTCTGTCGCCCTCCAATGTTTCCCTCACTAAGGCCCGGTTGATTCCCTGCAGAATCGTGGGACCGGAGCAACGTTTCAGAGCATTATACCATGTATACTAGACATCACAAGCACATTTTGATCACTGAAGTCCGCTACAAGTGCCTGAAACTGTCTTCAGTGCGCTCCTGGGAACTCTGCCAAAAGTCGAAGTCACTTAAGTTCATCCAGCACAAGCCTGCACAAAGCTCTGTGGAAATCCTTATGCTTACCCATCCAAAATTCTTTGTTGTTTTCCAGCGAATCAGGACATTTTCACACAGAACAAACAGCAATTTGAATTTTGGGCACTCCTCTTTGTCACATAGTTTCCACACCATGTCCGTCCCTCCAACAATCTCCTCATTGTGGCCCAGGGAGGACGTGGTTCAAGAAGTGACTCACTCGATGAATGTTCACTTTCATTTCAGTGCGCAGTAGGCCGGCATAATCCCTGCAACTGAACCCTGACTCACCAGGTCTTTTTTTTTTTTCTTTTATTGAGGGCTCTGTCCTTCCTCCATTGTGAGAAAGGACTTGCGCTCGCACATTTGACTGGATGAGGTTCATCTGCACGCTCGCCAATGAAATGACACATGTCAGGCAGACAACAAGGCTGTTATGAACAAAAACAGTGGGAGGAAGCGAACGCATGGAAGACAAATGAGCGGGCATTCAAATAACTCATGGATGAATTGAATGTTGTGAGTTAATCAAATGAAGTGAAGAGAGGAACAAAAGCGAGTCGTTATCTTGTCTGCAGATTATTTTTTTCTCCCCCAGTTTGAGATTCTTACACAAATGAATGTCAATAGATGTGCTTGTACAACAGCTTTCTTACAAATTATTCAGTGACTACAATTTTGCAGTTGAAAAAGTCACACGCAGAAAGCCATTTACCTGAGTCACAAATGAGTATGTAATTGAGTCCTTAGGGAAAATAACTCAGCTTAACTACTGGAAATAATGTGTAAATTCAATACATGTCCTAATGAGCTCATTTGAGTTTGCCGCAATTATATTTGCTAGTCTCGGCGCAGATCGGATTCTGCAGCTGAGTTGAGGTGAATAAAACCGCGGCTCCCTTGTATTCATTAAAATTAGCATATGGACCTGTCAACACTTCTCAGACGCCTGTTGTAACAATGCCATTTAGCCCTGCATCAGGCAACGCCAATGGAATGAATGCATGTGGCGGGTAAATGCCTCCCCACCCCTAGCGACAGGGGTGGAATAGGACTGGCAATGCTGGCTCTGACGCACAAAAGAGGCTGCGTTTTAACAGCCAGGCCCTGGCCTCTGACCAGGGGCCATCCACATCAACACTGCTTACGCTCCACCATACCTCCCAGCTACTGGCCCGGCCGGCAACCAGCTCCGTGCACACAACCGAGACAGACAGGGAGAGGAGCGAGGCAGGAGGGAACGAGGACTGTGCGAGTGTGTGTTTTGTATATACGTATGTGTGTGAGCGTCGGGGTGACGTGGAGCAAAGAGGAGGAGGTGTAACGATGGGTAGGTATCTGCAAGGTAGATGCTTCGTTTTAGCGGGAGTCTGCAGGTTTGTGGAGCAAGAGGGACGCAAAAAAAAGAAAAAAAAACGTAATGACGGCCTGTAAATGAGCACGGTTATATCACTGGATAAACTTAACAAATATTCTTATCAAAAGGTGCCAGCGATGAGGGGCCCGTGCAAACAGAGCTCCTTTATTGTTGTTTGTCATCGTGACACTGGAGCTGCCAGTGAGAGGAGGTATTGTTGCTCAGTGGAGCACACAAGGCCCGAGTTGCATTGTTGTGCCAGGATTTTAAAACAGGCACGAGTTATCAATAGACCACAGACTATTCGACTCACTCAGCTGTGCCACTCGATACACTTCAGAACCTCCTGCGCTGAACAGCCAAGCTGCGATCTCGCACAATTGGGCTCCTTTTTTCTGACAAACACTTTGTTCCCTGGCGGATCCAGGTCCGTGTCCCCTGGATCGACGGTACCATCACTCCAAACCTCATTCTCTCTAGAAAGAACAAGAGCTGGGATATACAGTATGAGCAGCTGGATGACAGCATTTCAATTAATTGAATCTTATTAGAATTTGGAAAGCGGCAGTCACACTGTAATAAGGGGTAATTAACCCTGCGATTTGCTTATGATGGCAGAAATGAAAGAGGACGCCCTGTGAAAGAAGATGAAGGAAAAAAAGACTAAGGCTAAGGAGAAGACGAGGCCTCAGCTGCGCTCCACACTGATCTACTCATTGTGATTACCTGGAGCAGAAAACTGAATGTAAAGGCCTTGGGCTGGCTTTGATATTTCCATCGTTCGTTTGTCTGCTATGACCTGGACTACATCTAACAGACCTAGACTGGAGGTCAGTAGGAATCAAGGGAGAGGAGAGGAAAGGAGAGGAGAGGAGAGGAGGGAAGCTTAAAATTAGAAAAGGGGCACAATTGAAAATGTAAACGTCTTTTTTTTTTTTTTACTCCCTAGTCTGACTCTTGAAACGGCCGAGCACATGAAGGTTTTTCCTTTTACTGTCTTTCTCACACACACACATGCACACACCTCGACACTCATTATAGTTACCTTTTTTTATACCTTTAGTCCAGTATTTGGTGCCATTACCACTCCCACCCCAGCACTAAAAGAACTGGGACCAACTTTATTCTGTCAGGGCGCTTATTAAAACTTTACATATTCACACTTCTGTGGAACAGACCCTTAATGAGGAGCAAGGGAGACTCCTACAGTTTGTCCTCACTTTGTGACAAACTATAGGTAATAAGGTGTTGATGATGAGAAAAAGAAGGCTTCCCTCTAAAGAAACGAGGTATTGCCGAGGTAATGGCAGACGCAGACGGAGAACAGAAAACGTGTTCCGGTATTCTCATTGCAAGTACGCATACAAAATAAAGCTCTCGTTTTCTCCTTTTTAATGTGGGTGTTAAGGACAGTGCCTATGGACTGCAGAGAGCCACACTGATTCCTATTAATCATGGACTATTAGCATGTCCTGCCCCATGGTGGCTTAAGAGGAGTCAACACTTCATTAGGGACAAGTGTCGAACTAGGGGACGAAGGGTCCGCTCTGGAAAGAAATTCTCATGTAGTAATTTGATCATCAAGGTGATCACTTGGTTATTTAATGACTGGGTCACAATAACTGTTCCTACCCAGTGACTGACTGCACCACCGATAGTCAAGCTGTTGGTCAAAGGAGTTAGCTCTTTTTTAAACATATTCACTTCTGACGAGAATATAAAGCACACATACTGCTTAAGTGTGTATTTCCAGTTCTCAACTGCATTCCACCTAAAAACAAAACTTTTAATGATATAAAACATTCAAATATTTCTTTATGATGATATTGGAGATTATATATACAATTCAATGAAAGTGAGCTGACCAAGACCTTTAAAAGCTCGACTGAGACTCACAGCGATAAGTAGAAGATTTACAGATGTTGCAAGTGGTTTTCATGTCACCTTTTCCCATGAAATATAAACACACTTTAAAGCAAATCTGCCTCTGCACCATCTTCCATTAAACATTTACACTAAAGTGAAATTATTAAGCAGGAAAGCAAACAGGCTTGGCCCACTATATTCCCTAAAAAAGAAATGGCTCATGTTGGTCCATATTTTTTTATAGATAGTGTGCTGAAGTGTCTTGTATGTTATAAGACCTTTGAAATCTTGTCTTTTGCTGTTGCATCTTACTAAGATGTGAAAATAAAATTTAAACAACTAGATGACTATATTGTCATTAATTCATTGTTCATTACAAATGTTGAAAAGTGATGCTGGACAAATTTGTTTTTGCATTTAGTAAAACTAAATATTGTGATTCAAAGTGAAATGCTGTGATGGGTTAGGATTAGGGATAGTGCTGCAGACACAGTAGGTTCCCTGTGACACCATAAAGGTACAAAGCAAGTAAGAGGATGGATGAATGGATGCATGGATGGATGGATGGATGGGTTGTGAAATATAGACAGAAAACCAAGAGGCAGAGACCTAGATAGATACAGAACATCTGATCATTTGCACCATTATTTGCATGGATGCAAAACAGATGCAGATGATAATAAATGAAATAAATGCACTCCACGTCTTTATCTGTATTGTAAGAAACAAGAGACAAAAGTTATCTGATTGATAGAGTCCAACGATTGCACAGAAATCCAACTGCATCTTAACACTGCTCTAGCTCTCAATGACAGCTCACAACCGTTTCTCCAAACATGTTTCTGTGTGTGGAGTAATACAGCCGAGCTCAAATCTCTCTCGTCCCTTCAAGCGCAAAATACAAAAGGCCTGGGCTGCCAGTACCTGATTCAATCAAGTGTGTTACATTGTATACCCATGGGCAACAAGGCAACTTGTATTTTAATTAATAATGTAATACCCTGGTCTCAAAGCCTTGACCCCTGGCATTCTTTCTGCCTTTTTTTTTTTTTTTGTAAATACTCTCAAGATCCCAGCAAAGATGCTGGAAGCATTTTTCAGCACACATGCTACAGGATTTGATGCATTATGCTGGAAAGTAACACGAGTGTTTCGAAGCGCGATGCGAGTGCGGAGAAATGTGTATTTTAGTAATATTTGTGGCAGCGCGGGCACCAAGAAAATTACAGCCAGAAATGATATAATATCCTCAAAAAATAACTAGAGGAACAAACAGGAGCATATTATAACTGGTAACGCAGTTGCAAGCCTGATTTTTAGCAGTTTGATGAAGTTAGATGAAGGATTAAGAATTGCCCCCTGTATGCAGAGTACATGGTGTGAATGAAAGTTAATGTTAAGGGCTATGAAGACAGGGACATGGCCGTGGGTGCTGTGTTGTGAGGAATAACATGCACAGTGAAGGGTAAACGCACGCTTCTTTGGAGATCCTGGACCGGAAAGAAGCCTGAGGGAGCTCAACGGCTTGTGGGATACGGGCTGTGTTCAACCTTTCTCCGCAGCCACAAACGCACACACACACACACACACACACACACACACACACTAAACAACATGGAATGACGACACTTTTACAGTAGAGCATGAGAATGAGTGACTCATTTGTCCGCATGTGACAAAAATGTAAACTAAACATGTAATTGTAATTGACTGACTCACATGAAGTCATTCATGACTGACATACTTCGACACATTTCAGCCACACTGATTGAAGCCCTTATCCTAGATAAGTGCACTTTTCTATGCACCTGCATATGATTCATGACAATTAGTCTGTTCATGATTTTTTTTTATGCACAACTTTGAAAGTATAAAAAAAATACAGCTCAAAAACAGCTTTCTAAAATATGAAACGTAATTTTTAGCAGAACAAACATTTTAATTAGCTAGCATGAGCTGAGCCACAAGTAAATCTAAAGTGATTATTCCTGCCCTCAGAGAAAGGCTGTCTCCCTGCGCTCTGTCAAAAGGTCAATTATGGCCCCAAACCGGCATGCAGTGACAGTGACCTGGAAGCGCTACTGATGACCCCACATCCAGGGGCCCAAAAGAGTTGATCATCTAACATGCAGGCTGCCTGGAGCCATGGAAATCTGACATTTGTCCTTATTCAAATGAACACAAACAATATGCATCTCATGCCTCTCCCTAACCTGTGCCAAATCTAAGGCATAGGGACCAGCAGTCTTAATGCATTGTCCTCCAGTCCAAGTCCCTGCCCTTCCCTGTGAGTGCAGCCGCACAGCAATCACACAGTGGAGCCTGCAGAAAGAGCCGGGCTGCAAAAAGGCATCCTCACTAGCACCTGCACTAACACTGGTCATTACGGTTCTGGTCTGTGGAAGTGGGGTCACAAAATGGAATGGGGGTCACACAGCGAAGGGAAGTGTTACGAGAAAGAGCAACTCGACTCGCTGCAAAATAACGAAAGATGGATTAAGATTTTGTTTGTGAGCGTTGAGTTGGGGCTCCCAGTCCAATCTGCAATAGTATTTTTTTTCATTCTTTAATGTTATTTTTATAAAAGCATTGGACAATTACTGATAATTTAGGAAGAAGAATTAGTCTCTCGGTATGAAGGTGTCCTCAGCTTGACCAAGCATCACCCAGCTCACTGTTCTGGTTTTCTGGGATGCATCAGGTCGTTCTGGTCTCACTGTTGTTCAGAGACAGAGAGTAGTGATATAAGCGAAAGACAAAGCTGTCAGTTAGCAAATGGATAACAAACACAGAGGAGTAGCTGTGGCCAAAGAGCCACATCTGCGGCTCAGAAATTGATGATTGATGTTGGTCATGAAGGATGGGGTAGATTGATGCCCCAAAACACCACGAGCAAATGATTGTTTTAGGTAATATTGACATTTTGTATCCTGCAAAACACTCACATTAAATGCATTAACACCTCAGTATTTTTCATCATGATCTTTTCCGAAATCTTATCAGCTACTTTTCCTTCCTTCCTTCCTTCCTGTGTTAAATGTTTTAATTTCCTTTTTAAGGAGATGTAATTTGAACTATTGTCAGTTTTTGTCAAAGCGGCCTAAAAGTCACTGAGTGTCCCACTGAAAAGCTCAAGAACAAACAGAATTAGGACCACAACTAACAATTTAGATCCTTAGATCATCTCTTATTATGCCAATTTGTTGTACCAGTAATTATTTACACTATTACGATATTTTCAGCAGCATATGTGAGATCCATTCATATAAAATACCATTACGGTAGTAATGGAGGCCTGTGCCTTTATGAGCTTTTGGCTACATGTGTACAATTTATTGTCAGGGTTGTTCTTTTTATTGGGTTTGTTGCCAGAAAGAAATTGTGAATAAAAAATATCCCCCTCTCTGATCCTTTAAGTTTGGTTAAGTATGACAAATACCCGCAACACGGTATCTCTTCATGCTAAAGCCAGCACGAGCCCAGTTTATGACACTGGAGTGAAAAAGCTTTGCAAAAAGCCCCTCTATAAGAAGGTTATTGCCATAACACCAGTAACACCGGTGTATACACAGTAAATTCCCCCTGAATAGCACTTGCCTGAAGCAACACCTACCGTAGTAAATGTTTATCCATGTGGACTTCCCATCTCATGCTGTTTTGTCTGTGTGTGCAGAAGGTAGCGGCCTGGCCTGGAACTGTGTGACACAGAGCAAGGGCTCTCATGTCTTCGGGGCGTTCTCCAGAGCATGATCATGAAAAGCAGAAACATGAGGAAAACTGCAAAAGGTTGAGCCATGGAAACGTCTTTCTTCTGCACGTCAGTTAATTTCCTCCTTTTCCCTTTGGTTCCACATCACTTTTCTATTATGTTTTGAGCTCAGTGAAAACATAATACAAATCGTGCTGCCGGAGCCCCCCAAAAAAATCTAATCATTACACCCTCAAATGAAAAAATGGATACCAGTGAAAAATGTAAGGGAATTGTTATTTTTCACATTCTAATTCACATCACAAGGAAACCGAAAAAAGAAACACACGCTGTATATCAGATTGGTTTGGTGCCTTTTGCCCCGAGCCATGCAGCACACACTGATATTAGTTTTAAATACAGATTGCTGGCAATAATAGAACAGAAGAGTCCATGCCTGCCACATATGCCCCGTCTGGAGTGCCTCACATAGCCGGCTTGCCAGGACAGCCTCAATCATAAAGCTCAAATAAATGTAGCTCTTTGGGCTCTGTCAACTGTAAACTGTTATTGATCCCAACAAATGAAATTTGTTCACGTTGATCGATCAAACACATTATCTGTGTTTTCCAGTCTATTACCAGCAAGTGGAAACTCAGGAGGCATCAATAAATAGAGTTGGGTCACCCCGGGTAGATTCCTTTCAAGCTAGCCGGGCTGTAAAAAACAGGCGACCAAACATAAGTACTTGTACTTAAAGGTAATGGACCTGCATCATGACTAAACGCTAAGTGCCTACGGTGTCTGGATGCAGGAAGCACTTCTGTAACACCTTCAAGCTCCAGAGACACTTGTGTATGTACTGCATACTTGCCCTCCTCTCATCTGCCCTTGCTAATACCCCCCCACCTCCCCACCTCCCCACCCCCCAACACACACACACACACACACACACACACACACACAGACACACAAACATATGAAAGCCTTCCAGCTGGCACCCAACGCCTGTACTTGGCAGGTCAGGAGGAACATGAGAATTAAACCTATATCGCCCCAGCTACCATTTCTCAAATATCAGTGGAGTCCAGCACTTCACCAGGGACCGGTGAGAGGGAGGCATGTCAATGGGACAAAAAAGCTCCTCCTGGCACTACTCCACTCAACTGTTCCGCTCGACGCTGTTACAGGAGTAAAGTTTTCATTAGGAAGTCGACCCTGGTGATTCTGGGAGGAGGGGATGCTACCAGGGCGTCATCTGATGAGTCGCAATGTACGTAAGCTCAGTGCGAAAAATAGCAAACGTTTGGTCCACCTTTCTCACTAATTTTGGTGGTCGTGCTGTGCTGAGTACAAGTAAAGGAGAGTGATAGATTTTCACTGTTCATGCAGGCAAATCTCACAAGAGCAAGGAAAAAGTTCAGCTTTGAGAGGTTCTTCTACTCAGAAGCATTTTCTTCCCTTTTAGGGGAAACTGTATGAGCGCATGATGAATGCTGGTGTGTATCCTCAATACCTTATGAATGAACTATTTAGCCTTAGCTGTAGTTGGTGCATATCCCGGCAATATGGTTAGCACTTTATGTACCCATGTTTGTGAAGGTTTCTCCAGGTTTCTGGTTCCCTACCAAAGTCAAACGACATATATCTGTAGACCATCTGGAGACTGTGTGTGTGTGTGTGTGCATGTTTGTGTGTGTCTTGTGATGGACTGGTGATGTGTCCAGGCTGTATTCTCCGTCTTTGCCCTATGCACGTTGGAGATAATGCAGGTCCACATCCAACGATGGTAAAGGAAAGTCACACTGTTCCTCCAGTCATAGCAACGTCCATGACGTCAAACCCAAGAAGGTTAGGGGTTAGGGAGGATGCAGATTGGATGAGTTTTTTGCCGTCTTAGAAGAAAAAAGTCCAGACAGAATCATATGTGCTGTATTACTTCTCTGACTTATTTTGTGTAGACAACAAGCACAATAGCTTACAACTTGCTTTCCAAGTTACTGCATTTGTTTTATTTTCCCTGTGTGAGGTTCACGAACCTCGGCTGAACTTTACTTAAACCATCCCCTTCTGTCCTTTCACATTTCTTCACAGTAGAGAGTGACAGCTTGTCCACAGACTGAGGGCAGCCTTACTAGAAATGGGAATATCTGCCCCTCTACAGTGATAGAGCAGCTCTGATAGCTCCTTTATTATGGAAAATTATTTTAAACAGCATAAAACGGCAGAGGCTCATTTTTTTCCATGTTTCTGCCACTATCACTCCAGCTATTGATAAGATGTCTAAATTTATTGCGGAATAATTCTGCAGGAAAAGAGATAAAAGGTTGCTGAATAAAATATGAGGCAAAGGCTGTAAATTGTAGCAATGCATATCATTTCATTCAAATGTAGGACGCAATTACCATCTGCTACACTCATCAGTCCCCTCCTTTATGACTTAATTATATGTTTAATGCTATCAGATCAAGGAAAGGGCAAAACAGATGAATGAGAGAGAAAGAGAAAAGATTCCGCAACAAGACAAAAGGCAGATGAAAAGTAACATAAAAGGATGGAATTGATTTCATTCACCGGGAAATAGAAAAAGTTAATTTAGATACAATGTTGTTCCCTCATCTCCTGCGCCTTTGTAAGATAATAAACGCAGCGTGTTGCCAATAGGTCTCATACCAGTCAAACAAAAGAAGTCAAGTTCCTCAAAACTGAAAGTCTTTGTATATTCACTCTGAGGAGACTGTGAGTCGCTGAAGTCTCCTGTGGTTGAACCAGTAATTTGAGTTCATGGCATCAAGGTATTGTCTTCAGTTTGTGATAAAACAATTTGGATTATTCACATCTAATCTGCTCTGATTTTGTTTCCCTTTTTTTAGCCATTTTGAGAGGTTTGGGAGCACCCGCTTTATTGCATCTTATCAGAATATTTACAATTTTTACTTTTTTACTCTAACTCGAGCACCGTGAGAGTCAATGTATTCTATTGTGTGTCCGTTCTCTGTACGACTCAATCACGGCAGCAAAATGAAACTTCACAATGCCGAAACTTTCTGTTTGGATGCGAATGGTGTACGGCAGCGTCCACAAAGAAAACCGGGCTTGTCCAAATGGCTGTGGGGTAGAGAGCTAGCCAGTGGGCATCCCAGGTGCCAGCGGGCACTGTCCTAACTGTGTACCTTTGGCCAGAACTCATTATAGGGTGACATTTAGGACTGCTGCTGTCCATGCCAAGTCAGCCCTCTGGATTGAGACAAATTATGTAGTTATTTTTTATGTCAGACATTAAGTCATGTCCATTGGGAGCCAAATCAGTATCACCTTCATTTCACCTGGGGGAGGGGGGAAAAATGATCAAGGCTTTGGACTTCTTAAACAAGGATGTTATTTATCTTGTTTGGTGAAATATTTGGATTAACAAAAGCGAAGCTGGGGTGAGTTATTGTCTGATCTAAAGTGCAGAGACTTCATGTGTGATATGAAATATCCAATTAAAAAGTGTATAATGTAGTATAACTTGTCTTAACTTGTAAAGACATGCATTGACAAAACACGAGTTAAACTAAAAAAGATTTCTCTCCCACGCTCATCAACACTGCACTCTTGCCATATAAACAAGATTCTAGCAATACATTTTCTACATGTACTTTACAAAGGGTGTAATGATTTCCTCTGCACTGTGGCAATGATTTCTCCCAAGTCAGTGGAAAAGAATAGAAAGGAATAAAAATAAAGAGGATTTAAAAAGTAGATAAGAACATCACCTCAACCCATTATTAAATGATTATAAGGGTTTGAAATACAAAAAACTTGACTTTGAACTAGATTTTGTGTAAAGCAGATGTGTCAGGTATAATCATAGATTTACACAAACTTTAAATAACCATTACAAACAGTAATATTTCAGTTCTGTGTTCAACACTAAAGCTCGACTTGTTGTTTTTCCTCTATCTCAGCTATGGGTATATTTCACTAACCTGGGTCCTGGCTGCAGATTCCTCCATGAAGCCAAACAAACATCTCCACGCCTGCCAGATCCACATGAACAGAACTAAAGCTCCATCTTGTGGTCTACAGCAGGAACGACAGAGGCCTTCGTCCTCATGGAGTCTCAGCTTTTCCGTTTGCTGGTTTTGCAGCATCTCATGAAATGATCAAAAATGTATATCAGATACAGATTAACATATATGTAATAGGTTAAAGCATGGTGTTAATTAGGCATGTAAGACACTGTGAGTTTTATTATACGGCATGTGTTTGAGAAAAGAGTCAAATCTGCTGTAAAGCGGTCAATAAACATTTTATGGAGCTCTGAAAAGCGGCGACACAAAGTGAGCCGCCTCCTCTGAGCTCACAGGTATCTGACAAAAGTGTGAAATGAATCAAAGTTGTTTATCTGCTTTGTATTACTGGGCAAATTATAGATAATTGCACGCTTGATGCATCCAGAGTAGAGCATTCGCATGATGCATTATGCCATGGATATTTTCCCCACAAACTTCAAGATGTAACAAACAGGAGGAGAAAAAATGGAAGGAACGGGATGTAATTGATTATAAGTTAATTGTGCAAAGGTCTCCCTGATGGGGACCATCTGTCAAAACAAGCTGTACATTCACTAATTCTAATCATAATTAATTAAATGGCTAACAAATTACATACATCATAGTTAGTGCAGGGGGGAAACTACCGCAGGAACTGTTATGAAACAAATTATCTTTAACAATGAAAGAAAATTACATCACATAACTAAATATTATACTCGTTTCCGCGAGCCATATTTCTTAATGAATTCTCTAATTAATTTAATTCACACAATGTGCATAATTTGAAGCTGAAAATGTCAGTGGGTCAGACTTAACCATATTGTTGCTGGCTGTCTATTTCAACGAGCGCCGTATTAGCACAACATGACCTCTATGTAAATTACACAGACCAACTGTTGTAATTTTAATTCCAGGGGCTAATTAACATGCTCTGAGGATATCATACAAGTGCATTTAGTGCATTTTACACATGCAATGCGAGATTTACATTCACCTTCATTTCGTGGTAATCCCTTTGACAGGAGACATCCTGACAGCTTATCCTACAGATGTCATTAATGACAAACCTATTGTTTTTTTCCCACGCAGCTCATATTAACTGCTGAACTTTCCGGTCCGGGTGATTCACTGCTGTGAAAACTAAAGCTTTCTGAGGCTGTGAGCGTTTACACACATTGTGGCTGAGCTCATTCAGAGAGCACTTAGGTGTAAATTACTTGTAATTCTCCCCAAGCTGAGCATTGTAGCTTCCTTACGTGCTCTTGTTCCGATTACTCGCTCTATCGCATTGAGGTCAAAAGGCAAAATCACAACTAATTAGCTCAGATGACGTCACAAAGCCATTTGTGTGAAACGATAATACCCACGTTGATCAATATGGTATGGTTAATGATCTTTAGCACCTGGTGTGCAACTTTGGGATGGTTGTTCTCAAGTGGTTTGTGGTTGGTGGTGTCTCTCTGAAGGACCATGTGCTTTAGAGCAGGTGCAGCATTTATAAGGGGTGCCACAATCGAGGGCCACAACATGCAATTATTTCCATTACCAGCTCGTCTGCTGAATATTTCCTTGATTGATCAAGGTCAGAATTTTAAGTATGTCAGGTACTCCCAGAGAAGAGACTCCAGTCGATTCAAGAGCATGTTTTTCAACCGTGGGAGGGAACTAGAGTACCAAGAGAAAACCCATGGAGACACTGGGAGAACAAGGCCCTTGGTCATCCAACCAACCCGGGAGTTGAATCCAGGTTCCCCTGAAGCACTCAATCATCCAGGAAAATGAGTAATCGACAACTGATTTCACCCCTGTCCCTTATGAGAGCAGCATTACACACACCTACATGTCAGTTGCTGTCACCACGAATGAAATCCTGTGTAATTATAACACTGGTGATCCACCATTAAACGCTCTGTCACCTCTGTGCTGCTCATATTTTCCTGACCATTCGTTTTAGAGAAAAGGCAATCAAATTTACCAAAACGATGCCAGCACCAGTGTGAATGCAGACTCGGGTGAATAAATGAATAAATTGCCCGGTGGAGGGAACATATAAGCTAACACATGCATTGCAGGGCTCGGGGGCTGTCCTGAGGCCAATCATTTAACTAACACACTAATGAAAGCGTGTGTAGTGTGGCTAAGGGCAGCCGCCATGGGAGGTACCACTCCCCTCCCTCCTTGTGTTGGGGGCTGTTAATAGGCTGGATGGAGCCAACGGGACTCCCAGGAGAGGTCCGCTGATGAAGAGGAAAACCTGTCGTCGCCTTCACTAATCACTACCTAATGGCTGCGGTAACACAGGTTTTACAAATGCCTCTGTGCACATGTGCCTGTGAGTGTGTGTCGTGTTACAATATCGATAATCTTTAAAATGTTTATTGAGAGCATAGCAAATACAGTATTTTTCTCTTTATCTTCTTTTTTCCCAAAATCATCCACACCAAGCCATCAAAATATAAAACTATAGAATATGAAAAATATTTATTTAATATGGGAGAGTGCCTGCATGTCATGAAACTATCTATAGTCCAGATGTAAACAAAACCTGCTACCATGTAGTACAAATTATCTCTGAATATGGGAAACGGACTGAAAACAAGAACAAAAAATTCATTTGTTATTTAAATGTTCCAGTTTCTAAGTATTCTAGAAGTTTTGAATAAGAATTAATTTGTTTTTTTCTGTTTTTCTGTACCAGTCAATGCTAAGAGTTTAAGGCTGATTTAAGATGACAGGTTGGTTGAGGAACTGGAATTGTGAACAAGGCCACTGATAATGAGCAAAACAGCAATTGGGTCAGTATGTAAAAATCTCACTATGACCATTTTCTCTTTCCAATTATCCAACCTTAACTCAGGATGCTGGTCAGATTAACACCTGGACATAATCCGTAACACCTAGAAAACCATACACGCTCATTATGTATTAGATAATTACTAAGTGACTGGAGGACTTCGTGTTTCTGCTGTGAAGTTTGGCTGAGAAAATAAACAAAACAACACGCCGACGCTACACCTCGGATCGATCGGATGAACAGGTAAATCAAGTCGTGCCACATTTACATTTCAAGGCGTGAGTGTCCCGCAAGTGTAGTTTACCTGATGAAACCAATATAACCAGCGATAAAATGTCACACCTGAGTCACTTTTAATGACGAAGAGTGAAATCTACAATGAACAACATCAGGTTGATTTCAAACCGCAACGTCGGCGATATGACCGCACTCTCGGTTTTATTTTCAAAGACTTGGAGACAAAACTCTGGGTTAAACTTTCAGTACATGTCAATGTGAATGCCGAGCCGAGCGTTTCCGGATTAGACCTTCAAAGTAAAGATTCATTAACTAATTAGTCAATTATAACTGAGAAAAGAATTAAGGCTCAAATTAGCATGGGACTACGAGACTGTTTTACCTTGCTTGGTTTTGTTGAAAAACAATAGGTAAAAAAGTATAACTCATGTCGTAAATTTGTCATTTTAAAAGCATAGAATGTGCTGCATAATATACTATTCAACAGACACATTAAGTGAATTGAGGGACCTATGTGGTGCGAGGTAACAGATTCAAGATGACTTTCTTGTCATTTGCTATATATGCCGGACATACAGCCAACTGGAATTTTGATCTTTACAAATCAATGGTGCAACGTGCAAGAGGTAGAAAAATAACATATAGCATACACACACAGTAGAAAAAAGTATTGAATTCTGATATTTCTTCATATCTGATATTTTTAAGCAATAATAAGTAAGTAATAAAATAAACAGACACTTTACGCATGAGACGAGGTAATGCGATGAGGTAAAGTGGCTGGTGTGGGCCCTGAGGTGTGTGTGCGTGTGTGTGTGTATTCTGTGTGTACGTATTCTGTGTGTACCATCAACATTATGTGGATACCACTAACTTCTTTTTTTTTCAATATTCTCTACATATTTAAACCACGAAGTCAACATCCTTATCAAAACTCAGACCTACAAAGGACATCATTTTATTTTGAAAGTACTTCCTGGACCGGCTCCTCTTCCTCAGTGTAACTTGTTGTTAGTTCCTGCGTGTCAGCAGAGACTTTCCTGTCAGTCTGTCCAATCACAGAGCGCTGACAAGGTGGAAGTGTCTACGTCCTCATCCAAAGCGGCGAGTGTGTGTGTCTGTATGGTTTTGTTGCTATGTGTGTGTGAGTCGGTCACAGTTTGTGTGGCGTGGATTTCCAGCAGACTCGCATACATACATACACACTCCGCACAGTTTCACTCCGAGTTTCTCTCTCTCAACCTCCGAGAAGTTTGTTGAACTCCAGCGTGTCCACCATGTCGCCTCAGCGTTGGAGAGGTGCAGCCTGGGAAAGTAGCTCCTCCACATTGAATCTATGAGCGAGCCCTGCAGGAGTGCAACCAGCCTCTCTGGACATGCCTGGGATGCCACGCAGGCAGAGGGTAACTGCTCCAACTCTCCAGAGCTCCACAC
Organism: Karalla daura; assembly: GCA_029224185.1. Classification (NCBI taxonomy): domain Eukaryota; kingdom Metazoa; phylum Chordata; class Actinopteri; order Chaetodontiformes; family Leiognathidae; genus Karalla; species Karalla daura. The sequence goes on from CM055202.1 coordinate 11,746,822, forward strand.
GGTCCAGATTTCGTGGGTGTTTTTAGTGTCCAGGAGCAACCAAGAGCAAGAAGAAGAGGAGGAGGAGGGTGGGGAGGATGATGATGAAGGTGCGGAGGTACTTGAGGGGCAGTGGGAGGGTCCTGGCGTTCGTGTTCATCGCCTCGATCATCTGGCTGCTGTTTGACATGGCTGCTCTGCGCCTGTCCATCAACGACGTGAACAGCCAGATGCTGAAGGAGAGGGTGGTGAAGGAGAGGGAGGTGTTCAGGCAGCAGCAGCAGAGGTCCAGGGCCTCTCAGGGGGTCAGGAGGGGCTTCAGGAACCCGGTCCAGAGGGTGGATCTGGGGGCCACCAAGGCCTGGAGAGGACCCCTGGGTCCAGACATGAGGGTGGCCCAGGTCTACAGACAGGGAGCAAAAGCAGACCCGCCAAAGCAGAGTCCTCCTGCTAAGAAAGCAGTGGACCTGGATCTGACCAATGTAGAGAAGAGCAGAGTGGGAGAGGACTCTGATAAAGTGGTGTTACCTGTAACCAAAGTGCCACCTGGTGCTCAGGAAGGAAAGCATGCTCCACTACCGACCTCAAAGAAGGTCCCTGTCAAAGCTGGAGATAGTGTACCAGAAGCTGATTCAAAGATTAAGACGGATGAAAAAGTCAAAAGTGAACCGAGCAAGGAGGCAAATGTCATAAAGGAGGTGAGTACAGGGTGTCCGCATTGTCTTGAAAAGTATCAAAATGTGTTTATTGTGATTTTATCAGGTATCTAGAGATAGTTTGACTGAATAAAGTGTATTTATGGTCTGTTCCTTCCCATCTGATCTGAGGTCTGTTGTATGGTTTTTGCAAACTACAATTGTTTAGGAAGTCAAAGATGTGTTTTAGATTAGAGCTTGCAATTAACCCAAGGATTCCTGCAGGTACCCACGGAGGAGAAGCACATTAAGATCACCACCAAGACTGATCTGAATGCAGTGAAGGAACCTCCGACACCTGTGGTCAAGGTCCAAGCAGGAGACGAGTCCAAGGGGAACACCACTGCAGCCAGGAAGTCAGGAGGAGTCCACAAAGTGCTGTCCCTGGACGTGACCTACGCCCCCCGAGATGCCAACGCCGTGGGCCAGTTTGGCCAGGCGGCGCTGGTCGCCAGCAACGAAGAGGCCGCGGTGAGGAAGAGGTGGGACGAAGGGCACTTCAACGTGTACCTGAGCGAGCAGATCCCCGTGGACCGAGCCATCCCGGACACCCGGCCTGAGATGTGAGTCTGTCTCTCTAACTGGTGAAGTGTCTCAGGCTGTCGCTGGGAGCGCGGAGCTGACTGCTCTCCTTCTCCAGGTGCGCTCAGAACCTGGTCCACGACGACCTGCCCTCCACCAGCGTGATCTTCTGCTTCGTGGACGAAGTTTGGTCCACGCTGCTCCGCTCGGTGCACAGTGTGCTCAACAGGTCCCCTCCACACCTCCTCAAAGAGATCATACTGGTGGACGATTTCAGCACCAAAGGTAACGGCCCCTCTGCGCTCTGCTGATCCCAGAGCCGTGTTGACGACCAAAACAACCAAAGTGCCAGAAAACTGTTGTTTCCATCAACACCGAGTGCTAGTTTTTCAAATATTTGTTACAGTGTGTGATGCTGTTTACCCGCATCGTTTTAGTTTGTACTGTAAATGTTGTGTGGCAGGCGATCCATTCATTCATCCCTTGACTTTGTATCTTAACAGTTCACACACAGTTCACACACACTCGCACCTCAGTTGTTCTCACCGTTTAGAGTCTCCTACACGTGCATGTTTAAGGACAGTGGAGCATGCAAAGAAAACCCTCAAGGATGTACAAACACAACAAACGGTGCAGTTCCAATAATCCTAGAAAGGTGGAAAGCCTAAATATCGCTAGAAAAAACCCGATAGTGGATGTCTAAAACCTGCCAAATGTCACAAAAACATATTCACACTCTCATGAGCCATTTCTTCTGATGTATTAATATGAAAGTGTCCACATCACATTGGTCCTGTGACCAGTTAAGTTCACATGAGATGTTGTCTGGAGCAAGACTGAACCTTTTCTAAATAAGATTTAAGGTATCTATCCAAAGGTTTTATTGATGTCTATCTTGCTGAGTTTGAGCCTTGTATGACTCAGGTTATTGATACGATTATTAAAATGATGGAAAACTGCAAGAATAGACAGCTCATGTGCAAAACACAGTGTAGTGGAAATACCTTAAAGTCGCAGTTGTACTTTATGTACTTTTTTTGTGAGAAACTGTCGACAGACAGGCTTTTTATCAAAGTGGCATTCAATGTGAATACTATTAATTATGATTACAATGTACTCACATTCATTTCAGCTCTGACAGCTTTCTCTGACTCTTCAGTCATGTTTGCTTTGTATGCTATGCATTATTTCACACTACAATGTGGCATATCATTCATTTCCTTAGGCTGAAAGTGCTACCAATACTTGTGATGAACATAATATTAATGAAGTAGTTTATTAAGTAGCTTATATCAAGTCTCATCAGTCTGGACCTGTAGATTTCCAGTTAAAGCTCTGTCGTCTGTCGTTAAATAAAGTGTAATATGTTGTCAGACCATCTGAAGGAGCCGCTGGAGAAGTACATGTCCCAGTTTCCCAAAGTGCGAATCATTCGCCTGAAGGAGCGACAGGGCCTGATCAGAGCCCGGCTCGCTGGAGCTGCCGCAGCCACAGGTACCTCCTTTGATCAATATGCGGTCATTAAAAGTTTGGAGTGTTTGCTTTGGCAGAGTGTGTGTGTGTGTTTGTCTGTGTACACGTATGCTGCAAACAGGATATGTAGCACAGGAAAGAGACGTGAAGAGGCAGACAGCATTGAGACGAAGGTGAAACTATTTTAATGCGCTGGGCTGAGAGATGTGTGGCTTTGTCGACAGGAGGAAGTTTTTATGAGGGTGTGTGAGTGGGACAGGATGTCAATATTGTATCATGTTTCTCTTTATGGCATAGACTGAAGCACTGCTCAATAAAAGAAAAACTGCAGTCCAAAGGTTGTTTGTACAACTCTTATCCAAAAAGACATTTTTAAAGCTGCTCCACTTGTAAGACTTGTGTGAAATAACTAGAATTGCTCACATACTTAGAAAGTCCTCTCACTCTCTTAAGGCACTCTACCTTGTTCCTGAAACTTCTCTCAGACCAATAACACGTGTGTGAGCCTTTGACAATGCAGTGAATATACAAGTCCTGCAGCCCCGGCACATGAGAGCAATAACTCTCAGACGTCATGCTGCATCAAACATCATGTCCCTGCAGAGAGACGTGCCCAGACCTGCACCTGCTCTCTTGTGTGTTTACACTGTTATGCTTCCTGCTGCCATTTATAAATAACTCTCTCTAAGAGCTCTCGCTCGCATTGTTGTCACTTGTTAACTGTTTCGCCTCCCCGCCTCGTCCAGGCGAGGTTCTGACCTTCCTCGACTCCCACGTGGAGTGCAACGTGGGCTGGCTGGAGCCGCTGCTGGAGAGGGTCTACCTGGACCGTAAGAAAGTGCCCTGTCCGGTCATCGAGGTGATCAGCGATAAGGACATGAGGTAACTCCACAGCTGCACATCTGACAGACAGAGAGAGAGAGAGAGAGAGAGAGAGAGAGAGAGAGAGAGAGAGAGAGAGAGAGAGAGAGAGAGAGAGAGAGAGAGAGAGAGAGAGAGAGAGAGAGAGTGAGATAAGACGGGCCTGCTGGAGGTGATGATGTTGAGACTGCAGTAACGTAGAGCTTCTGCTCCGGCTCCTCCTCCCGCAGCTACATGCTGGTGGACAACTTCCAGAGAGGTATCTTCAAATGGCCTCTGGTGTTTGGCTGGAGCGCCTTGCCAGACGAGTACATAAAGAAGCATAACATGACCATCGCTGATCCCATCAGGTACTTTCCAGGCCGTGTGTTTTTTGTTTTTCTTTTAAACGAATTGGATTTAGCTCCAATCTTCCTCTGTTGTGCTTAATCACTATCTCGATCTGCCAGATGTCCTGTTATGGCTGGGGGCCTTTTCTCCATCGACAAGAAATACTTCTACGAGCTCGGCGCCTACGATCCGGGCCTGGACGTTTGGGGTGGGGAGAACATGGAGATATCGTTCAAGGTGCGTTAGTCAGGGCCTTAGTTTTCTTTGATAGTCAGCAGAGCTCTCCTCACATGACTCCTCATCCGATGGATTCGTTCCCGTTTCGAGCAGATCTGGATGTGCGGAGGGGAAATCGAGATCATCCCCTGCTCGCGCGTGGGACACATCTTCCGAGGTCAGAACCCGTACAAGTTCCCCAAGGACAGGCAGAAGACGGTGGAGCGTAACCTGGCCAGGGTGGCGGAGGTCTGGCTGGACGAGTACAAGGACCTTTTCTACGGCCACGGCTACCACCACCTGCTGGACAAACGGGCCACCGACATCGGCAACCTCACCGAGCAGATCGAGCTGAGGAAGAAGCTCAAGTGCCAGAGCTTCAAGTGGTACCTGGAGAACGTGTATCCAGACATGAAGGCTCCCTTAGTCAAAGCAGAGGGCCTGGTATGTAAATGAATAAGCCTTTGTTTGTGTTTGCCTAAAACACCAACCCCCCCCTCCAAAAAAAAAAAAAGAAAGCTTGTTATTTTGCCCTTCTACGAAGCTGCCGGCGAGCCCTTTAACAAGAGCGGCCCGCACAGAGACGGTGATTGTGCTCCTTAGGAACAAAGAGCAGCTGTCCATTAAAGCCCGTGGCAGCTTTCTCTCAGTGTTCAATGAAGGAAAGGAGAACAGCAACAAGGCTTGTTTTCATGCAAAGCCCGAAAAGACTAAACAAATGTTTACAGGCCTGTTGTCCCCTCTTTTAAAGCCTCTCTTATCTCTATCTATCTTTTTTTCCCCCCTTGTAGATCTTCAATCGTGGCTTAAGGAAATGCCTCAGCCTGCAGAAAGACACTCTGGTGTTTGAGATATGTGATCTCAGCAAGCAGGTAGGCGCCTTGAGTTTTCTTAATCTTGTACTTTTTCAGTGTGTCCACTCGCTCTTATAAAGTATTAAAAGTTGAGTATTAAAAGTTTTAATCCCAATTTTATGAGGTATTAAACTTTGTTGATGATCAAGCTCTGTCCAAATGGTTTTCCTGCAAAAATTCTGGTGAATAATTAAGATTCAGAGTCACTTGTGACTAAAGTTGAAGTTTTAATACAGTGTGACATTGGTTTATTTTATTCTTTGGAGCTCGGTCTTTAAAGAAGTCTCAAAAAGGTATTGTGAAATCAAACTTAAGCATTCCTGCAGATTCCCTGTAATAAGAGAGGGCTCTCCTATCTTGCAGTTCTGACCTTGTGACTGTGGTAGTTGCAGAGGGGGGCATAACGAAAAAAAAAAAATGTATCTCCAGAAATAGACCAAGATCAGGAGACATGCAGGCAGGACTCAAGCCACCATAAACAAGGGTGGAGTGCAAGACGAGACCGAGCCTTTCTAAATGTGGCCGTCTTGGATTCTGAGCAGCCCCACTGAGCCTCCCTTCAAAACCTTTCAGTTTTCATGAAGCGTAATTACATCCCTACCACTCTCCTCTTCTCCTCTCTCTCTGTCTCTCTCTCTCTCTCTGTCTCTCTCTCTCTCTTTCTGACAGAGTCAGCACTTTAATTACACCTGGATGAGGCACGTCCGACAGCGGGACACATGTGTGGCTCCCCAGGGTAAAGGCAACGGCTTCGCTTTGCAGCCGTGTGACAACGCCAAATCTGAACTCCGCTGGTTCCACAAATCCTCCAATTCCGCTCTGGTCGGTCCACTGAGTGCTTTTCCTGTTGTTTTACTCCCTATAAGACACATTTCTTTAACTTCCTCCGTCTTTGGACGGTCGACTCGGTGCAGTCGAGTGCGTTGACAATGAAGCTTTGTTCCTTAATTGTGCTTCCTGTTATGTCTGGGCGCAGGCGGAGCACCTCATAGCAGAGTTCGTGTCCCACCACATGTGCCTGGAGGCGGCGACGCAGGGCGACACTCTTCGTCTCAACCCCTGTGAACCCAGCAACGCCTTCCAGAAGTGGCAGTTCACCCACTACCATGCTCAGTGATGAGGCCGAGGCGGGTGTAACACACCAGGACCGAGGCCGCAGTGCGGCCTGTGGTCCGGCCCCCGTCCACACCTGTGGAGGAGGCCTAACGTGTCTGTCTGTGTGTGTGTGTGTGTGTGTGAGTGTGGTACGAGACAGAGGGGGATGTGCAATGTTTTCTAATGTCCTTTTGATGACGTCAACTAGGACCGACCTCACATTTAAACCCTAGTGCCTGAGGAAAGAGTGAATTTTCCCTCTTTTTTTTGGACGACCACTTTACAAAAAGTTACGATGCTTCAGGTCTGTGGGAGAACACTCCGAAGCTCTCGAGCACAACATATCACTCACTGCCAAAGATTTCTAAAGGATAATCGGTGCCTCTTAGATGTGGGATGTAAAAAATGATTTGTGTTTGTATACGTCTGTGTGTCTGTTTGCTCCGTTGGGACTGAATATTGAGTTTAATCGCATGTCTCGTAGGATTTATTCGTTTGTTTGTTGCTTATTTTCAGCGAGACGCCGTCTTTTTTTCTTTTCTTTTTTTTTAGATGTCGTGTTTGTCACGTCCGTTTGGTTGTGGGAGGAAATGGTCCGCTTCTCTTGGTTTTAAATGCTGCATTAAGCTGGTGAAGGTTTTGTCTTTTTTTTTTTTTTTTTTGGTTTTGTTTTGTTTGAATATCTTCTCGTCACTAGAGGGAAGTGTTGGTCCAAGACACAAAATAAAAAACCTGTGCTGTGATGTCATGTTTTGATATTGTACCCCTTTGGCTGCACATGAACAGAAATGCAACTCAAGAAAGTAAAACGAGAGTGGCGAATATTCAATATTTGTCTCTTTTTTTTTATTTGCTTCTTATCCACTAGTCGTCACAACACTGAAGTTACAGTAAAATAATCTAATGCCAAACAATAGGTAGTAAGATTATAGAGCTCTGAGCTGCTTATTCACATAAACATTTGGACAAATACCAGACTTAGATCACAAGATGCCTCCTTTCTCAAGTCAGCAATTACATAAGAAGTAGCTCAGATATGAGATGATGGCTAAACACCGCTCCACATCAAAACGTCAGAAATGAATATGTTGTATTGAGAGCTGTATTAGATTTTCAGTACCCGGTCTGGAACATAAACATGTTAACTGTGTGTTTGACATATGAGTTTCAGTTTAACCCTCTCATGTCCTGTTTAGGGGTCATGTTCTGAAGCAGACCAATAATTCTTACAGATTCATCATCATGTACTCAAACTCCTCGATCTTCTGCCGGGTGTTCCCCCTGCGGATCTTGCGGTAGGACACGCTGCTGTATTTGGAGGAAGCGAGGTGGTTGAAGGGTCTCTGGAGGCTGGTTTTCCCCGGCAGAGGCAGACTGCAGTAGCCCGGACTCGGCTTCTGATGGAAGCCCGCAGGAGCGTGAGCGTTGCTGTCCTGCTCAGGCCCTCGGTCCACCTGAAGCTGCCTGTCTAATGATATCTGGAGTTTAGCCGCAGACATCTGCTCTGGGATTTCAGCCTCCCCGCGCAGCCTCGTGCGACTCTCCTCATTAGCTACTTCAAAGGGCTCGGGGTTTGCTGGGAGTGTGTGTGGCTGAGCATCTTCCTCATCCTCCTCTTCTGGTTGATTCACTGTGAAGAGGGAGAGAGCAGTCTGTTTTGTAGTAAGTAAACAAGACCTTCTGAAGTGAAACAAGCTAAGTTCCTCCTACCTTTTTCTGCCGAGGTGTTTTGCTCAGGCTGGGTTTGCATGTTTGGTTGCATAGATTCTGCACAGGCTCCCACAGTCGTCTCGTCATCCAGATGTTGAGGTTCCTCATGTTTGTCTCTTTGTGCAGTGGGAACAGCCTGCACAGTCACCTCAGATTCACCTCTGGTGATGGTTTTTTCCCCTCCTGCATCATCCTCCTTGTCTTCCTCCTCGGCTGCCACACTGTTGACATGCTTTCTGCCTTCGCTGGCACCAAGTTTTCCAGCTGTGTGTTCTCTAATGTCCCGCTGAGCTTGCTCCTCGTCGCTGTAGAAGACAGAGTCGTCGCCCTCCTCCTCCTCCATCAGCCACACATCTCTCTCCTCTACTTCCTCCAGGGTCTGCAGGGCACCCAGGGTCACCCCACCAATGATCTCCAGCACCTGGGAAACCAGGGCGTCCTCTTCTATCATGAGCCTCGGGGGCTTTGGAGGCACCGCAGTCGTCTCCATCTCCATCAGTCTTGTCTTCTTCTTCTAGTCGGCGCTGACAATTGTCCTGCTTTCTCTGTCGTTTTCTTGCAGACGCTTCTCTGAATCAAACAACTCCAGACTTTGTGCGGTCATGTCATCCGCTCCTCAGATCCGAATGCTTCACCACAACACTTGCTTCCATCCTTCATTGTCAGTGTGAGGCAAGAATCCAGCCCGAGTCTCAGCAGGCACGGCGAGATCAAGCAGTCTGGCGGGCGCTCCGTAGTACCATGTCATTCTGTGTACGCGTAGAATCGCACAAGAACGGGGGTTTTGTTGTGGCCCCAACAAAGACCCTTTGTGACTCTGGCATGAAGTGATTGTGCTCGCTGGTAAATAATCCACCTTCGCTCTGTAGCATTTTGAGTCTGGATTAACATTCTCCTATAGGATGTCTTCACAGGACTTCACTGACTGAGCCAGCAGCCGTCCTGCACACGTGCTCCCGCTAAGCCCAGTTATGTCTTTAAGAGCATATAAAGACCTTTACATCTCCTGAAATGCTGATATAACATTCAGAAAACTTAAACACACAGTGTCAGCTTAAGTAATTATTATATAATACTGAGGTGCACAGACTTGCTTCGTAGCAAAAAGATTCCAGTTTAGCTCCCGGTTGGACAACGGGCCTTTCTGTGTGGAGTTTGCATGTTCTCCCTATGTCTGCATGGGTATTTTAATCCGCCCACAGTTGAAAAACATGCATGTTTAGGTCAATTGGAGACTCTGAATTGCCCCTAAATGTGAATTGTCTGTGTATGTCCTGCAATAGACTAGTGACCTGTCCATAGTATATAGTCTGCCTTCACCTTGTGTGAGCTAATCAATGAGTCACCATTTATTTTGAAGCATTTTGCATGAAAACTATTTTAAAATAATGGTAAAAGACACAATGTTGAAAATCAAATATTCCCCCTTTTTTCCATTGGATGTCAGAAGTGCAATATGAATTAAGTACAAAACTCTCCAAAACTCTCCAGTGAGCAAGAACTTGAAAACAGTATCCTGTGACTGTGGAGGGGCCTGAGCCCCAGGCTGAGAAACATTAGACTTAACTACGTGTATGCGAGTTGTTGAACCAGTTCCACCCTAACCAGAAACATCACCTCTGCTTCAGTGGCAACAGTCAAATGTTGACTTCTATAATTACACATTGGTCACAGCGGATGTTTAACAGCTGCTACTGTTACTTTTCATACTTTAAGTTTCCTGCCTCATGCAACCATTTGGGTGACCTGTTTCTCTGGTTTTGCCTCTTGAAAATAAAGTGTGTCACCGTTTGGTCGCAGAGCGTGTTAAACTCCACTTTGCTGTCTATAGCAACAAACACAGGAAACAAGACAAGTGAGACTCATTACAGGAAATGTGTGAATTTTCCATTCTCAAATATTATGTCTTCATCTTTTCGTTTATGCTTTCCCAAGATTAACATTTGTTCATTTTCTGCAAAGAAACTACAAGTTAAAGCTGCATCATCTTTGCCGAAAATGAATTTTAAAATAGTCCTAACTTTCATCTTTCCTGTTCATACTGTATTGTCATGATTATAGGTCATCTGAAGGAAAACGCTGATAAAGGTGTCTCTCAGACTCAAGTTTATAAGATTTTTTATTTTTGCATTTAAAAAAATCTTTTGTCTTTTGCATACACATAATCTTGATTTGATAAAAACATGAAGCGTGGCATTCGCTGAAAAACAGTGCATTATCTTGCAGTATCTGAAAGTGAAACATACAAATTTTTGTAGATACAGAATTTACAAGAAATGGTTTCGGTGTAAACTGAACGGACACAGACGTAAACTGCCAACAGCCTGAAAATAATCTTAGAGATCATATCGGTTAGGTAGTACCTCTAAGCCCACATCCTGTTTTGAGCTGAGCATCGTTTTGGTTTTTCACACCTTAATGAGACAGATAAGGAGCTATTCCAGGTCACAATCTTGTCGTTTTAAGACATGATGCATGAAATCATGAAAGCATCTGCTCCAGTTCAGGTTTGATTAATGCTACTTATGCTTGCCTTGTTGTATGTACAGTACATTCATTCAAATAGAGGAGGAACAGTATGTTAATGCTGTTGTGCCACCACATCCCCTGCAGGCTCACTTTTAAATTTGTCCTTGTTTAGTGGAGCTAACATAGAAGCTATCGAATTTGCTATTTTACAAGTCCTTTTACAACCTGCATATATCTGGCACCCCTCTCCGTCTTTTGGCATCTACACACAGGTTTTACACCGAATGGCTGCCTTGCCTGGCAATGATATGACCAGTCACGTGACTTTATGTTCCCGGCTAAACAACAGAGCAAACAAACTAGGTGGTAACGGGATACCATAGGCGTCAGATAGGCGCTGGGGACACTGAGGACATGTCCCCACAACTTTTTGTCATTAACAATATTAACTTACATAGTTGAATGGAGGCAGAAAAGGAAATGATTATAGAAGTGTTTGGGTGGTATGGTTTACCTCACACTGACATTTAGGTCATTGTTAGTTTTTAGATGCATTTCAATAATTAAATGTAATTAATTCAAGAATGAGGGTATGAGAATGGAAATGAACGTATTCAACAAGGTTATCAAGGTTAATGTGGTCTTTCATTCACCACCTTTACAGGCTTCATGCCAAGCACCATAATGTCCATCATCACTGTGTTCCCCTTAAAGCGTCTGGTGTTACTGTTAAAGGGCCAACCCAAACGTTTCAGGAGGAGAAAACCTTTCAGTACAGTGTCTACTTCTCTCTGAATTGTGTTCAGAGCAGAACATAACCTGTTAAGTCTTAGTCTCAAGTACAAAGGTTCGTTAAGCATCTGTTCCCATATTCTCCTCCTCCTCCACTGATCGCTGCAGTCCAGGGATGAGCTTGAAGATGTGTTTGCGGACACTGGCTCTCCTGCTTTTCCGGGGCAGGGTGCCGAACAGGGAGGAGATCCTGTTCTCCTCCCAGGAAGGGGACAGGGAGGTGCTGCTGCCAGCCAAGCTGGAGCTGCTGGAGCGGCCGAGGGACGGGTGGCGGTGGTGTCCTTCCTGCAAAGGGAAATCTTTGGAGAAGAAGCAGCTCTCGTCTGCGGTGCTGGCTGCGCTGAAGGGACTGGGAGAGCCCGGGTCCCCGAACACGCTGACCAGGTCACTGTCGTCCGTCATCACGCTCCTGTAGCTGCTGTCGCTGGAAAACCTGCGGCCGAGGCGGCCTAGAGTCAGAGCCCCGGGCCCAGAGCTGTCTGTGGAGAGGTGGAGGCTGCTGCCGCTGTTCAGGTTTCCTGCAGACACAGTCACAACACCACATGAGAAGTTTGCAACAAGAGTGAAAGTTCAGCTTTAAGTGAAGTTACTGTTATTTGCAACAATGTCATCTCCGGCCTCCTCACAAGTCTCTCTACATTGTACTGCTCTGTTTCTACATAGTTTACTTGTGTATGTTTTGTGTATATACTTTATATTGAGTCCTTGTTCAGAATGAGTTTAAGTTGTTTGTCTCACTTGTCGCTGGATTGACAAAAAAAAATCCTGATCTGATTCGAGTCATGTAAACACAAATCAATTTTTTTCGAATAAGAAACAACTTTTTGTTGTTATTTGATTTTCTCTGTTTTTCTCTTTGTATTTGTCCTCTGGTCGTTGTATTTATTGTAAGAGGCAAAAAACACAGCTGGTACAGGAAACAGCAGATTTATTTCTCTGGGGAACTCCTTTGTCTAATTTCTGTTGAATCTGCAGCTGACTCCACATCAGAACCTGCGCTTTGACTGAAGGACGACACAAGACGTGAGAAAGGAAGGGATGTGGTTTGACAGTCGAGCAAACCTTCTCACCTCGAGTCAGACGCCTTTCCTGAACGGTAAGAGCTTGCAGCTCTGCCACTTTGTCACGTAGTGATTGCTGTGCAGGCAAAAGGGAAACATTTTTTTGTTTATTCCAGTAATAAGAAAAAAATATATATGTGTGAGATGTGTGATGAAGAAGTGGGTCAGTTGGTTGTTAACTGCAGCGTCAGTTCTGCAATTTCTTTATCTTTATGATGAAGGTTTGAATGACTTCTATCTGCAGGAAGCCAACAGCAACAACATTACTGGGGTTAAAGAGACTCACCTTCAGCAGGTTCACCTTCTTCTCCAGCTCTATCTGCTTCACTATGTTCCCACACACCGTCTCCATCCTGCAATATGCACATAATGCATCATAATTATAAACATTAGAAACACTTTCATGAAATAGTTTGTATACTTTATTTTTTTCCCAGCAGTTTCTCTGCAGTAAATGACAGCGTGGGTTGTTGGCATTGTTTCCGTCGCTCACCTCAGACTGTTGGTGGATTCTCTTATGAGGTCGAGGATGTGCTGGTGAGACGAGCCCTCAATGCTGACCCCATTTATTGTCAAAATGATATCTCCTACAATAAATACAGAGTACAAGAGAAGACACTTGTCAGTTTCCACTGATTGCATTATTGCTTCAGAATGGGTGTGTGTGTGTGTGCGCGTGGGAGTGTATCTGTGTGGGTGGGAGTGTATTGGAAAAAGGGTTTTATAGGTGTGGTAATTGAAGTAGCCACACATCTATATATTCACAAAGGTAAAATAAGGCCAGCCTTGCTTTGCATGTGCGCGTATGTGTGTGAAAGCATGTGCACGGTCGGTATAGAGGATGTGGGTGTTCACCTGCGGTCAGGCCTGCGCTCTCTGCAGCGCTGTCCTCCTGCACCTTGCGAACAAAGGTGCACATCTCCACTGCAGAGGTGTCCTTCAGCTGCAGCCCATACGTCTGCAACAACAGACGATATATTTGTTTCTTTTGCTTTGTTTTTCACAAAAGCTGACAAGATAAAAATGATACGCTATGTTTACTTTATCACTTCCCTGCACTTTTGTAAAGTGCCTTGAGATAACGTCTATTATGAACTGGCACTGGCACAAATAAATAAAGTTGAGTTGACATATATATATGTAATATGAGAACATGAAAATGCCTACCTGGATTTCAAAGCCAAATGTTTCATTGTCTTGTTTTTCCAGTGCGATTGTGATCCTGCGGAAGGTAAATAGATATTTTAGGAACTATCTGACCACTTTGCAGATATCATGGTGGAAGGAGAAACCTGAATGAGGCACTGCATGCCAGACTTGGTGTATGTACCTTTGTGGGTCTGAGTAATCGACCAGAGAGTTGGAGCGGCTGGGTTTGGGCTGCAGAAGGAGAAATGCAGAGTTCCTCTTTAAAACAGTATATTGGCTTGAACTTTTAAGCCTATCAGGAAACTATGCGCAAACTTGCTGATCCTATAATGTTGCATAACTGAAAAGATTAAAATTGTTAAAAGGCTTTTGGCAAGTGGCAGGATCTGCAGTTAAATTAGTAAAACTATTTTTTCACTGCTCAGACTTAATCTGCATTTTTTTTTTTGCCTGTTTTGTTTTTTTTAATGATATTGAAATATCAAGCTGCAGAAATACATCTGTGTACATTTACACTCAGTTTTTCTGCCACTGCACACTCTGCACACTTGATGCATTGTCTCACCTTGCGGACTCTGGGCAGGGAGCCTGTGTTCTGCCGGTGTCGATCATTGTTTCCCCTCAGCGAGCGCCTGTACCACAGGGAGCATTTCTTCCTCAGCGTATTATCCAGAATGCAACTCTCGTGACTGCCCTGGTGCTGAAGTCCATTGACATTCATGGTGGACGGCATGGTAGAGTGGTCCTCCTCAGAGCATCATCAAGTCCTGCTGCTGCAGCTCCTCAGTGTTTTGTGTGGCCCCTGCTCTGTCGTGAAGCCAGAAGCAGAGCGTGTCAGAGCGGAAATCCACGTCATGTGACGCCTGTGGTGGACCTGCATCTGCAGCCTCAGCGTCACATACCTAATTTCCTGTTCATCTCTCTTAACAGTTCTCTGGTAGTTCTTCTTTTTCGCTCCCTCTCTCTTTCTTGAAGAGGGCCCCGTCGGCAGCTTTCAAAAGAAAAGCAACGTGTGAGGGGGTTTTTTACCCGATCATTCCCCCATCAAACGGTCCCTCGCTCTTTCTGCAGTCTTTGCAATTCGATTTATGGTCTGTCAGAAATCAGCAATGCATGAGAAAGTACCACCTCACACCTACACCAACACCTGCTTCCAGCCTCTCTCTCTCTCTCTCTTTCTCTCTCTCAGTTTCTGAATGGGGCTAAGCCACAGTCTGAGCCTGAGTCCTGTGCTCTGCCAAGCAGGGAGACTTGTCTTATGAGGACAGACAAAAGGCTGATTTTGCTCGGGGCGAGTGTCACGCTCCCCAAACAGACGGCATGGGTCACTGGGCACAAGGCATCAGACATGGTTCGGTTCAAAAGGGAGCTCACACACACACACACACACACAGATACACACATAAACACACACCCATGCAGGCTGGAAGTCAGCGAGACAATGGACGAAAAGTAAAAGAAAACTACCAAACCACACTACCACAGCTGTGGCCTCCAGGGATTCTCTGCTCAGGCTGCAGGTGCAGAATATCACCTTTGATGTACAAAACGAGAGAAACTGGACAAAAAAAGTCATTTCAAGTCGCGCCTGATTATGACTGTACTTGTAACCCAGTTGAAATAGTTCTTAGTTTGCAAAGATTGCCCCACAGCAATCCCCTCTGCCCCACTGACCCCAAGAGGGGCTGGTGGCCAACCGACCACGAGACTGTCTGGAACACAGTTATCCCGTTTCACCAGGACATTCCTGACTCCCATCCACGCTCCTGCTACTGTACTTTCAACAGAACTAGATGTTTTCTTCTGTTTTCAGCAGCTCCACTTTTCTGCCACTCAAACAAGCTCAGTCATCACTTCTGTTTCAGAATCAAGTCTGGAGGAGTTTTACAAGATGGGTTCATACTTTCCACTGTTTTATATGTGCTTCTCTCAAGACAATATTCTCATGTCTTTTGTCCTGAACACTTGGCGGCCACTGAAATTGTTGTCCCATCCACACTGACTGACAGATATACCATTTTACGCAGACATTCCTAATTCCCATCCACATTTCTGCAACTGTGCATCTAGAAAAGTAGATGCTTTGTGCTCCAACAGCAGAGTCACTTTTCTGTGACTCAGAGACAAACAGAGATGCTTAGTCATCACTGAGTCAATCAGAGAAACTTGCTGAGGTAAAATCCTCACTGATCTTCATTCCCATCCTCACTGACTGTTATTCCACATCACCAGGACATAATAGATGCAGTTTAAAATTCATCACTTGTTTCTTGTGGGTAACGGAGCCCTTTTGATATTATTTGTTTTATAGATGCTATTGCTGTATGGATTGGCTGAACTGTACCAGACCAGGGGAAAGAAAGTGGACAGAGAAGAGACAGAGCGACATTGACATCAATAACAGGTAGTGGCAACAAAAACAGTAACAGTAATGACAACAACAACAACATCAGCAGCAGCGGGAACTTCTGTAATGACGGCAATGACACCAACCGAAATAGTAATGACAATAACGACAAGAATAGACATAGACAATGACTTCTAAAACATCAGCCACCATATCAATGTGACGATGCCAGCAGCAGCAACCTGACCTGTAGTATGGTAACAGGATTAACTCTCCAATAACTTACTTGCAGGTTGGAGCAAAATGAGACATGTAAGAAATCTTTTTGGAGTGTGTGTGTGTGTGTATGCACCAGGACACTCCTGATTCCCATCTACATTTCTGCGGAGTAGATGTTTTGTTCTGTTCTCATCGGCCTCTTTTTTTATGCCGCCCCAGCAACCTCACATCACCTTACATCACCACCCTACGTAAGAAACTTGCTGAGGTGTAATGTAGTAATGTGTGAGTGAGCTTTACAGGATGTGTTCACCATTTCCAGTGTCTCATACGTGTTTATTTCACACTTGTCAGTCACTGGAATTACTGTCCCCTCCACACTGACTGACAAAGATATCACCATTTCACCCAAATATTCCCAATTCCCATCCATGTTTCTCTACATACTGTACATTCAGCACAACAACAGTTGGTCAGGAGACCTGCTTTCTATTTTCTGCTGCTCAGACAGAGAAGACAGAATCACCTAGTAGGGCATACATGAGGAACTTGCTGATGTCAAATATGTACTATAAAAGATTTATATGGGTTATGTGGGTTCATAATTTCCCTTTGTGGGAGACTTTTCTTTCACTTAATAATATGTTGGCATTACATTTGTTGGCCACCATTATCCACCCTGTCTGATACTAAGATGAAGCTAAACTTTCTTTATTCTAAACCAACTTGAGCTTTCATTTCTCTCTCAAAGAGGGTAGAAAGCTTTAGCTGTCCTGCCTGAAATAAAGCCCAACAAGTATGCTTGTGTGTTGTGTAAGGATAAAAGATTATCATCTACGTGTGTTGACCCTCTGGTTGGGTTAGAGTCTGTTTAGTCACCTGGATACTTAGCTCGTCATAATCATTCTGGGAAAAAGGCCGTAACGCTCCAGATGCTGACTGCTCCAGATCTCACTGAGATTCGAGCCGAATAAAATGTGATAAAGCAACATGCAGAACAATCTTCAGGTTCTGACTCATCTGTGAAGTGCAGATGGCCTCAGATGTGCAGTTGTACTTCCTCTGTCTAACGGACACACACACAAGTCAAGCGGGGGAACAGAAAGCGCCGATGAGTCACGTCACTTAAGGTAAGTGTGATGAAGAGGATGAACAAGAAGTTTCAGATCTCGTTGGGAAATCCTGTCCTACAACGTGCATTTGCACAGGTCTGCACATTTGGAGCTTTCAGAACTAACAAAGACAAAAGGGAGCAAAAAGCACAGCAATTTTCAAGCACAAAGAAAGAGGTGAACAAAAAAAAACCCCAGCTCAGTCCATTAAAAAACAGTTTATTGACCCACTGATATCACTTATTTCTATACAGAATAAATAGTGCAAGAGAAAAGATACAATGAAAACAATGCAATGAAATCTGAGCAACGACACAATACATTTTAACATTACTCCCAAAATATAAGTCTAAATATCCAAATCAGAAAATCAAAAGTAAATCTTATTTTTATAAAAGCAGTATCACGTGTAAATATTCAGCAGATTTATGCACAATATATATATATAAAAAAGACACCAGTCAGAAATTGCACATGGTGATCACTCCTCTTTGGAATGACTGATAAGTCTTTCATATTCATCTTTCGTTTCTTCTCGTGCCTGATTCTTGAACAAGCAGATGTGACACGACAGACAAAACACAAGCTTGGCTCAGCATAGATTCAACATTGTAAAAAAAAACAACCAAAAAACAAAAAACTATAACACCATTTTCAAGAGACACTTAAATACTGCATTTTAAATATTTCCTATCTGCGAGAAACAAAGTCAAGTCATTTCATGATTGAAGTCGAGAAGTCACAGAGAGAAATAAACTGAGAGTCGCATGAGAGAAACAGGCTACTGTACACTGGTTATTTTCAAGAGGCAACACAGCAACAGACGCCTTCATAACAGTAAAATAAAATGTAGGTGCCACCATTCAAACTAAGCAGCCACATGAATGGGTTTCACATGTTAATTTCAGACCTGGAGCTGAATGCAGATTAAAAGCCAGAAAAGAGTGCTTACTTCACAGTTGCTGATTCTTTGAATGCATTTTTACATGATACAAAACACACACAAGCAACAGCATTTAGTCTTTAGGCTGTGTCATTATTGTTTTTCAGGATAGGAAACCTCATCAGAGTTTGAAAGGACATCACATCAGTCTTAAAGTAATGGAAATGTACCTACATTCAAGTTTTAGGGTTGGTAAGATTTCATCATTTCACATACAGGCTCCTAGTGTATTTCCTAGTGGCTTCACCCTGACAGGCTGCTTTCAGTAAAATGTGCACGATATGAGCTGCAGCTGTGTTTCTCTGTCATACATTTGCTATAACTATACATTGTATTAACTGAGGGATGTCGTCTAGTTGGAAATGCACAAATCATTCAGTTCATTGTGGATAGTTACCCTTTCACAGCAGTTTAGTTTAGTCCAGGGAAAATTCGGAAGGGGAGTGAAAAGTATTGTCTGATGCTCTGTCCTGTGTTTATAATTTCAGAAGACAAAAAATGGATTATTCCTGAGAGGAATCAGTTGGTTTGTATTTGTAATACTCATTCTGGCCACAAGAGGCTCAAACGCACCACACATGAGGGAAGTTTCTGCCAGAAACTCCTTTCTAGGACACAATCCCATTTCCGGGATAGAAGTCCTGTATTTGACCCATTAATCCACCACATCCTCCACCCTGCCTCTGCTTTAAACAGCAGAGCTCACTTTCTGGCAGCTTTGCTGCCACATGAGGAGGCAAATTTGCACCAAATGTGCTTTAAATGGCATGGTGTCTTTATAATAAATGAGAAATTTAGATAAAAAACACACCTCTGCTCTTAAACACACATAAACACAGGACAGAAAAATTTACAAAACACTTGCAAAACGGCTCACTCTTTGGCCATCTGGGTTTCTGCAGTAACAGAACATGACTGCTGTGAAACCTTTAAAGCTCAACTCGTCGGGGTCTGAAATGTGACTGACTCCTTCTGTCATCACAATTGTTTGTCAACACACTGCACATCAATGAACACCGCGTTTGCTACAAGATATGGCACAAAATAAAACATCACAATGTGCAACTTTAAGCTTTGGGCACTTACATGTCTGAGGTAGCAAAATAATCTGTATATACACTATACATAATCTTATTATTGCATATGGCTCTTCCTTCACGTGTTTGGTTCAAATTGTTATAATTCAGTGTCTGTGGGCGAAGCTGCCTTTCAGTCACCTCTCTACAATCCTTTGGCACCAGACCCAACCTGAGGCTGCCCTCTGAGGACAAACAGCGTAGCCCTGCAGGGGGCAGCCTCAGGCAGGCAGAGAGAGAGAGAGAGAGGGCAGAGTCTCCCTGTTTACCTCCAACCACTCTCAGTCCTGTCGGGCGGCACCAGTGCCAGCATCGGCACTGATCTGCATGGAGACTAGCGGCTCTAATCTTTGACATCCTTGATGGTCGACAGCTGAGAAACGGTCTTCTTGACGCGCAGAGCCGTGAGCCGAGCCGACGGGTTGGCGTACCAGCATTCTCGCATCAGTTTTCCCATCACACGCAGAGCCTGGTGAAGCAAAGCAAAGGGGACGGGATTACTTAAACAGCAGCCCAATCTGTACCTAATCTTTTTTTAACACAGTGAATCTCAGTTTGTTGAGGTACAGTTAAATTCTAATCTGGTGGCCGAAGATGAACAATATCAGATGGATAACAGTTTGGATCCAATAAATCCTCTTCTGGGAGAAGGTTCAGATGAAACCAATATGATATCTGCAACCAATGGGCATCATGACCCCATTCTGTCTGATTGGGTTACGCAAGGAGGTCAAGCTTAGGTACCCTGTGCCAAAGCTCCTGGTGCGAGATTAAACGTCTTCACCCACAGAATTACCTGAGCATTCGAGGTAATCTCTGGCTCCTTACAACTTCTTATGTACCTTTGTCTGAAATCCCTTTCTTTGAAAGAGACTTTGGTCTTATCAAATGCTCTGTGGAGGTCTGAGAATGTGGCAGGGATGAGGGACTGAGAGGGGAAAACAAATTTTTAACAAGCTCCCAATTGAAGTGAGAAACGGTAAAATTACAACTCTTCATCCTTGAAGGGTTCAAATGGACCAGTGTGTAGAGCGTGTCATCGAGCTGCTTCTGACGGGAAAGGAGTTGTGAGCAGTTACGCTTGATGACACGTTAATCACTCAAATGGTCCTAACGACTCTTTTCCATGGTGCTTCACAGCAGCTTGACGGAACAGTTCTCATCCGTCCTTGCAGCTGGTCAATTACCGAGTGAGGAGGCCGCAGTTGTCCGGTCTCTCTCCAGCTTCTGGAGTGATTGAGTGATTGTAGCACAGCCACCACTGACTGTTAGAGCATTTGACACCCTGTTTGGCTTGAAGAGATTTTAATGCCCTTGCAAAGTTGATCTGTGTTGTGACATTAGAGCTTACTAGCAACATGTTCAGGGAACTCATTTAAGATTACAGCTCCAGATTTAGTTTAGATAAACTTCATAGGAAATCCTTAATTGATCCTCATTTGCAAATTATACCTCACCCTGTACCCAGACCTCAGCTTTTACAGTTTTAGGCTCACTGTTGTTTGAACATTTGCAGCTATGAACATGTTCATTTTTTACAAAACTAATGCACATGAGGTTTGCCTGGGATCGGTTTGCAATACAGTAACCATATCATGAGTATTTCTTCACCTTTTGCAGTCTTTAAATAAGTTTATTCTTTTTCTCTTTTTCTACTGTAGCATCTAAGCATCTGAGATACCAGAGGGGGGCGCTGTAGTACCAGAGATTATTAAAACTGTATGAGAAGATGAAAGTTTGTGATTTAAGTAATTCACTTATACACACCCTGAAAACCTCTTTACCAAGCAGTGAGTGTGTGTCCCATTACGTGTGTCTAATTTCTTCTCTCTCACCTCACAGCTCTGCCACTGGTTGGGAACATTGGGTCTGAGTTTCTGCTCGCACACGACTTTCCTCATGTCCTCGATGGTCGGGTCTGAAGGCACCAGGTCATAGTAAGGCAGCTGGAAATCTTCTTGAAGCCCTGGGAAAATGAGACAGGTGATTCAGATTGTACTTATTCACCGAATGAGACTCTCGTCATTTGCCCCACAGTGGTGTAAAACTGAGGATTTAGATCTTTAGACGAAAGAAGTGGATGTGCATATATGTGTGTGTATGTGTGTGTGCATGTCATTTAAAGTACCCCTGACGGAGCATCTTCGGGCCAGTTCCCAGAACACCAGGCCCAGCGAGTAGATATCCGCACGCTTGAATGACTCAAAGCTGTTCATATTGATTGTCTCGTCCAAGATTTCTGGAGCCATGTACCTGTGGGGGAAAAACAATTAAGGTCGTTAAACTTGGTTTGCTGTAAATTTATGCTGCATCTTGAGCAACCAAGATGGAGTTCACACACATAAAGAGCCTGTCTACAGAGGAACAAATACATCTTGAAACCAAACTAAAGGTATCAGTTGATGGGATTCTTTTGAAAAATAAGCATATGAAATGGAAAAATGACATTTGTTGATATTAATAGTTGTAGCAGCTGATATTCTTCCTGTTACTCTGTCATCTCTGCCTCAGTCCTTTATCCTGTCTTACACAAAATAACAAAACAAAGGCTTCTATTCAGTATTTTTCTCACTATATTATCATTTCCTATTGTCCCGTGCACACGTGCCTCAGTGGGTGAAAAGTGAAAACATAATGTGCAGGGTAGTGGTATAGAAAACTATAGGGCCAGGTGTGAAGCCACTGCAGTTTCATTTCCTGTTTCTCCTCTCAGAGCATTAAAATAATGACGTAAATCAAACCTCTTGGTTCCCACTCTGTGGTTGGACGGTATGTCGACAGTATTGGTGCCAGAGTCGTGTTTCACAGCCAGACCCAGGTCGGCGATGACTGCGGTGCCGTTCTTCTTCACCAGGATGTTTTTAGACTTCAAGTCTCTGTGAGCAATGGCAGGTTTACCTAGAACAAGCCAGGCTTTAAGTCAGGTTTTAGGCCTGAAACTGCTTTTTGTCAGCACAGAGATATTCTTTTTAGTAAATGCAGTAATTTATGGATGAAAAAATATGATTTTGTTCAAAATCAAATGTCAAAGCCAAAATGACACTTAACATGGTTGGATTTTAACCATTTCTCAAACAAATATCCAACACTGACTCCTCTACAAAGTAAATTGATTATATTGGGTTGTTTTTTTTACAGAGACAAAAAATATGAATCAGTCAACCAACAACAGTCGGTATTATAATCATAAGTGTTACAATGAGAGATAATTTTGGGGTTACACCAACATTATGGGCGTTATGGATTAAACTATGTTTAAACAACACATCAGAAAATGATCTGTACAATACATGTTTGAATGTTGTTAAACTGAAGTAAATACTCAACATTTCACAGTTAGGGTTATTTCCTTCCCTGTCTTACCCTGCGTGCCGATGATTTCCATGTGCAGATGAGCCAGGCCACTGGCTATGGACAGAGCAAGGACCACCATGCCCTCCACAGACACCGTGTACCTGTTCAGGTAGTCGTACAGGGAGCCATGCTCGTGGTACTCGGACACCAACCACAGCTGGGTCCATGAGCCATTATCTGCAACACACATGGGAACATCCAGTCACAGATGGGCGTATTTATCTCCCGGCTACCATGTGGTTCGCTCTGACCGCAGCACGAATACACACCTTTGTTGTCAGCGGCGATGAAGCCCAGGATGTTCTCGTGTCGGAGCATGATGGTCTGAT
The DNA here is from genome assembly GCA_029224185.1 of Karalla daura. NCBI lineage: Eukaryota > Metazoa > Chordata > Actinopteri > Chaetodontiformes > Leiognathidae > Karalla > Karalla daura. Next base: position 11,769,408 of record CM055202.1, read on the forward strand.
AAATCTCTGCCTCGCGGAACCACGACCTCTCGTCTCTGGAGGAGAAGATCTTCACCGCCACGTCCTCTCCACGCCACTTTCCTCGCCACACCTCCCCAAACCGACCCTTCCCGATGGTCTCCTGCAGGACGATGGTGCGAGCTATGGTCCGCTGCACCAGCAGAGGCAGACCTGCAAGACCCAGAACAGTGAAGAGAATTAGGTCTCTGGTGGAAATAAAGTGGACAGCTATTTAAAGGTAGTTTTCTCGTAAATACATTGGTTTCAATGGTATAACTGTGCGCCAGCCTCTAGTGTCCACAAATGGACTAATGGTTGTAAATGGAACTAAATTTCCTCTGAAACAAAGATGGTCAGTGGTCAGAGGCACACTTTTACCGCAGTAAAAATATCCCGCCATTTCTTTTATTAAAGAATAAAAAACAAATAAAGAGTACATATGAAAAGTGCATTTCTAAGAGTATTGGTAATTCAAAAGGGACCTAGAATACATATTTTAGAGACTAAAATAGAGAATCTGAAGGAAGTTGGTGTGTAATCTTCAATGTTCTAGGTCTCTGTTTTTCTCTTTGAAAAATGCAGTGTTGTCTAGTCAAATCCAATAGGGATCAATATTTACTGTCTGGCCAGCCTGTTAAGGAAATGTCATCTGCCCCTGCTGTGTGAGAACAGATGTACCACTCCAATCTGGTCAGTGTCGGCCACAGAGTCAAGCCAGCCAGAGCTAATGGTTTGGAAAAAGGAAAAGTCATAGAAGGCTTTTCACAAGGGTGTGAAAATAGAACAGGAAGAATGAGTTGGTTTTAACAGCCCACGACTGGTTATGTAAATTCTTTGAGACATCCCAGACTTGTGATCGCACATGCTGCTCGTACCTGATCCCGACCCCGAGGTGCTCATGTCGTAGATGAGATCTTTGAGACACCTGTCGGGCGACATCAGCATCTGGTCGTCCAGCGGCTCCTCCGGATCCTGCTTGTGGCCCCTGCTGTAGACGCAGCGTCGGCCCTGCACCAGCAGCACCCCCAGCAAGATCCCCGCACACAGCAGGCAGGACGGCACCAGGATCACCACAGCCAGCTGCAGCTGGCTCCAGCCGGGCTCCTCCGAAGGCCTCTCTGGAAACACACACACACATACATAGGTGTAAACGCACATAATTGACATCTGTTGTCGTGTCAAAGAATCAGAGAAAGGGCATTTGTAATGATTGTTGCTCCCTCTGGTGGCTGCTGCTCATTATGGCATAAAGTGTTTTTAAAATAGAGTGAGCAGACTGATGTGCCAAATTACAGACAAGCGTGTTTCTGAGATTAACACTTGGCGCAGCAAAATTACACACTCACCCTGTTTACAATCTTAAAACCTGGGAAGAAGGAAATCGCACATTCAGCAGATTGCATAGTTACGCCCGCCTGCCCTTAAATGTGATTAATCAAAGGTAATAAAGAGAAACAGTAGCTGGTCTTTTAGTGGCAATAAACAATTTTTTCCAAGAAGTGAAACCTTAGCTGTTTATTTGAATCCATTTAATTAAAAAAAAGAGGTGTGCTGCTGATGGCCTGGTGATAAACCGTGGGTTCGGCAAAACAATATAACCTGGCATTTCTGCCTCTGACCTTCATTCTGGCTGTGGGTGGACAGAGGAGACCTGACACAAACAAAAATAGCAGAGCTTGTGGGCGCACTGATATCATGAGGTTTAAAGACATGTTGTCCAAATAATGGAGTGGAAACTGTACAAACTGTACAGAGCTACAATTGAAAAAAGAAAGGGTTTGTACTGAAGAGGATTACTTAGGTAGACAACCATATAATCTCTCCCACATCAGCTTCAGGAATGACTGGAACCATGCTAACATGCACATGTGAGTATAACAAAAATGCAGATGTGAAAAAAATAAAACCTAGGAAAGTGTTTCCATATCTCTTTGGCTGTTTCATTGTCTCAAATCCCCTAAGCCTGAAATGTCCTCCTGAGGAGTGACTGCACATCTGCAGATGGCCCAATATGCGAGGCAACACATCGTGAACTAAACCACAGTTTCCCAAGACTTCTTTAGCCTCTTACCTAAAAACAAAGGCTGACATACGCCCAAGTGGAACTCGGAAAACATGGTGCAAAACAAGAGTCCGCTCTCCTCTGGCCTAGTGGCAAAAGACCGCCAAGATCTAAGGTGACTCTGCATGGGTTAGGGATGTAATCTCAGCCCTCATGACACAATCTGAACAAACGTTTGGAAATCAAGAGCAGAGGAAGGCAGAAGTGGTCCGTGTCAGGATGTTAAAGGACAAATAAACTAAACTGTAAGTGCAACCAACCACCCAGGCCTCAGTGTAGAGAGCACAGATGGACATGAGGTCTTCACGTACGCAAATTAAACTTCACACTGCATGAACTCACATGCTGGTAATTAACAAAGCAGTGGCACGGATCGATTGTTGGTGTCCCCGTTCACAGTCAGCACCAGCACTGCCTCAGGGTCCAGGCCCAAGCACCTCATCAACAGTCTGCAGCAGCTTACTCTTAAAACCTCCTACATCAGGCCGGTATGTTGTGAAAGAGAGCGCTGTCTGGCGAGGATCTCAGATAAAGAATTCACAAGAGGGAGCATGAGGGACTATTTTTCTCTCATTTTCTGTCAAGGATTATGAACAGACTAACTTTTCTGTCCTGCACCATAGTGAATAAAATCTTCAATCTTTGTTCTAAAATCGGAATAAATTTGCTCCAGACTTGCAGTTTTATCTTCTTGTTTGATTCTTTTCATTTTTTTGGAAAGTCCTTGAGAATATTAGACCCAGAACCTTTGGCGGGGTAATCGATTTGTCCATCGACAGATAATAAATCAGCAACGACAGCGTAAAATAATTGTAAAAGAATCCACATCCAGAACTATTTGCTGAATTTCCTGGATTCATTTTTCACTCCTTTCTGTTACTTGATCGATGTTTAATTATGTTACCGAGGAAATAATTGGTAGATTGATGACAGCAGACTGCAGGAGTGGTGTAGAAAAATTTAACACAGAGTTTAAACCAGGCCAGTTGTATAATTCAGGTCTCCCCGAGGCCTTAGTGTCACAGTTCTCTGACTTATTAGTCTCCAGAAAACATTGACTGTACAGAAAGGTAGGTGGGTAGGTAGGTAGGTAGGTAGGTAGGTAGGTAGGTAGGTAGGTAGGTAGGTAGGTAGGTAGGTAGGTAGGTAGATAGATAGATAGATAGATAGATAGATAGATAGATAGACAGACAGACAGACAGACAGACAGACAGACAGACAGACAGACAGACAGACAGACAGACAGACAGACAGACAGACAGACAGACAGACAGACAGACAGATAGATAGATAGATAGATAGATAGATAGATAGATAGATAGATAGATAGATAGATAGATAGATAGATAGATAGATAGATAGATAGATAGATAGATAGATAGATAGATAGATAGATAGATCCCTACAGATTTTGCCATTGCATTTGCCTTTACATATGTATCCTTCAACTGAATGTTTTCTCTTTGCTTATGGTTCACGGCTGCTCTTTCGAGCCATTTGTCTCTAACTGCTGCCAGGAAGCTGATAAACCCACAGCGAACCACCTGCTCGCACTCAGCTCCAAAACAGCAGGCGGACAAAGTCAGAGATTAACTGGGGAACAACGGCGGCACATTTAGCAGCTTCAGCAGAGGTGTTTTTTTTTCCTCCCAGGAGATAGTGGCGATATAGTATAATCATCAAGTGGACAGAGACTCGGACATGTTATTTAAATTTCCTTTAATCATAACTAAATATACTGACAGATAAGCAGAGAGAAACACCACCCCTCTAACCCCTCTGAAGGAACATGCTAAGTGTCCCCCTGACCTCACAGAGTTTTCCACTGGATTCTATATCCACAGGTGTCAGTAATCCCCCTCTGCTTTAAGGCCAACTTCCATGGAGCAGACCCATGCAAGGACTCTGTGGCTGTTAAAGTAGTACTTATTTATAAATCAGGGGAGGGAGGGGGAGGATCACTAGCCGCCCGTCACATTGCCTCTGCCAGATCTGTTATGTCACAGGATCTAGTAGGATCAGCATCCACCTCGTCTAGCCAGGGCCAGAATGAGTGGGAAATCCCACACTGATTGGGCCGCTGTCGAATAAACACAGTCGAGGCACGGCGACGTGATATTAACTGATTTTCTGAGACTCCATTTCTCAGCTTGATTTAATAGTCGAATAGCCGAAACCTAACAGACAAATAAAGGATAACCAGAGACGGAGACAAAATCACTTCGGTTGAAAAGCACCATGATGTGATTACCTGGATGTAGATGCAGAGTCTCGTTGTTGCAGAAGTCTGTGAAGCAGCAGTTCCTCTTGGAGACGTTTCGGGAGCTGTAGCAGAAGACCTGGCCCTTCATCTCTGAGGGTGACAAACAGGACTTCACCGTCTCCTCCTTCCCGTCGATCAGCATCACAGAGTTCCAGCAGGCGCCGTCTGCCGTGGTCTCACAGGTGTGGTTGGCACAAAGCTGGCACACACACTTCAGACCTGAAACACATTGAGTTGTGCTATGGGTTAGTTGTCAGTCTATCCTACCACTGAGAAGAAGTAAAAGCCTTAAAACCTCAAATGGCCAGACGTATTCCTGGGGTCCATAACCGAATTCCAGCTTCAATCAGACAACACATTACAACAGCGACAACAAAATGGACACTAACACCAAACACTATAAAAAATGAGTGAAAAAGTGCCAAAACATCAAAAACAAAATTAGATTTGTGAGAGAATCAAATCTGTGTGGGGAGTGTTATCCAGTCACAAGAATCTCTATTAAGACCTGTTCTGTACTGACTGGACTTTTATTTAGCCTGTGCAGGTTGCCACTCTAGTCTCACCCACTGTTACCAGACCAAAACCTTGAAGAACCCATATGACGGCTCAGTTTTGTTCAGACTTTCCTCAGCAGCACTTGACCAGCATCAGAGGCTGGAACATGCACACAAGGTCTCTTTAACCTGAATGGTTGAATGTAGTGTCTATCCTTGCCTATGATATTTTTAAAATCTTTTTTTTTTACATATGTAAGCTCTACTTTGATTCAATGTCTCGCCTCCTACTCACATGAATGATCACGTGACTTTACATTCCTTGTTAAACAACTGAACTTAGCCAGGATTTCCCAATCTAAGTAATATATGAGCCAGATTCAGAATCATTTATTTAGGATGAACCATTTCACCAGAAATTGCTGCCTCGCAGTTGGGTGCCTTCATTTATTTGTGTATCAGTATAGATGTGGGTACTTGCAAACTGTTTTGGAGGTGGGGGGCAGTATGGATTATGCCACATCACCTTCGGTCAAATTGACCATTTTTTAGCTGCTATTTTAATATCTCGAGTGTGTAGTGTTAAGTGTATAATGAGGATGTGTTTTTGACCTGCTAATCTGGCGATACCAACAAAATATATTAATCCTAACCCTAACCCTGAGTGACCCTGAGTTATTATCAATGGTGTGTACCTCGAGTTTCTTTCACAAACTGTCACAGCACGTGGTTATTAACTCTTCAGAAACAGGATTCTCCTGTTATGTAATGAGGTCCATGCCGTTCACTGGCTGGAGGTGGAGGAACCAGAGTAATGCCTCTTAGTTTAACACCCAGATAATCTCGTGTTCTACTTGGAGCTGCTGTCATGCTTTGTTTGATAAGACTCTCAGTGATTGATAAGCAAGCTCCACTTTGCTTGCTCATTGGAATAAAAAAAAATTGAAATAAATGGTCAGAATATTTTGTGTTGTGTTTTTTACTCAAAACATAGTGACCCTGGACTGAACATACTAAGCATTGCAGTGGCATTTGTGAGGAATGGAGCAATCCAAGTATACAGCACATGCATTGCAAAAGTCTTGCCAGGAAGGACAAAAACATTTATACATTATTTATCTTTACAGATAAGATCAGACGTATATTTCACAGTTGGAAGCAGCAATATCAAAGTTCAAAGTCTAGTTTACTGACTTCTACTGTTCTACTGATCCTATTGTTTAAACATTAATGTTTATGGTCTGATGATCTGAAAATCCTGGTTTTTCAAACTGCCTCAGGTATAAGTAGCAGAAAAATGGCAGCAAAGGCTCATAACATAAAAGGAGAAAACAATGGGACAAAGGACTGATCCCTAAGGTGGCCCACTGTCAAGCCTTCCAACTAAACTGACGTGGAGGTAAACACAGAGTCACCCAGTGCACAGATACTGCTGTGGTTCATTAATGAAGATGGAGAGAAAGGGTTGGCACTGAGTACATTATAATGTCAGCAAATCACACAACAGAAGAAATAAAACCATCAATGTGTTGGTGCATATTGAGGGTAATCATAACAATTTCTACTTTGAGCTTTCTGCAGCTATTGTTGAGTTATGCGATATGCAGTGCCTGGTTATTATCACTGAGGTGAGTCACCCTGTGTTTGAGTGAGATGCAATTTTAGCAGGTTGGATCTTTGTGTAACCTCTAGACAAAAACAAACAGGAAAAGATGTGAAGTCTGTCAGCTCAGAAGATGCCTGACTGAAACTTTTTTTGGTTGTTTTTTTACCAGAGTTGCTTGGCAACAACAGTCAGGTCACTCTGTTTTTTCATTAAAGTAGATTACTAATTTTGGTTTTATTTGGTAGCAAGGAAATATTATTTCTTGTTCTTGATTGCCACTATCAGAGACAAAGGGTTCAGAAGTAAATGCCATGACATGTAGAACTGTGTTCAGGAGTATATATACAGAGAACACAAAGTAGAAGAGTAGAAGACCAAGAACATCAAAAACTTCTAATATAGCTTTGCATACAACACTCGATATCTGAAAATAACTTGAATAAGATAGTTTTGAGTGTTTTTTTCCACATGCCCTGACTGTCCTTCATTAACATCCAACATCCTCTAATACTACCCTGGTGCAAAGTTGGATAGCTGTTGCCTCCACACATCCATACATGTCACATGCCACATCTCCATCTCTCTTTGCTTCCACAGATATGACAGATGTGACTGCCCGTGACATGTTTCCAGGTTGGACATCCGTACGTCCGCCCTATTCCCATAAATTTCAGGAAGAAAACCAAATCCTGGTAAATGATTAAATTCTGACAGAAACATCTCATTGGAATAAAGGATTAAGTGATTATGATTTGCTAGTGAAAAGTCAAAGGTGACTGACCGTAACATATTTTGGAAATTCGATTCAATTTAAAAGTGCCGATTCATGTTATCTCAACACACTTCACATATAAAAGAGGTCTGCTCCAAACTCTTAATTAGATTTTGGTTCATTACAACTTAAGCATTATGGCACAATGTTAAAGTGTCTCATTGGATTAAATCATGAAATGATGGCAGTTTATTTCCTACAGGTCAGAGGTCAATTTCACTCAATCAAAACACTTTCCCCAGTCACTGAGCGCTGTAACTCAGTATCAGCAGAGCAGATTATGACCACATTTCACACTTGATTTGACACTAAAATTAGATGCCCAGCCTCAAATTGTGTTAATTGTTAAGATCTAAATTGAGCTGCTATGGATGAAGGTGTGTTTGAAGCCTGCAAATTAAACAGGCTTAAAAACAGGCTAAATGAATAACTGGAATAGGTGGCGACTTTCATGTCAGCTTTTCAATTTCTACACAATATACATTAGATGAGACTGGAGAGACTTAGATATAAACTGCAACTCCACTGATAGAACAGTAATCCAAGGAAAAAAATGTATGACAAAGAGTTGAAACTATTAGTGACTCTGAACAAGAGTCTTCTGGTTTTAAAATCCATCCACACATCCTGACCCATTTCAGACAGCTCTGCTGCTCCACTCACCAAGTCCTCTGTAATATGTGAGTAGTAGCTGCAAAACTTAAAAGTGAGTCAGACTAACAAAGAGTCCCGTTAGAGATATTTAAAGATGAGTTATTCAGATACAATAGTCATGAGACATGTATCCCTTTGTAATTTGCAGCAAACTGATGATAATATCAATAATAATAGAGACAGTTTGAACCACCACTCTAGCACAACACTGCACCCTGGGAAGGAAACAAGCGACTAAATCCACTGTTTGGTATTTAAAATGTGTAACACCTTATTCAGCCAAAACTCTCTTGAAGCCCAAGGTGACAGCTTGAAATTGCCTCTTTTGTCTGACCAGAAGCCTAAAACATTCTGCTCTCATCCTTGACAAGGACAAACTGCAAATCCTCGCCTTTTTGAGTCATGAAGGAATTGAAAATGTCTGAGACATCTTGTCAATTCTTACATATTTTTATGAACCAGCTCAATCTTTAATGTTAATAATGAAATTGTTGGTATATCATCAAACAAACAACTACAGTCTGTGATATATATTGTAGAAACAAGGACATATCTCCAGAAAAATAACATGAGTAAATGACACAGTGGCACCATGATCTCACAAGTCCTGGGAGGTAAATGTAAACAAAGAATAAGACAGTGTGTCAACATATTTTGAAAGCCAGCTTGACAAACCTGGAGTGTGATCTTGCACACTTTGTTTTTATTTTAAAGTCAGACATACATGTTCTAACGTGCTGCCCAGCAAAACAGGTTCTTGACAGAAGCAAGATCTGCTCACTGCATCCAGAGCTCAATGAGCAGGTGATAATATAAACCTAACAAACCATATATAGTCTGATTTGTGATTTTTAAGAAAGATGACCCTGAGAATTGACTCTCCTATTCCAGAAGCGTCTGGTAGTCTATCTGAAAATTTTGGATCACACTTTGGATAAGAGCATCAGTTAAATGACTAAAAGGAAGCTTTTTAACCCTGTCACCGACAGTTTGCAGATGCTCTAGCTCTACTGTAAAGTATGAGATTTTTCATGTTTGCCCATATTGTTGGGTTTTGTTTGTCTTTGTAGAGTTTGGTGCAGACTAGTTCAAATGATAGATAGATTATTATGATTGGCACTTCAAACAAAGCTGATTTCAACTTTATTATCACTTTATTGATCCCACCAGGGGCATTGTACATGTTTGTCACCAGTAATAAAACTTGTTAAAAAACAGAAATAAATATGTTGTAAAAATAGGATAAGAATAAAGTTGAATGTGGGAATTGGCAGATAACACATCTACCTTTGCACTTGGCACAATTTGTTTCCATGGAAAAGTGTCTTCTGTTACTATAAAATAACAATTCTCAATGTATACTGAACTTGATTCAATCTGTCATTTTAAAACTGTTCTTAAAATACTACACAGTTCATGACACATGCAGTTGCGTAAGCGGTATAAACCCATGTAACAGCAATCAATCTAGAAAATGCAACTGATTAACCCCGATGCGGAGTGCGCGAGCGAGAGTGGGTGCAGTACCTGCGGTCAGCTGGGCGACTGACAGGAGGATCAAAGCCGCCCGAAAGCTCTGCTTCCCGGGACAAGTCATGGCAAGAGCCGCATCCGCTCCCACGGCGTCGCTCCGGCCCCCGCAGCTACTCGGCGGCCGCCGCTCCGCGCATCGCGCCCCGCTCCTCGCGCCGCTCCACGCGCCGCTCCGCGCGCCGCTCCACGCGTCACCACTTTCCCCGGGAAATGCGAGTGCAGCAGCAGCGGCGGCGGCGGCGGCGGCAGCGCAGTGCGAGGTTTGCTCCGCCTCTGTCGACGGGGATTAGAGGGGGGATTAGAGCTGCAGACCTCTGATGAAGACATGTGAATGAGAGCTGGGGAGAGAAAGTGCGTTGCGCATCCATTTAAGCGACAGGGAGACACCACCTCCCCATCCGCTGATTGAATATGGAAATTTATTACTTGTTTGTGCGACTTGTTTTTTTGTTGTATGTGTGTGTGTCGGGGAGGAGAGAAAAACAGATCTAACCCAGAGGTTACGCAAGGACACTGTGCAAAATTACAAAGTTGGAAATTGCAGCAGACCCCTGAACTCACGGTCCCAATGGGGTCAGTCTTTTGGTGCTAAAAATGAAGACAACTGGACTTCAGCGAGATCATTTGTAAACTCTAAATTGCCCCTAGGTGTGAGTGGGTGGGTGAATTTTGTGTATGTGTGCCCTGCGATGGACCAGCAAAATGTCCAGTGTGTGTTCGCTCCTTTTCATGCTTCAAAAAAACCAATAGCTGTAAGTCAAGTGATCAACAGCATCAAAGGCTTTCGAAAAATCTCTGAACTAGGAGAAAAAGCACTGCTAGCTGTCAGTGTACCCTCCCCCCCATCCCAGACCCAGTTTAGTAAGGAAAATAACTTTTGAGGGAAATAACAGATACACTCTTCTCCGAGATTTGACTGGAAGCATTGGGTACTTTTTTTTTACTTGTTTATAGACTTTACAAAAGCCTTTGATACTGTTGATCGCTTTACTTCCAGCTATTGGTTTTTCGAAGCAAGCAGTTGGATGCTGTTTGCAAATAATCTCACAGCCAGGGCTCGGACTGTTTAGACACTGTGATTTATTTGCTTATACTCAAAACAAGGTCCCACAAGGTTCTCTCCTGGGCCCATTATTGTTTCATCTATCCAATCTTAGCAAGAAATGGCCAACAAATAGAGCTGCTATAAACTTCTAGATATCTAGGATTTTTGATTGATGACTTTGTATTTCAGGGACATATGCAGTATGTGGTATATAGTGCATGTAGCTGAATCTGTGAATCAACTGTGCTGGACTCATTGATCCTTTATCTGACTGAGGATTTTGGAAGTTTGAATCCATGCGTCTGACCACGAAATATCAGAAGCCAAACTGTGCATATTGATAAATCCATGTGTCACCTGTGGTGCTCAAGGACACAGGGGTTTCTTATTGCTTATTTTTCACTCATCTGTACTGTTTTCTTTAAACTGCATCCTATAAATCCTCAGTCCTGTGTTTCACTGCAGCCTGTGCAGCAGTGTCACCTTTGTGATCAAAGTGAAAAGTAGGAATGTTTGTCTGCACAAGAGTGAGAGGACCATAGAGACGCACACTGCTGCCTGGTGTTCCCTCAATATTCATGTGACATTTCTGTGATCATTCAGTAGCATCTGTGCATCTGTGGTGCTGGGGCGAAAATACACCTCTGTGATGAAATATTTCAGGTCACCACAGATGGGGTTATGGTTGGGTTGTGTTCAGGACTTCCCCTCATTAAAAATTAACAAATCGCTGACTGGCTAATGCCGTTCTGTTGACAGACTTCCTGCGGTGCAGGTTTTGTGTGTTAATTTTGCTAATTTGACACAGGTTTATTTCAGATTGGCACCACATGAGCTCAATGAGGGTCTGATGAGAGAGCCAGAGCGCAGAGCCACATGTTTGGTAACATGGCACCTTTGCTGATGCTATAGACGAGAGGTGCAAATTCCCTAACACATTTGCAGTTCATTATATTACCCGAGACTAATTCAATGTTTGTATACTGTACCTAGAGAGACTGGCTGTTGCCAGGCTGGTAATCCAGTCTATTTTGCACCCCTGTGGCCTGTTTCCTATGTGAGCAAAACTCAGAGCTCAGCAAAAAAGAAAAAAAAAATTGATAAATCTCAGGTTTATGGACATGTGGACATTTCCAGGTGTGAATCTAAAAAGAGCCTCAGGCCTGAGCAAAGTTACAACATAACTCACCTACATGCAGGAAATTATTACCTGCAGGCCATATGTCGCTAAATGATGTCTCTGCCATAGCAACCAGCAGGGTAAGTAAATGAATGGTAAACATATGAGTTTTAGAGAGGATAGGACAGTTTTTGATGAAATCATCGAATCCAGACAAGTCTCTTTTGTAAATACTATAAAAACCTGTAACACTGTGGACCATTTTAAAGAAATGAGCCATGGACACTGTCACTGCCAAACAGGATCAACGCAGGCACCTGGAAACAGATACAGTGAGTAGGATGTGGAACATTCCCATTTAACCAGTATCTGACCAGTATCACTCAAAGCAGATTTCATTTTTTGACTGCTAAATTGGTAATTACACATTAGTGAATGTGCATCGCAAGAGGGTGATCCATTAACAGAAATCTTGTTACTGCAGATCATACTTGTGCATTAAAAACACAGGGTTATAATTTGAACCTGTGTGGGGTTAAGGCAGCTCTTATGCAATTCTGGGTTGGCTTTATCCGATGTTGGTGTTGTTTTATTACTGTTGGGTTACTGAATCAAAACAAGAGGTTTAATCTCTGAAAAATGAACCCTCACCGGGTCGATTTTAAGCCAGACTTTTTCACTTGCCAGTAATGGATTTCAGCCTGTCCCTGCAGAAGGGCCAGTAGTTACTAACTCTCCCTCATTAATACCCAAAGATAAACAGCAGCCAAACAAACCCCATACAAACCTGCACAGGTGACATGGGATTTCTAGAGCCCCTGTATCACATGATACTAAATATGTGAACAATCTGTCACACGTTGATCCAGGCAGGCAGGATGTCTCGGCACTCTCAGACGTCCACTGTCCACTGCTCCTATCATCTGGCCTGCAACTCCTTGGGCATATTAATCAGTCCCGAGAACGATGGGGAGCCCAGTTCCTTTCTGACGTCTGCCAAGATATTCTGTATCTGCTGCGCATGCAGTTTCAGTTTACAGCTGGCAGGGATAGTGCCCAGGCTTCTGACCTTTTCCTGGCGAATAGGAACCCATTTGTTGCATTATCAGCGGTGACAGCCTGTTTTTTACAGTATGTAAATCTGTAACTGTGTAGAAATTACTGTACCGCAGTGAGTTATTTCCTGGTAAACCAACATTCCCATCAGCGCTGATGGAAATAGATGCAGCCTCTGGATTATGGAGCAGGAGTTTCAGCTGGAAGGCTGGCTTTATATGGAGAAATAAATAACTTGTATGGTTCCCTGTCAGAGTCATTTGCTGCTCAAGAAGAACAATCAGAGGTACAGGTAGAGATTCATTTGAAACACCGTTAAGGTAAGAGAGAGCAACTGTCAGTTGGCAGTTGACAGTTGGCAGAGACCAACTGTCAGTGTGGGATCGATGAAAAATCAGCTATCATTGTTCTATTTTCACATGGCTCACAGCCGCACTGTAAGCAGTAGGCAAATTCTTTTTTTCCACTTTTGTAGGAAAATTTGTGCTCTTTCATGCAATGCAGGCAATAAACCCGTGTGCCTTATAAAATTTAAATGGCAAGCCTCAGAGTCTGCCCAGTGCAGCCTCTTCTTTCCATAAGCCTCCATTCATTTTCTCACCATTGCAATCAAAGTTAAAATTTACACTTCTACTTGTGACTGTGGCCTCAGTTTTCATAGTACATGCACCAAATTACATCAGGCCGTTCCTAACACTCTTCCCCACGTGGCCGTATGCCTATGTTCCAGATAGATGCAAATGTTGTCTCTGTAGAGCCAAATGTATAGCACATAGGCAATTTCATTTTTTCCTATAAGAATGAATGAGATAAACAACTCCTCAAACAAACATCCGCTACATTGCCATAGTTTCACTTAGAAACTTAATTTTAATTTAAAAAAATAAAGAAACTGGTGGTCTGTTGGTGTACAAAAATGGCAAAATCAGAAGCACCATGTGGTCAAGTTACAAGTTGCATTAATAGCACTGAGCAATACTCCAGAATGTCATCCGGTTTTTGTTGCGACTGCGACCACGAATGCCATCAGGGGGACTAGAGGAAAAGGCAGGAGATTGACAAAGTGTGTAGGATTCATCCTCTGGGAGAACACTGACACAGAAAGAGTGCCAAATATGTCTGGTCAGGAAAAAAAAAGTTGTGGACCCACTGGTGGCATTACAAGTTGAGTCAGAGAAGGTCATTACCTCCTTCTCCACCAAACTGTTTCCAGTCCTGGTTTACTGCCAGTTGAGAACCAGTTGCTTTTCCACCACTGAAGAACCATGCCATTATGTTGCCGTTTACATCAGTTATTTTGCCGCTGGTCTATCGCAAAATCCAGGGCATCAAAATGTGGATTCCCCCATGACTGCCAGTCCCTGCGGTCTTTCTCGATCTACATTAGCAGTGACAATAAAACAGTGAATTTGTTTTGTTATTGTTTGGGCTCAATAACTCTTGCCCCAACCTCTGACGTAGCTTGTTCTTAGCTTTATAACTTGTTCTTTCCTGTCCCAGCAAAGAAGTGGTGCTATTCTGGAAGCGGTATTTTGGGGGCCGGAGCCAGTTCTTTGGCTGTGGAAAAACTAAGCAAATTAAGCACTGGTCTAGAACCAGCACTGAAACTGCATCAAACACCAAAATGTGACATTCAACCTCTGGTGGCGATGAATTTCCACGCATCCACCGCAAGACAAACAAATGAGACAGATATAACACTTTTTTTTCTATTTAATTCATATAAATCACTAATTGATATAAAATGTTAAAGAAATAAAAAAAGGCTGAAGTTTGACTTCATTTACTTGACAATGCACGCATTAAGACAACAATGCACGCGTTAAGACGGTATACAGGCTTTACAGGCTTACTTACAGGCCTCTGGAGGAACAGAGTTCAGCATCTAGCAGATATTTTATTTGTTCTTTTAGCATTTGTCTCTGTAAAGCTGAAGAAACAAAACACAGAACAGGTACATAATTCAATGTAAAATCCATGGTGATATACAAAAGGTTCGCGACGGAGTACCTTTAGTCGGATGTTATCTCAGGAAAGGAACAGTGCCATTGACGCAGCCGTACGACTAAGTGTTACATGACCAGTAAAATCCAGAGAGAATTGTTCTGACAGCATAAACAGAGGTGCATGACAAACAAAGTAAAATATTAACACTGCTCGCTGTGACCACTGTCTAACAAGGTGTGGGGACTAAACTGGTTGCGTGTTGAACATCTGAATCCACCGTAATGCAAATGGACCACAGCAGAACAAGAGAGGAGGTAAAGTGAAGTTGCTAAGATGTTCAGACACTTTTCAAACTAAAAAAAAAAAGAGGTGTCAAACAAACTCTGTGGGTTTTAATAAAAGCAAGCCTACTCAAATGCCCAGGTAACAGTTTCTTCCTTGAAGAACGTTGCAAACAGTCCAGCTCATATCTCTTAAGTCGAATAGATAATTTTATATTTCCAAGACCACTGGCAGTCTCAAAAAAAGCCCAGTAAGCCATCTTTGGATGCCAAAATGTGTCCCGCCAAGTGTTTTAAAATAAATATAGGTTTGTGCCACTATAAGGGCACTGAACCCATCAAGTCTCTTGTCTTTTGACATTTCTCTTGGATGGTCCACCCTCTGGATGTCTTCAAAGGCCTTTAGTGTGTCTGCCTTTCCCTTCTCCCGGCACCCTCAAATGTCTGTTTTGATTTTGTCCAGAGAGTTGTCGATCTTTGTGAGAGTCTTTTTGATGCGTAACGCTGTTAGTCTGGCAGACGGATTCTGGTACCAGCACTCCTTCATGAGTTTAGCCATGGAGGTTAAAGTCTGAAAAAAAAGGGAGAGGAAAAAAAATTATTATCAATATCAGACGCTCATTATTTCAATATACTTTTGGACTGACCAGCGTGATTGTTACTTACTGGATCTGAAAACCATCGGTTTGGGATGTTGGGCCTCTGCTGGTCCACGCACACAACCTTTTTCATATCCTCAAAACTGGGATCACTGGGGACCACGTCATGGAAGGGAGGCTTGTAGTCTTCTACGATGCCTACGAGTGAAGCAAGAGCCAGGAGTTAACTCAGCAATCTCTGATATGATCAAACACCAAACTCCTTCAAAATATGATATATAAAATACTTTTAAAATATGTACAGGTTCAAGTTTTGCCCTTCACCTGCTCCCATGAGCAGCTGAGCAACAAAACAGAGATGCAAGGTCAGTGTGTCAGAGGTAAACCGGTATCTTAAGTGTTGCTGAAAGCCTGGCTCCTACTATAAAGCAATAAAGCAATAAATGGAAGAACGGCTCTGACTCCTGACAGACCCCATGGTGGATGATGAAGCACGTATCAAGGTCAAATCGTTGTATCAGCGACAGAAAAGCTTTTACTTTGTCGGACTAACAGTGCCAATGTGTTCCCCCGAGCAGCAAACGCTCTAAATGGTCAAACGTACAATCTCTTGGTTTTATTTGTCCAATCTGTATCGGCTGAAATACGCTGATGATGGATGTAAAAGGTAGAGTATGAGAGGCAGTGTGACTTTGTCTTTCTAGCCTGAAGGATATATGAACTGATCTGAATGATCAGATCCATTTTAATCCAGAGATCTTGGAGACACATTCAAAGCTGTAAGTGGAGCTATGCTCTAAATTCCACATGTCATATAAACATAGTGATCTGATTAAATGTGGAATATGAAAACACCCATGAGACTGCTCTCTGGCGCCTCTTGTACTGTCCGTTTCAGTTTAACAGATTGTACAGGATTCATATTTAAGTACTTTTCTTTCTACTGTAATTCCATTTTCAAGTGTCTCCAACACCTCACAGCTGTGACAATATGCAAATACAAACACACTGAGAAAGAATACCGTGATTCTAATCACAGTAAAAGCTATGATATCATGCTGTGAACAAGCAAAAGTCTTATCTAACTTTTAAAACAATCGATGGAAACCTTTTTTAAGTTTTCCAGGACTAATCCTGCTGTTGTTGGGGAAAGAGGAGAGAAAAAAACAAAAAACTGCTGAGTGATAAGCATTTATATGCATATGCTCATGTATTTCAGCCATGACTTGGGTCTAATATTCCATATGAATATTCCACTCTAATGAGCTACTGACACCATCTTTTAACAATGTGCTGCTCATGGAAAATGCAGCCCTGCGAAACACAAGCCCAGCCACGATGAACAGAGTGGAAAACTAAAGACAGACAGGCCGACGGCGAGTCCAGCGGGAGCCCGAGGCGTGAGGCGTGAGCACTGACCGTTGCTGACGGTCCTCCTGGCCACCTCCCACAGCACCAGGCCCAGGGCCCAGATGTCCACTCTCTTGTAGGACTCGAAACAGTCCATCTGGATGGAGTCATCCAGCACCTCGGGGGCCATGTAGCGCTTTGTGCCCACTTTGGGATTGTTGCCCACATCCAGCTCGTTGGTGTCTTGGAAATGCATGACCGCCAGACCTGGAATGAAAATAACAAAAGAGAAACACTTAAAACTTTGAATTTGATGCTTGTTTGTCCAAAAAAAACATAATCTCTGAGTACGCAGCTCATGTCTGGCCAGGAGTTAAGCTCCAACAACTGGCCGTGCCTGCAGATTAGTAAACCATGGTAGTTTTGTTCTGTTTGGGTGCTTTCTTTCTTTTAACAGATGGACGGACCCCAAAAAACATCCTCCCACGTATCGAGAAGAGACAAACATTTAGAGAGAGGCAGACGACCGAAGTTTCCAGCTCGGAAAACTGTGAGAGGGAGAAAAACACTTCTATCAACCGATTTAAAAGCAGAAAAACGACGTGTTCTTCATAACCGGTCACACACACGCACACACACACACACACACACACACAACTCGCCTGGTAGACAAACAAGAGCAACACATGCTGGTCGGCTGGCAACATGCGTCATCCCGAGCAGACTTTATTACGTTGAGCCTGTAAACATGTCCGGCCGGCCGCCAGGTTATGG
The DNA here is from genome assembly GCA_029224185.1 of Karalla daura. NCBI lineage: Eukaryota > Metazoa > Chordata > Actinopteri > Chaetodontiformes > Leiognathidae > Karalla > Karalla daura. Next base: position 11,786,967 of record CM055202.1, read on the forward strand.
CTTGTACCTGAATTAGTTTTTATTCAGGGCATCTGCAAATGGAACACTAGTGTGCCGGGGTAGAGCGGCCCGCGTTCCCCTAAATGTGTTTTTGATTAGGGCTGAGAGGCACATCGAGCAGCGGTTGTTCTTCCTAAATTAACAACAAGTCAGGCCGAGCAGATGACAGACGCGAAGCGGGCCGATATTAGCGCAGATGCGCTGCTGATGTAACGCCCGTGGAGCATAGCATTTAATTAACCCCTTCAGCAGCTCCGAGGCGGTACAAACGGCCCCGCGCTAATGAGACGCATCAGCTTTTAAGTGCTCTTTATTCAAGCCAAATTATCTCTACCTGGAGCAAATTATTCAAATCCAATCCCAGTCGTTTTTTTTTTTTCCACAACTCCATTGAGTGCCCGGGTTCTTGTTTGTACAGTCTTCAGTACTCGTACAAATGTAACCCCCCCCCCCCACCGCAGAAAAAACTGTCTGTGATAGTGAAGGTCTTCTCACCGAGGTCAGCGATGCAGCACTGTCCGTTCTTCTTCACCAGGATGTTTTTGCTCTTGAGGTCTCGGTGGGCGATGGCCGGTTTGCCCTGCGTGCCGAAGATCTCCACGTGCAGATGTGCCAGGCCGCTGGCGATGGACAGCGCCATGCGCAGGCAGCTGGACGCGTCCAGCGTGCTGAGCTGCAGGTAGTCGTACAGGGAGCCCATCTCGTGGAAGTGAGTGATCAGCCACAGCTGGGTGCTGGAGTTCCTCGAGGTCATGTCGGAGGCTATGAAGCCTGGGAGTGCCAAGACAGTGCAACACGTACATTAGTTTGGCCGGGAAATAAAAGTTTCTGCATTGTGTGTTTGGGCCGTGGAGTTCAGACATCATTGTATCAATTGCCTCTTCTTATACCTCACCAATTATCTTTTCATGCATGGCTCTTATGAGCTTGTTAGGGAGGCCTGATCTGATCCTCCTCAGGAATTATTCAGTGTGAGGGATTAACATCTTAACAGCAGGATATTACAGCCGCAGTGATTTTACGCTATCTGTGTCCTGCAGCTCAGACTCTTGCAGGACTCGTGGATGGAGCTCCGTACCCAGGATGTTCTCGTGTCTCAGCAGCACCGTGTTGTAGATCTCGGTCTCCCTGAACCAGGACTTCTCGTCTCGGGAGGAGAAGATTTTGACGGCGACGCTCTCGCCCTGCCACTGGCCCCGCCACACTTCACCGTAACGGCCTTTGCCTGGGGAGAGGGAGAGACGTTCAGTCTGCTGCCGGGGTGCAGGGACGGATGCCTCTGTGATGAGGGACAGCGGCTTGTTTTGATGCCCCCTTGTGGCCAAAATCAATACTGGAGCAAAACTAGTAACTGTAGAAATATGAGTGGTGAAACATGAGTGAAGTGATGATTGCCTGTGTATTATTTTCTGTTCATACCTTGCTTTATTTATCCTCTCAACTTTACTCATTTTGCACAAATGTGATTTTGATTCCGACTGCATGTTTGTCCATATGGAGAGAGGTTTGTTGACACATAAACCTGTTTTGGTAAATGGGTCTTAGACCCAGGACCCTAGAGGGTCCTCCATGCTTGAACCAGGTCTACAGATGAAAATGAAGAGTGCAGCATGAGGACGACTGAGGTAAATGGGAAGACATGTCAGTCCTGCTGAATACACTGTACAGTTGCTGTGTGCATCTACACGTCATTGTCTGTCGCAGACTGTTTCCTAATATCGTCTGGCCGGGTCCTCGGATCAGACAGTTCCACCTTCTCACCGAGACTCCAGTGAAATTTCCCTGCCAAGGCCGCACTGTGTCAGCACAGCGGGAGGGCCCCGTCGACATGAATGCGGTGGCCGAGTTCTCTGGGGCAGCGCTATTATTGTCAGCATGAAAACAGCCCGGGCCGGGACACTTACCCACACACTCATTGAGTGTGATTTGTCGTGCGACCGTTCTCTGAACCAGGAAGGGGAGTCCGGAGCCGCTTCCTGAGGTGCAGGAGTGATCCAGCAGATCCTGGGAGGGAGAGAGAGAGAGAGAGAGAGAGAGAGAGAGAGAGAGAGAGGGAAGGCACAGACAAAGAGTGAAGAGCCTGTGTATTTACATGTGTTTGTGTGTGCATTTGCAAGTGAGCTATTTGAATGAGATGAAACACCCCACCACCACCACCACCCAACCCCCACCCCTACCCTGAAGGAATCCCAAAGCTGGAGCCTAAAAACTGATGAAATCGGGAGCATCTGGGACTCAGATGGAGACTAATGCGAGCAGGCCGCCTTTGATGTGGCAACCACATGGGATGGAGGGGCGCAAGCTGTGTGCGTGTGCACCGAGATATCACTGGAGTGTCTGAGTGGGTGTGGGTGTGTGTGTGTGTGTGTGTGTGTGTGTGTGTGTGTGTGTGTGTGTGTGTGTGTGTGTGTGTCTGTGCTGGAGGTGCAGAGTGCCCCCTGCTGTGCAAACAACAGAAGTGCCCCCTCCCTTCCCTTCTCTCCTCCCTCCCTGGTGACTGGTGTGGGCGCTGGAGATTTTATCTAATCCTAAGGCCAGACTGGAAAACAGGCGCAATGCTGCTAAGCCTTTTATTTTTATCTCCGCCTTAAGACGTGCAGCGACCCCGCGCCGACACAGGAGGGCAGTCAGCGCGCGCGGCAGCGGAGTCAGGCCCGGGCGGACCGGCAGGCGAGGACGAGGGCTGAAAACAACAGGGAGGGCGCGATGCCTCGGATAAACAGATTCATAATGCAGGAGCCGCCTCCGAGACTGTTTGGAATCACAACAGAGAGGGGCTGTAAAATGAATGACGAGTGGCTCTGCAGAGAGATGAAATCCCTCTTCGCTACGTTTTTTTACTATTCTGTTTTTTTCGTAGCGGGGTGAATTTGGGCCAGGCCGTGAAACAGCGGGACGCAATCGGAGCGCGGCGATATCATTAGAATCGGAGACGACCCGTGGGCCGCAGGGGGCGCCCGCCCGAGCCCGAGTTTGCTTTTCGCAGCCTCGCCGCCGCTCCCAATAATCTTTTCTCGCGGCGCTGCCAAACACTTTTTAATTATGCTGAAACAAACATTCTGCGGCTCCATATTTGGGCTCGCAGCTGCCAAATGTATTGATGGACGTTGGAAAGGGCTTGAAAGGCGGCCAGAACCAGCCAGTTCTCTCTCCGACCGACCGACCGACACACACACACGCACACGCTCGGTGCTTTAACAGCTCCACATGTTATTTACAAGTTTCATAATTATAGATAAATGGATAATCAGGGGTTTAGACGTGCTCACAAAAAGAGTCTGTGTTCAATTTCAGCCGGAGACGACGCATGTTTTCGAGACTTAGCGAGAACGTCGGCCCTTTGAGTTTTCATCCTCCGAGATAAATGGTGAATTTCTTTCACAGTATTAGCGCGCTCTGCCGCTCAGTTTACATCCAGCCCTAATGGTGAGAAAGTATGTTAAAATCCGACAGTCCAAGCGGAGCATTTCTCCAAACTTTCACGGCTCTTTGCAGACCTCGATGGGCCACAGTGGTGACGTCTGAGCCGTGAATGAAAACAAAGACTATTCTGAAGTTTCTGTTACGTGAGAGCGACGGACGCGAGCGGCCGCGTGTTTTGCTTGGGAGCAGATTCTGCTGGGCTTGATTACACAGTGGGCGAGCCAGTGAATGTGCTGGGTTGTCTCTCAGACTAAAACCCCGGACCGCAGGACTCCACCTAAAACTCTGGATCGCTTTAGCGGGCCTCAAAAACATAAACCACTGTGCAGGGAACTTTAAAATCCGAGGCGGAGCGGAGGGAAAATAAACAGCGAGAGACATTCCCCTCTAACAGGCTGGAGAAATGACAGAGAAGATGCAAAACAACTATTTCATTCCAGCAATAGCACCACCCACACACACACACACACACACACACACACACACACACACACCCTTTGTGCATATGCAGCTAGAAGGCATTTGCTTTAAATATTTTCTCCATAGGAATGACCCAACACTCTCACGACTATGACGCTTCAAAATTCAATACAGCCTGCGCTCGCACCCGTTGACCCCGCATTAACACTATAATAGATTAAAGCATCATCAGCTGTGTGCTGGGAAATCAGTTGGGAAATCTATCATTTCACAACATTTCCTGGATCAAAGACTTAAACTTTTCACGTTTTCCCCTCATGTTGAAAGGAAAAAGAAGTGCCATCATTCTCGATCTCGATCGGATTTCATACAAAGAGGGAAATTAGGGTTTATGGTGGCCATTGTGCATTATCTTGTGCACAAAGAGGCGGCGGAAGTCTCGGCTAATCCAGCCGGGCTTTAACTCATCAGCTGAATCCCTTAAGTCAGGACAACACATCATTTGGGCCGGGGTTTCCCCCCAGTCTCTGTTGTCTGTGTGTGGATGCACTTCAGCTACACTTAAAGAGAGATTTATGATGCAGGTGGGCGCAGAAGAGGCACCACACCTCAATCTGTCACGATAATGAAACGTCAGGCCTCTCGCTCAACAAGTTAGCATTGTCTTCCCCCGGTGCTGTAAAAAGCGGTGGGTTGCAGTAGTTAAGAGCTGAAACAGAAGCGACTGAACTTAAATGGAAAAAAAAACAAAAAGACAGATTCACATCATTATTCATCTGCATATGTGAAAAAGCGTAATGCATATGCTCAAAAATGTTCTATTCAGCCATCTCTATCTTAGAATGTCCCACTAAGGACTGGAAAAAGGCTCTTCTACTGATCCCGATCCAAGTTATGCTATATTTTATGAACCTGGGCCGTGCTCTGCTGCATATTCCCCGACATTACTCAGCCGTGCTCGCAGCTCACGCCCCGGGCTCTGCAGGCCGCTGGAGCTATTTCGCTGCGGTTATCTGTCCGCTGCGCCTCACATTCTTCACCCGCCGAGCCGAGCAGCAGACGCTCCGCGCCCGGCTCTGCCAGCTCCCGCTCGACCCCGACGCCGAGGGGTCCCCGCTCGGCTCTTTCCCTGGCCCTGCGGCCACTCACCGCTAGCGTGCTCTCCCCCACGTTGGAGGCGATGAGGCCGTCGATGGTGCCGTACTCGGCGTCCCGGGACGTGAGCCGCTCCATCTGGTTGCGGTGGATGCACCTGAAGACCAGGATGGCGACGGCGGACAGGACGATGAGGATGACGACGGGCGCCACGATGACGACGGCCAGCGTGGTCACACTGTAGCTGGAGATTTCATCAGCTGTGAGGAGGGAGGGAGAGAGGGAGAGAGAGAGAGAGAGAGAGAGAGGGAGGGAGAGAGAGAGCGATCAGACAGAGTAAACTCCATTTTTTAGACGCACAACTCTTTTCCAAGGTTACAAGTCCTTTTCAAGCAGCTTCAAGGTCCATATTCAAGCTTTTTTTCTGATAAAATCAAGTGAATACACTTTTACTCAAAAATGAGTGATTTGCTTTTTCAACCCATTGAAAGAGATGGTATTCTTCTACCAACAATTACAAAAGGGGTAAGAAATGGAACTTTTTAACTCGGGAGGAAAACAAAAGTTTTATGCGACTCCTCTCTGTGAGCAGCTGAGTCAATATGAAACAATCTCAAATATTTTCCAGCACTTTGTCCAACCTGGGTTTGCGCTTCTCCAACCTCGACCTCGACGCTGAAACTCAACGGATTTCAAGCGCTCGTTCGAACCCTGACGGACGCCTCACCTGGACGAGCTGATCGGGATTACACAACCTGACAGGAAACCGTAGTTTTACGCTGCGGCTGGAGTCTGACGGGACCACACAGGCCCAGGCTCCGCCGAGCACAAATCACAGGTTAGCAGCGCTCTGAGGACGCTGCAGCTGAGGGGTGGGGGCTCATACACACGCACACACACACACATGCACGCCCACACACACATGCATAGGGGATCTGATGGAGTCTGCAGAGGCCAGCCGGAGGAACTGACCACCATTCACACTTTCCAAACATTCCAGAGGAAAGACGGCTCTGCTCCGCCTGCAGCGCAGACAATGATCCCCTTTTCTCAGCTGCTCCAATCATCAACTACCCCCCCCCCACCACCACCACCAACCCCCTCCATACAGGACCAGCAGCACAGCCTGGAGACTAGCCGGGCTTCGACCAGGCAAACCAACCACCTACGGACTGATTTCAAAAAGATGGGTCGGTCAACCTGAGGTTGGATCTGCTCTAAGATCTGACTCGCGGTGCCTTCCTCTGAAGCACAGAGGAACAAGGGCGCGACTTGTCTGACCAGATCGTCCCGTTCATGCGCTACATATTATTCTCTTCTGTGTTTGCTGGCGAGAAACGGGTTTCAGAGGGTGCACAGAGAAGAAAACCAGACGGATGCAAACTATGTCTAGCCGTGATGCAAAGCTAAACCAAAAACATGGGCCGAGACGCTTGATGACTCTTCTGACACCGCAGGGTATGGAAAGCAGGAAAGATAATGGATGGATTGATAAACCGGATGGACGACTTAAAAAGACATTTACAGCATATGGCAATTCTGTGAGAAGGGGAAAAAATGAATTATAAAAAGCCCCTTTCAGACATTATGCGATTATGTGCGTCACTCCATCAAGATGTGTTAAACTGCAACTGGTTTATAATCCGTTCCAATTTGCAGATCTTATTTTGCACTGACCTATAAATAAACAGCAAGAAAACGTCGCTGTGGCATTTTAGATGCAAGTACGTTAGAAAATGGGAGTATGGAAAAGAAAAAAAAAGGAAAAGGTGACGCAGAGAGAGAGAGAGAGAGAGAGAGAGAAAAGCGAGAGGTGAAGTAAACAACAGCGGCGGTGTATCGATGCCCGCTGCTCTCCCAGGCGGCTTCACCCTCTGGGCTCCTGTCAGCTCTGACAGCCTCCGCCAGGACCCGCACGAGAAGTGGACCATGACTAAATCATATTCGACCCTCCACCCCCACTTTGGTTTGTCCACCACCCCTCCCTCCATTTCTGTTTCGTAAAGGGCCAGGAGTGTGACCGCACAGAGGTGGAACTCAGGCCAACAGAAACCATCCGCGACGGCTACTGGAGGAGGAGGGGGAGGAGGAGGAGTGAGGAGGAGGAATGAAGAGGAGTGAGGAGGAGTGAGGAGGACGCAGAGGTGGCGGCGTGACCGCTGCTTTGTCTAAAGCGGGGACATCTAGGCTGCCACATGCAAGGCAGAAAGACGTTTACATTCAGTCCTCAATAATTACTGCTCTACATCCTTCAGAGTACCGGAGGACGGGAGTGAGGCGGTGTGAGTAATAGGTCGAGTGCAGAGTGGCTGAAGTCGAGGGAGAAATGGGAGAAGGCTACGGAGGAGGGTGAGTGCACGTCAGGAGAGGAGGTGCTCCCGGAAGAGTCGGCTCTCAACAAGGAGATGATGAAGATGATGATGATGATGATGGTGCCTGGTGGCTTGTTCCAACATCCAGGGACGACAAGTGAGAATAGTCTGGTTTCATTACAGCTAGCAACAGGGCTCCAGGCTAACTTTTTAATAGGTGTGTTTCTGTTTTTTAGGGGCCCTCCTTAAATTGACCTGCAAAGGCAATACTTACACTTCCACTCATTTTCACTGTATTACTGATAAAAGCTTTGATAATAAAAGCAGAAATTACAATGTTTGCAACACTGTGCAACACTGTCAAGACAACATAATCACACAGGTTGCAACCTGTCTTAATATAAAATTCATGTTTAGAGGTAGAAACTTGGACTAATGGAACAGAACAAGCAGACAAACAACTTGTGCCGAGACTCGCCCGTGAACAGGTCCATTTTGGTGCATCTGCAGACCTGTACTCTTCATTTGGCCTTCTAGACCTTTTATCCTGGCCGAGCCACATCACTGGTGGTAAACAGGATGGTCCAGACCCTCTGTGAATTTACCGATTGCGTTGCCTAGGCTACTGTAGGTCTGCGAAACGACCATTTTGTAATAATAGCATCATTTTTAAAATATTACAGTACTGTACCTATTATACAATATAATACATGATAGCAAGTTACTAATAGTAGTTCAACAGGAATGTTGAGGTTTTGGGGTTTAATGGAGATAAACATATGTGGCATTTTTCAAATGGAAATGTTTACTTTTAAAACAAAGTCTCCGGCACTTGCATAAATGAAAAGTGTGCTCATCTTGTTTAAAATCTGAGGGGGAAAAATTCGCTTATTTAGGGTCAGACTGGAGCCCTGGGTGTCGGCAGATGACGCTCAAGGGTTTGGACGCCCTGACCAGAGCATTTGGACACAGCAATCTCTCCATAGGCAGCTATAAGTGACTTTTACTCAACCCGAATGGCTGCAGGCAGCCAGTGGAGGTGACATGTTCCACACACAGAGAGAGAGAGAGAGAGAGAGAGAGAGAGAGAGAGAGAGAGAGAGAGAGAGAGAGAGAGAGAGGCATATGGAGGTGTGTACCTTTGACGGGCAGCTGCACGGTGCTGTTCATGTTGCACAGGTGGCCGTGGCAGCACTCCACGATCTGGTCCCTGGAGGGCGGCGTCTTGCAGGTCATGGTGCTCTGCTCGTACACCTTGAAGCAGCCTTTCTGGTAGAGCAGCAAGCCGCCGCTGGCCGTCAGCGAGGAGAAGCACTGGTGGCCCATGCAGCGGTTCCCCGTCTCGCAGGAGCTGCCCTCGCACACACACTCGTGCTCCTCCTTCATCAGGGGCTTCACTTCCTCCTCTGTGAAAAAGAGAAGCAGGATTAAACACCCGATTCTTCAATTCAATTCAGTTTATTTGTCCCGGGGGAGGATATTCAAGGTACATCGAGCAGCTGCACATAAACAAAGAAGAGCTCAGACGAGCAGTAAGTAGACAGATCAAATCAGGTGCTGACAGTTAGTATATAAAGGTGCAAATTTATCATCGACTAAACTGTCATCATAGCTGCAATAAACAATTCTTTTTGTACTCAACCTGTCGAATATTTTCTCAATTAATGGATTAGTCGTTTGCTTAACAAAACATTGGAAAAATGTAAAAAGCTGATAAAAAAGGAAATCCCTTGAAAAGCACCCTGTAACATCTTTTAAATGCCCAAATTGAAACAGATGAGATGAATAGACTCTTAGCCGATTCACTGATCAGATCTAACTGCTATAAGCCTCGGGATCATAAGTGGAAACTTCAGCTCCATCTTGTGACATAAGGTCTGCGGTGAACGGCGGCCAAGAGAAATGTGTGTGTGTGTGTGTGTGTGTGTGTGTGTGTGCGTGCGTGCAAAGTCACCTTTCCCCGGCGCTCGCACAGTGACGTTCATGTTACACAGATGGCCCTGGCAGCACTTGACGACGTGGGCCGGGGAGGGTGGCGTGGCGCAGGTGGCTCGGCCCCGCTCGTCGTCCCTCAGGCAGCCCTTCTGCTGCACGGCCACGCCGTCCGTCACCCGGAGCGAGGAGAAGCAGTGCTGCCCGGCGCAGCGCCGATCCCGCTCCTGCTCCCGCTCGCACGCGCCGCCCTCGCACACGCACTCCTGCTCCCGGAGGACCGGTCTGCCCGCAGACTGCTCCACATCTGATAAAAGAAAACAAGAGATACGGGACCGAGGGGGGGGGGGGGGAAGCCATTAGAGCAATGTCATTAGAGTCCCATTAAATTAAATGGCGATCACTCAGATCAGAAAACACGCAAGTCGGACTGGATCGCCATTTGTCGGCTAGATTTAGATGTATGGGATATTACACCTGCCAATTTTGAGCGGCCCCGATGCTTTTAACGTATTTAGACAGCTCAAAGTGATAGATGTAATCCCTACCTCTACTGTTATTAAGGTTCTAGCGAATGCCGACTGAATTCAGCTGAATCATCTTAAAATGTTTACCGTTTTTGGAAAAGATTTTATACTTGAAACGCTCGGTGTCACCAGAAAACTCAATCCCGTGTGATTACTCTCACAGATTTGCCAGCAGGCTGCACGGTGGATATTCTGAGTGATATTGTGTTATTGATTTCAATCACGCTGGTTGGTACCTAATGCGGGCCGCAGCTCATACTGCTGACTTCTTGGGCAGTTTCGTAATAAAGTAATTTCCCATGTTGCTGTTGGACTGGTTAATAAAAGCCAGCTCTGAAATGTCAGACACGTCTGTGCTTCCCGGCAGCGCTGCTCGCAGCGGGGGCTCAGCTAGCACAAATAAAACCGTGCGACTGTAGAAAACAATGAGACGGCAAAGAACGTGGAAAAAGGATTGTGGTGCTGGAGGAACCTGAGGTGAGGGGCTCGTCCTAATGTGAACCTGGAATGGTTGAATGGAGGACTTGTCCTCGTTCTGTGGCGAATAGAAGCTATGGACCGCTGGTTTCGCCACAGACCCTTTTAAGGTCTCATTTTAAGTCTGTTTCTACAGATTTATTTCATGCCTTTATCTGCTTTGAGCAGTTTGCTGTCTTACATTACTTAACAAACCCCAATAAAAATGAACAGTATATCATGATAACAAATATAATAATACATTATGCATGATAAGTCTTACCAGCACCATTAACTTCCTAATTCTCAAAACTGATAGTCAAAATAATCCGTTTTTTAAATGTACTCGCGAGGTCAAGACAGGCAGAGATGTGGTGAGTAAAGGCGCATTTGACATTAGAGCTCTGCCTCTGACTCATCAAAATAATGGCCCAGACGCTAGTGTTGTAATCACTACAAAAAGACATATGACTCAGTCGATAAAAAAAAAAAAACAATTACAGAACAAAAACCTCATAAAGTGGCGAGAGAGCAGCTTCAGACGGCGTCTCGCTGGCTTTAGCTTTAGCATCAGCCTTTAGCATTAGCCTCAGTAGCGTTAGCGTTCTGACATTCTTTCATATCTATATTCTAACATCTATCATGTCATTTTGATATCATTTCAAGTGACTCATTCACTCCTTTTAGCTGCTCTTGGAACCTGAGCCGAACACCTATAGCATGCAGCGTTTGCGTTTTCTTTTTCAGAAAAGTTCAGAAAAGAGTTGGCGCTATGTAGCGGCAGTTGGCTAATGTAGGCTAATTGTAACTGCCCCCCAAAAAATATCACTATCAGTCAGTCTGACATCATGTTTTCTCATATCGGGCAGATACAGAGCTTATATGTGCATCGCCAACATTAGAGATTCATACAGGGATGAGGAACTGATGCTGCTTTTGGACCTTCCACACATCTTCACTCTTTCTTTTTGGTCTAGCTCCCTTTTGACAATGAGGTCCGTCTGTTAGATGCTCGTCTTCACCTTTCACCGGTGACTGCAGCGAGACGTTCATGTTGCACAGGTCCCCGTGGCAGCACTCCACCACCAGCTCGGCCGTCGGCGGGCTTCCACAGTGCGGGGACACCGCCTCGCTGACGCAGCCGCGGTGCAGGACCAAAGTCCCGTTGAGCGCGGCCAGGGAGGTGAAGCACTGCGAGCCCAGACAGCGGCCGCCGCTGAGGCAGGCCGCCCCCTCGCACACACACTCCAACTCCCTGACTCCGCCGTCACCTGGGAAAGAGACGAAGTCGACGTTTGTTTGAGGACTTTTAAACCTCTAAACCTGTGTGCCCCTGATGTGTTGTGACAGCAGATGATTGCCTGGTGAGGACGTGCATAATGGAAGTGAAAGGACAACTGTGGCTCGGCCCTCACCCTAAAAAAACCCCCAAAAACAAACCCTTGACTTTCCACTGCAATCCGACGTCACTGCAGTTGTTTAAAATAACACTGAGAGACACCAGATGAGAGGGAGACAGACTGAGGAGGGGCGGGGAGGGGGGAAAAAATTGTGTGATTTTTTTTTTGTGTGTCTGCGCACGTAAAAAAAGACTTGAAGAGGGGGGGAAAAAAACACAGACGCTGCAAGATTTTGTGTGTGTGTGTTTGAGAGAGAGAGAGGAAGAGAGAGAGAGAGAGAGGAGGGTAAGAGACACATGCGGCAGAGGGAGAGTGGAGCCCTGGATGTCTGAGACCTCCAGCGACAGTGCATGACCTGGTGCAGTCTTGCTCCTTTGCAGCAGCAGCAGCAGCAGGGCGGGAGAGGAGGGGGTAGCCAGAGAGCTAGACGCGACCTGCAGCTAACGGCGTGTGACGCCACCAGCTGGAGTTTGGAGACGTGTGTGTGTGTGTGTGTGTGTGTGGGTGGCGGGGGCTTACCTTCCACGCCGGAGCAGGGAGGGACCATGACGACCAAGACCACGAGAAACACGCCCCCGGCTGTCATTGTGGACCTGGAGAGAGGGGTGAGAGGGGACACGGAAGTGAAGGCTGCGCTCCAACAGATGGGGGGGGGGGGCTAAGAATCACCACCCGAGTCAAAGCATCTAAAAGATTCATACGTGGATGCATTAGAAGGCCTTTTGGCGACCTTTCGGGATGCGGTTAAGTGAGCCAGCCAGACAGCGACGCGACTCGCCGTGAGCGAATCACAGAGTTTACAGAGGGAGCCCTTTTTCTTATTTTCAGGGAGGAAAAAAAAAAAAAAAAAAGTCAACACCAAGTTTAAAACGCACAAGTAAAGTGGGTCTCATGCCTTCCTGTTGTCCTGGCAACAAGGCATTGAGTGGCAAGCAATGGGGAGACTGGTGCTCTCCTATTGGCTGCCTCGCTGCGTGTGTGTGTGTGCGCGTGTGTGTGTGTGTGTTGATGTCTGTGTGTGTTGGAGGGACAGGCTGCTTGGCAGCGAGGGGAGAGGAGCAGAGAGAGGAGGAAGAGGAGGAGGAGGAGGAGGAGGAGGAGGAGGAGGAGAGGAGCACAGCAGGGAGAATGAGTGTGGGTGCCCAAATACTATCGTTTAGAGGCCTGGAGACGCTCTAATCCTTCAATATTTAATGCGTCTGTGGCGGCGTCCGTATACGCCGTGCGGCTATGTTTGTTTGTTTGCGTTACCCCCGCGCCACATTAGAACAGACCTGCAGTTTAACTCGCACCGTAAAACTCTGGGGGGGAGAGGGGAAAAAAATGTTGAAAAAAAATCCCTCCCCCTGCTGAACCGCCGGCTTTTTACAAAAATGATATGTGAGTTTTGTGCAGACAGCGTAGCCTGCAGCGTGCCCCCGTTTATGCCACGCTAAGCACCGTGGCCGTTATCTTGGAAGCATGCGCGCCTGAGTGCATCTGTGCCAGTGATAAATACCCCTGCTGCCCCCCCCCCCTCCCACCTCCACCTCCACCCCCAGCCCCCTCCAGGCCTTTTGTGCCCGTCTCCCAGACATAAATGATTAAGCACGTAATGTCAGCATTAGGCCCAACGGCGGCGTCTGTACGGGCCGCTCGCACACAGACCACATGCTGCTCCTTTAATCAGAGCACAAAACACAGAGGCTGCCACACAGAGATAATCAGGAGCTCTGTCTGCTCCCTTTGGACCGGGAGCGGAGAGGGAGGGAGGGGGGGGGGGGGTGAGGCTGGAGGGGGGGGGGGCGAACAGGAGGGCATGAGGAGGCAAGGGAGGTATAGCCTGGGGGCAACTGGGGGACAGTGGGTCAGAGAAGGGCAGAGAACGGGGTCTATGTGGGCGAGACAAGTGTGTGTGTAGTAAAGGGAGGGAAGTGGGACAAGAAGGTGTCTGGTGTCAGCGCCCAGGGGGACAGCGGGAAGAAGGTCACAATGCGGGTGGGTGTGTGGAGGGGGGCGGGGGGGGCGGTGCTGGTGGGGGGAGGAAACAGGATAAAGAGATAAGCAGCAGACGAGTAAAAGACAATAGTCTGGGAGCACAGACAAAAAAAAAGGTGACGTCTGTCTGTCCCGGCTCTTTATCTCCACATCGACTCTGGTATATCAGTCATGTAGAAAGGCAACACAAAGAGTAATAACTGCCAGACTCACACGCCGCTCGGCCCACGGATCAATAACTCACCTTAATTAGCCGAGTGGAGCACGTCGCGGGGCCGCCTTTAATGGCCCCGTTTAGTGCAGGTGAATGATTTGCCGCCGTTTTTGTTTACATTTACCGCCTCAAAGACCCTCGACGGGGCACTGGAATAATCCCCGTCTCGATTCATCTCTCCCACGCAGACACTTTGTCTTAAATAAGCCGTCATAGGGAGTGGGCTGCACACACACACACACACACACACACATACACAAAGTGCAAGGTAGCGCTGTGGCGGCTGTCGGCCCTCTGAGTCCGTACGTTTCTATGTGTGTGTGTGTCTGAGCACATGTGACATATAGGAGGGTGCGCGTCTGTCTGCAGGGTCTATTTTGTAGGACGTCTTCCACACGAGGTGCGGGGAGATGGGCCTGATATTGGAAACCTCAGATGGGATTCTTGGAAAGGAGAGAGGCAGGCCGAGCATCTGCAGAACCGATTGCGATCTGAACAGACAACTTCATGGCGCTCTGCGTGTATGTGTGTGTGTGTTGCAGCCCTCTATCCCTGCGTATTGAATTCTCTGGCAGTGTTGTGCAGTGTGTGTGTGTGTGTGTGTGCATCGAGCTGACATCCTGCCAGGGCTCGTTCGCTCACCCCCCCCACCCATATGTGTCTGAGCCTTCCTCCCGTCCCATCTCTCCTTTTATTCCCCCTCTTCCAATATCCTCCACTGCTGGGCTGTAACAGGACACCAGTGTCAACGCCACGCTTGGTAATTATAACTTCAGAGATGTTGTCCCGCATTTACGGCCGGTGGAAAATAATCATCGGATGGGTCCTGCGACAGGATAGCATACGTACAGCTGTGAGAAAGCTGTTTTGTATTGCAGTGCGTTAGGACTGGCTCTCCTCCTCTATCAAACAGCTGACACAGTTAATATTCGCTGGCATTTCTGAGCGTCTTGAACTCAAGTTTAACTCAGGCGTCAAATTACAGATCTGAAGTACTTGCAGAGTAAACCAGAGCACTCTTCGCTTTACTACAGTATTTTGAAGTTACACCCATTCACCATGGAGCTGTTACACATATCTCAGGCATGTGTGCTCTTTATTGGTCATTACAGAGCCCTTACATTGGTTTACATTATATTATATTATAACAATCAAACAAAAAATCTCCTCTCAGCTCTTAATAAGCAGCCAATGGGTTCGGTTGTAATTAATTTGATTGTCTGCAGTGCTTTCTTATGACTATTAGAGAGACCACATGCTCCTAATGTGCGTGCTGTAATAAGAGTCAAAACAATGTTGAATATGTGGCCCTTGATGCAGTGTGTAACCACATGCGGTGGAGAGCATGCATAATATCCAGTCATTTGGATTTTGAAGTGGCTTCAGATGAAAATGCATCTGTTCCTTCAACCCCCCCCCCCAAAAAATCCAGGACAGCTACTTTAAATGAATGTGCGGCATGAATCAGGCTTTTAGTTGAGTAAATAATGAACGTACCGCAGGTATTTTGTACGGGCTATCGATGGCTCCGGGGGTGCGTAAGCAGTGTCCTCACAGATGAAAACACAGAGCGCACATTGAGCTCAGCACAGAGCGGGCAAAGTGCGAGCGACCCGGGGAGAAGTCGTTGAAATGCAGTCGGCCCGGTGGAGAAGTGTGTTGCGGTTGGCCCCCGCCGAGCGCTGCCACTGGGACTTGAAAGCGATCCCACATATCAAGGCTCCCATTTTATGACGCCACGCTTCCTCCCCAGACTCTTTCCAGTGATCCCACTCCAGAGGGCTATCGCGATAAGCGCTTGACTAAGAAGTTGAGCAGAGCTTAACGTGATTAGATGGAGATGATTAAACATGCCACTCAAACGCTGAAACGACTGAACCTAAAAACGAGGAGGCCGTAGATGGCTGCGCTGATCTAAATGTGTGACGAATGGCTGATCTGATTTTGCCACGTCGGCGTTGTCCCCAGACGCACTACGAACTCGTTTGCACGAAATCAACATCACGACCAAACAATAAACAGCGCCTGGTATGAGAATTAAATAAAGAAGTATTGTATTTTTAAGACATTTGGTGCGCCTGTTCATCATACATGTGCTAAAAATGGCTTGGTCTGAACAGATCTTGGCCCTTTATAGGCATCATTTGCATACAAGAGGTGCTGCTGACTGGTAGGTTGTGATGTGGGTCCAGGACAAACAAATCAGTAGTCGGTCCAGGGACAATATTTACTCGGTGGCATGAGACTGTGCGACCTGGTATTTTATCGTCGTCTCCGGTTTCAGAGGTGGCATTTTGCAAAGCATCGCGCTAGAAATAGCTTTTCGACAACAAACGAATCCCATTAACGTGGTCGGATGCTTTATTATTTTGCTCCGTTTCGTATTCAGGTCAGGGCGAAGGAGAGAATGACAAAACGCTACTTTGTCTGATGAGCATCGCGGAGGTTGAGGAGGGAGGAGGCTGGGAGCCCTGCAGGAGCTGCTGAGTCATCACGCTGGTGAAGGGGGGGGGGGGGGGGTGGGGGGGGGGGGGGGGAGACGAGAGGTGGAATCTGTGTCTGAGCTGGCAGCCTGGCACAGTTACCATGGCACAAATAGCCCGGGCGCCGAGGAAACTGCAGCAAACTGCGGGGCGGCGGGGAGGAGAGAGGCAGGCAGAGACTGGGGCAATGCGGAGCCTGCTGCTCGCATCCCTGCGCCCGTCCCCGGCTCCAGACCCAGACAGCCAAAGTGCCAGCGTGCCATCAGGGACACGCAGATGGTTCGCTCCTAGGTGGATGTGGGCGTAACGCAGACCTGAGGGCGAAAAGTCCTCCGCTCTGCTGCCGCAGCAGCAGCAAGCAGCAGCAGCCCACATTCGTATTCACACTACAGCTCAGCAAATCGACACAGCCACCTCGGCCGGGAAAGAGAGAGAGAGAGAAAAAAGAGAGAGAAACACACTCTGCCCACAGTAAAATACGACACTTGGGATGACTAAAACCGAGCTGAAGGAATACACAACTTTAAGTTTCCAGTAGGCAGAGAGGGAACACACACCCACTCGGTACAAACAGGCTTTAACTGTGAGGCAAACTCACGATTCAGACCAACAATGTCCGACCACGAAGGGAACAACCCCCCGAGCACACAGCGACCCAAAAAAAAGCAAACATCACCTCCCAATGTGTGAAATATTCTCGCATGGAGAATGAGCGAGAGTTAATTTTTTTTGTGTGTGTGGGGGGGGGGGGGGGGGGGGGCTCAAGTATCATATGAGAGCCTGAAAATAAACCATTGTCATCCGGGAGGTGAATCTGCTTAGGACAGATTTTGAGGGTGGAGGGCGTGTTGCTGCTCCAGGCTCGATATCATCAGCAATCTCGCCGGTTCAACGCACGTCACGCCGAGGAGAAGATGGGGGTCTAATAAAATGTCACATCCCAAATCTGTGCCGGGCTACACAATGTCGGGTTTTGAATGTGCCTGATTAAATGTGAGGGAGGGGTGGGGGTGGGGGGGGGGGGGACGTGTGGTGAATGCAGCTCATCCGTCTGCGCCGCTGCCTGGGATAAACAATGTCTCCGGCCTTCGCTGTGCCGCGTGGTACCTCCAAGAAAATGAAATCGGAGCCGGGGCGCGGGTCAGCGTCGGCAGAGCTGTAAAATGGTGGATAAGTTGTGCTCTGGGGAGCGTTTGCGTGATAATGTGAATCATCCGCTGACTAAACAACATCAAGTGAGGGAGGCTGCTCTGAGTTATGGAGGATCTGACCATGTGTTAATTCTCCTTCCAGCTTTCTTCCTGTCCAGTTGGGCTTAAATCTGCCCGTCGACAGCCAAGCGCAAACTCAACAGGCGCGGGCCCACCGCATATTTCCCTCTCGGAACAAAAAGGATCCCGAATCCAACGGCCGGGACTGTTTTAGCGGCACCACCGATGGTGCTACGACCTTGCCTAGTCACCTTATCTTCATATCCGAAATCCTTTTGCAGAAAAGAAGGCGAAGCTACTTAACCTTTGGGAGCGCATTGACCACTAATAGAAAACTTCCAAGACCCTCAGATCGACTCGGGGGCACCTGTAGCGCCCCCTGCAGGCGGAGCCGGACTCCCCTATCCTCGGGGCGTCGCAGCCTCCCGGCAGCTGCCTCGTTTCACAATGTGAGGAATGTAATCAAATGCAAATGCCCGCCCGCTTATGTTCAATTCTCACTCACCCGCTCATTGTAGTCTGCAACAGCGTGGCGGGCTTTTTGTTCCTTGGATACAGTGCAGACCAGGTACGCACACACACACACACACACACACAGTGTATTCAGCCTAGATCAAATGTAATAAGAGACAATGGCAGCCTTTTCTTCCTGCTGGAGTCCCACCCCGCCCTCCACCTCTGCACCGACACCACTGACACTGCGCCAGGGCCCCGTCACAAAACAGACGAGCGCTCCCGATAACGCCTTTGTTTCCATCTGAGTCGTGCAACGAGGCACAACTTTTTTTTTTCTTTCGCTTTTTTTCCGACGAGACCGTGGAGGGTAATGGTAGCGAGAAGGAAGAAGGCCATCGTCGAGGGCTGGCGCTGTGGGAGAGCGCGGCGTTGAGATATCCCAGGCAGTAATTTGTTCAAAGTTGTTGTGTTAACAGGCAGACACGGCACCTGCACAAAGGGACAAAGCTTAAACAAACACGCTCGGATACCTCTGCCGCCACGCTACCTTTTGTGGTACCGGGAGCTTCTGTTATGGCTCCGAGTGGCGTGGAGTCCCGTGAGACGCGGCCTGGGAGGTTTTACAGCATTGTTAAAGACACTTCACATGTCTTCGACGCAATGGTCGCCATAGCAATTAGACACTGGTTTTCACACAGCCATCAAAACATCTGAAACGGCCAATTTAAACAGCGTCTTTTAGGGCCCACAGCCATGTTTGCCAACAGAGGAATGCACAAACACTCCCCTCTCCAAACGAGCCGTCTCACAAAGTTCACCGCTCTGGAGCAACGCTCGTCTCTAAAGGACACCTTGATTTGTATCACCGCACACCAGTTGGAACAGATTTTTTTTAACTTCTGGTTTGACAGAGCTGAATTGGGCGAACTCGAGAGCTCAGGGCTGAATTTTTCAGTCCCGGCCTGCCCTGCGCCGGGAGTCAAAGGTCTGGCGTGATAACCTCCTCTGTGCCCCGGCGATAATCACTCAGCAAACAGCTCCAGACAACACAATGCTCCGCAGCGCTACTGAACCCGTTACACATCGCCGTCAATAACCTTTTTACGGTCGGGAGCTTCCTGGCCCTCTGGCTTGGAATGACTTGTGAGGGAAAGGACCAGTAGTAAACAGGTTCAAAGACACTTCGTGACCTGCTACAAACGGCAAATAAAGACTATGTGTGTGTGTGTGTGTATGTGTGGGGCTGAGCGACAACTCGACATCATCCTTTCTCCTGTTTCAGCAGTTACATTTTGATGAGTTTGAGGATATTATTTGTTATGGGTTGTAACAAAATTTTATGAAAACGAAAATGCATCTGATGAAGAAATCACAGTCGACAAAGCCCCAGAAGTCCCATATGGTGATATTTTTATCATCTGTGCACTAGATAATAAGTTGTTCCCAAAGGATCTCTTACCATTCAAAAGCTCATTGCCAGCAACATAGTGGACAGACAGCTCTAGCATAAAGCAATTATCTTGTGCACACACGATAATAACATGTGGACAACAGATATTTAAATGTTTTATTTTCAAGGTATTTTCCTTGAGCTGAAAGCTTTAGCTTTTAGCCAATGGTCCAGGTGGAAAATTAGCCTCCCTGCCAGCAGGGGGCTGCAGTCCATAATCGACAGGACACCCAGCAAAGACGGCCGACCATCTGCCTGCTGCATCGCCTGATTGTCGAGAGGAAATTATTAGATTTGTTCACAATGAAATCGCTTAGACCAGAATAATTTGGGATGTGCATCTTAATATGATGATATTGTAATATGTATATATTTATTTTACTTTTGTTCTACATTGTGAAACCCGTTTTATAAATGGCCCATTGCGTTCATGTGTGGGAACTGAAGGGACTGTATCTAAACAAGTCAACATGACCCCGAAGTACGACCATCGGAGCAGAGCTACCTCAGTTTATGACCCCGTGACCCCTGGAGATGCGACATAGATTATTCTGGGTCTGCAGACAGAGTGGTCGCACCAAATAACAGCCCGTGCCTCGGACTGGGAATGAGATCAGAGCGGCGCAGCAACTGAAACAAAGCCATAACTTTCCTCCCTAACAGCTGAGCGATAAGACAAGAGCAGTGAAGCGAGTGAAGGGCTCATAAAATGTGTATTGCAGACTGTCTCCAGTGCAGTCTGGGGTTAGTGCAGGGAGAGGAGAGGAGCCACGAGCAATGCAGAGCCCTGTGTCTGACTGTGTCTGACTCTGCGTGTGTGTGTGTGTCTGTGTGTGTTTGTGTGTGAGTGTGTGCATCTGTGCAGACGGCGGTGTCTTCCTGTCTCCCTTCTCTCTGTCTCCACTGGTCTCCATCCACATTTTGAGCGCAGAATAATAGAAATCAATAAGTCTGTGCAGGGCCACCAGGAGAGGAGAGCGAGCTCCCAAACAGCAACCGGAGAAACAAGACAAAAAAATCTGGCAGACGCACAGAGCAAGCCTTTTATCTCGCCCTCTTTCCCCCCCCTCCAACTTCCAGTGTCATGCTGAGACCGCAGTGCCCGTGAGTCCCAGACAGTTCCTCTCATCGTGATATGTTTGGGCTACATAAGGCTGACGATTATTAAAGAGGCTCAAGGATTTTTTTTTGACTAAAAATAAACACTGCAGACAGAGGGGCCCTTTCTAAAAAGCTGGACACGAGCATAGAGCAGGAGCAAATTCAACCCACATGCTGTGTTCCTCTGCAGCCTGCTGCCTCATCTCATGCCAGGGTTGTTGCTAGTCAAACTTCCTAGTAAGTCAGCATATATGCACATAGTAAGCACGTACGTACATTCACACATACTCACACACACATAAGAAATGCTGGAGCAAGGTTGCCTTTCAGAGCTGGACGAATCCTGCACAGCCTTTCCATCCTACAACCACTGTCTCCCACCTGCGTTCACACACTTACTCACATGGTGTCTCAGTCACCACACACACAAACGTCACACACACACACACACTCACACAGTCAGACACAGAGCCTCCGCTCCCCTTCCTCCCTGACTTGAGAGCCACCTACATGGAAGGGCGATGAGCCTCAGACTCTTGCTCAGACTTGAAGCAGTCTATCTTGGTCTCATAACTGCAGCTCTCTTGTTAATGACAGACAGTGTAACCTGACTCCACACACACACACACACACACATCCATACAGACTAAGTCACACACACAACCCAACCCAACCCCCCCCTCCCCGCCCCAAAACCACCACCGCTGCTCTCTCAGGGTTTTTTGGAGCTTGCACTTCCCTCCTCTCCCTCTACTTGCATATTGTTCCAACCCAAACTGCCAGCTGCTTCTGACAGCCAAATTACTGCGCAGAGAAGTGATCGCTATCAGAGGCCTACTGTGGGGCAAATGATACACTCTGTGTCCACCAGGAAGGAGAGGTCGGGATGCGGCGCAGCCAAAGAATCCGGGACTCGACGTGGAAATGAAAGTCTGAATGGGGCACGTGTGGGATTGCGACCGACAGCCAGATTTCTAATAGCGCTGTGCTGAAAAGTCGGGGCTGCTTCAACTAATGACTCTTTTCACAGTCAGTTACTCTTATAAGCACATTCTTACGCCTAATCATTTCATCGACGAGATGTTGGAAATAAAGCCGAAAATGCCGCTGACAGCCTCCCACAGCCCGGGCTGAAATCTCCTCAACAAAGAGAATATGAGTGTACATCCGCAGATCATCATTGTTGGAGAAAATGGAGCCCAACATATGATAAACTGGCTCCGTTTGTCAATGTGGCGTGTGGACTGTGCCAGAATATTGAGACGTAGACGCTAGATTGAATCCCAGTCTTGTGGGACTAAATCAATTCATAGTTTTGTTTCAGCGGTGCTGTTGTTGTTGTCGTTGTTGTTCGGCTCTTCCTGTTAATTAAGTTAGCAAAGGTAAATAGATCCATCACGATGGCAAAGTTAATTACATTAGCAGCGACTTGGCATTGCCCACTTTGGGCCGTCACTATGAACAAAGCAGAGAATCAAATGAATTCCTTAAAAAAGGTGGGCAAAGACTGTTGATCCACTGCTCAAGCACCACCAAACGCTCTGATGACTCTTTTTCTCCTTTTTAAGCCATTTTCAAAGAACTCCAATATTACATAACACGTTTGACATAACACATTTTCTTGTCTTGTGAGTTGGTATAACTGAATTTCTCCGGGTTTCTGGCTGCCTGCTGCACTGTGTGGTGAAAAAAAATTACTATTCGGAAAAATGTGACTCCTTTCTAATTTCAGACATTTTTAGGGGGGAAAAAAAACAACAATTAGGAGAGTGCCTGGTATATTACTTGATTATTGAAATAACCATTACTTGCAGGCATAATGAGTAACAACACTCATCAATAAATGATGAAGGCCACTGATTAATTGACTATTAGCAGCAGAAATTGCCCCCAGCAATAAGGCCGAGATCAAACATCATAAATAAGACAAATACTAGAGCGGTTTGGAAGAAATGGAGGTGAGGAACTCTAGTGTCTGTTTTTGAGGGGGACTCCCACCCCACCCCCCAGCCAGTCCTATTGTTGTGAAGCCATTGTTCGTCCCAGAGGGACAGATAACCTCCTACCTGGCCGGCGAATGGGTTACCACAGACGGACCATTTGAAACAATGACACAGAGACAAACAGTAACGCTGTAGCAGGGGGGGGGGGGGGCTCACAAAAGGCAGGACGAGTGAGTCACAGCCGGGCCGGTGCCCGTTACTGAACAGGATCCTCAAAGATCCCCCGGAGTTGAAGCCCCCGCAGCAGCCCAGACTGGCTGACGTCCTGCTTATCGGCCACTATCAGCCAGGCCGAGTCCTCCGGGCGCCCGCCACACAGCCCTGACCCCAGGCCAGCTGTGGGGTTACATTCTCCAGACCAGCCTTCAACCCACACACACACACACAGAAAAAACACTAGTCACAACTCAACTAATCCTATCATTGCTTCAGCAAATATGTCTACATCTTGCTTAGGAAAATAAATCATTGATCTTAACAACTAGTTCAGCCACAATCAATCTTCCACAAAGACCAAGATGAAGAATTATGGGACCTTCTTCTGACCACGCCTCGTATTTTCCATTTATGGACCAAGACGAGACCTTTTAAACTTCAATGCCGAAAGCTGTACTCTAAACTTCAACTTTAAACTTTCAAACCAACAAGTTGATTATCAAAATAGTTGATGATTGTATTATTAGTCCCATTTATCAACTGGTTGTTGCAGCTAGATTAACAATTTATAGCCTTGGCCGGTGGTTCCAATCCCTTCTGAGAGGCTAATCCACCCTGATCAAACAGTCTCCCATGGCAGACACCACTATCAGATTGTTATGCAGGTACGTTCAAGTGCAGCCAAGAGTGCCCCCCCCCACCCCCCCTCACCCCCTCAACTCGACACCTCGAATACATCACAAAATTAAAAGAAGGAGTCTGGCTGCGCCGGGCTGAATCACACAATCAATGGCTCCCCAGACATTTTGGGCCACTGGTTGGAGGGGGAAACCTGATTAGTATGTGGGAATGTAATTTTGTGAGTGCAACGATGCAGCACAATGAGTTGATTCTGGGGGAGAGGAGCACTTGAGTGTGAGACGCTCCCATTCACACGTCCTTTAATCTGCACAATTATCTCTGAATGTTTGCAGCTAGAATTAACACCTTTGTAATGAAGTTTGCACCTTCTCATCAGCGGCTCTTGCTGAGGTTTTTCTCCTCCTTACGATCAATCGCTTCTCACATGCGGTTTCCTGTTTGCTCTGATTGATCCCCGGCCACCGAGCAAGAAGTTTGCAACTTGTAAAAGAATTACAAAGAACTACAAAGATGTGGAGGTGTCTTAACTCTCAACTAGGTAACAATGAAAGGACTGAGCACGGCAAACATGCAGTGAGTTCACAGCAAGAAATGTCCTGTTTGTTACCAATAAAGAAGTGTGCACCTGGAGGTGTCTTAACTCCCAGATCATTCACAATCAACAAACTCGGGTTGCAAACATGCAGTGTGTGATTCTCCTGTTTGCCTGGACAATAAGTCTGCATCTTGTATAAGAACCACAGAGATCTGAAGGTGTTTACACCCCAAACTAGTTGAGAATGAAATAACTGGGTATGCAAGGAAAGGAAGGAGTGTGTGTCTTGTATAAGAACCACATTCCCATTCATCCAGGGGAAGGAGTTGTTGAGTCATGGAAACTGGGGAACTGAAGGAGGATCTTGGATGAGAGGTGAAACATCTTCAAAAGGAAAACAAATCTAGACTCCACATCTCCTTGGTTGACTGCATGGATCTGGAGACGTCACCACTCCCAGCCACAGTCCTGAATGGGGTATTTCAATCATGCTGTGGGTTCACCGGTGTTATGACCCCCCCCCCCCCCCCCCCTCTTGCTCGTACCTCCAGCTCCTCCAGGACTTCTATTGTGATGTTAAAGAGGACTGATGAGACACACGATCGAGCCGCAATGACCCTCCCTCCCTCGGCACGGTTTGCATGACAAAATAACCCAAAAACTCAAGAAAGTCGCAGGTAGTCGCGACGCCGCAGGGCTTTGATTTGATCGTAGCAGTGATTTCGATGCATCGGTCTCAAGAGTCGTACTGTCTGGAGATCCTCTCCAAAAAATAAAAAGACTTCTACTCAGCACCGATGAGTGTAAAGCGATATTTAAAGTCTCTTTTGAAATGCGTATGTTTTCTCTTCTGGCAATAAAACGACTAAAGGGGAATGGGGCTCATCTCCATTTGAACCGAGTGAGACCTGGAGATGCCGCATCACATTCACGCCTCACATGCGGGGGTTTGTTGGGGTGGAGGTGGGTGAAGGAGACTCGGGTGAAATAAGAAAAAAATAAATAAAACGAGACAGGGGGAGTATCTTTATCACGACATTGTTTTTTTTCCACCCCTTGCGATTCAGCAAAAACTTCTCAATGTCTGATCCCCGCAGCGTGACGCCACAGTGCGGGCGCAGCCCGGAGACAGACACACACACAGATAATAAACAGATCGTCCACTTACCTTTGCGGGTTAAATCTTCAAAGTGCTTCAGGAAGGAGAGGCTCGGAGGAGAGGTGCAGCTGCTACTCTGCCATCTCCCGAGGATTCACCGACAATGCCCGGTTTGTTTTCCAAAGTGTGAGGAGCGGAGGCTGCGTGACGCCAACATGATCTCCCGTCGACCGCTCTCTGACGACACTGCGAAAAAAGTCACTAGTTCACCCGGCGCGGTTCAGAGGAGCCGGGAAAAGGGGATAAAACACATCGGGAGTGTCGCCCCGAGTCACTGGCTCTCACTGTCCGGGCTTCACGAGTCGGACTGAAGTCCACGAAGGCGAAAAAAAACACACACACACACACACGCACGCACACAGTCTGAGGCAGAGAGGGAGGATCGGAGGAGGAACTTACCTACCTACAACTCACTGTAATTAACATGAGTCAAAGTGCGTCATGACTGCGGGCTCTTCCCGGAAGACCTTTCAAAATAAAACAAGATGGCTCTTGTTTATGCGCTATGGTTACTACAGGATAGCAGAATAATACGCCTATATAATTATGATATCCATCGATTTTTGTACATATTAATGACAACAACACATACATAAAAACACGTATATTATCATGTATTGTGATCCTTATTATTATTATTGATTATGATAATCATGCTGCTGTTGTTATTACTACTACTTATCATTATTGTTACATTATTACACAAGGTTGATCAATCAATAACACAGCCGACATATGCAAACAGCAGAGAATACACCTTAGACTGTTTGTGCCTTTTTTGGGATGAAAACCAGCAATCATCTTGTTATGTGGTAAGAGCACTCACCACACTGCATTACTGCATTGCTGGCCCAGGATGTAAATAACGATGATACATTACACTGTAGATGATGGTAATGCATTGTTGTTCTTGTGTGTTTCCAAAAAGATTTAAGGTCTCCATTGTAAGAGTGGATCTGATGTGCCAGAGCAGACTCCCCCAAAACTGTACGGTTGGCTGACACAAGTCTGCTGAATTTCTTCTTCTTAGATGAATAAAATGTCTAATTCATGTACTAAGAGATTTTGAGTAAAATATTAATTCATTATAACAATGACCCTCAGCTTCAAGATTCACTTATAAAACATATAACCTTATTCAATATGGTTTTTTTTCTCATTTTAGATTTTAGATTTCCCCAAAATTTACGGTGTAAAATGAATATGTTATACATATTAATATATACGAATATCCAGAAAGGAATCTCCTGTCAAAAATGCCTTTTGTGTAAAATTGGCATATTGGCAATTTTGCTGCCAGGATCCACGAGTGTAGAGTTGACCAATGTACTTCAAACAAAATCGGCATTAGTAATAGCATAATAGTGGTAAAAATATAATAAAATAAAAAATAAACCTCAACGCTCTCATATTTCACCGTGCTTTTATTTTGAAGAAAAAATTGAACAATTTCTGTACAGACTTTTTCTAGCTTGACTTGTGGGATAATTAAAGGACCTTTGCTTTTTCGTTTGCTCTGCGCATGTTCCCGACTCAGCATTCAGACAGCCAAGGGTTCATGCTCTGGGTATCGACAGGCCGATAAATATGACTTATAATGTATAAAGTTACTACCTATTTCCAAAAATGTTATCCAGAAATGTATTTATATGGAATGTATTTTTAACAATTACTCAACAGACAGCTTTATTTACTGTCTGTAAAATACATGTGTATTATACAATGTAATAATAATGTTGTTAAACCACAGTCTAGAAAAACTATATTTAAAGTAAAAGTGCGTTTAATATTAGACAAGAGAAGATTAAAAAATAAAACTTACATAGCTAAGTACGCAAGTCAGTAAATAGGTACAAAAAAATCTATAATTATATCATTATAAAGAATAATCAGAACTATGTATTAATGATTGAGGACGACTAAAGCTGCACCTGGATTTAATTTACTTTAAATTATGTAGTATAGATCATAGTCCAACACATGAAAAAGGTACAAATAGCTCATGCAATAAAATATAATGTACTCTTTGTAGAGACTGACCTATTATTTAACTATGAAAATAAAAAAAATGTTTTTTATTGTTTTATGAATCATTGTTTTTCTTTGCTGCAGGCAGCTTGTATATATGTAATTTCACCAAATAATTAAGTTTCATATTAATCAACAGTTTCATTCAGCTACTTTGTCAATCTTTTTCTTTGATTAAGCAGAATCTGAGAAGTAAACAAAATTAAGGCATCTGAGACGTAGTGGATTTAAAAAGTGTAGTATTTCCACCTGAGATGCAGCCTCCAGTTGGTTGTCAGTAGACAGACAGACGGATGGATGGTGAGTTACTTACTTTGATGAATGATAGATATTTGTATGTATGCATGTATGTTTGAGTGTATATATGTATGACCAGTGATACCTCTCCTTCACACACCTGTGGTGAAGGAGTCTGTTACTGTGGGAGCTGCTCAGTGCAAAGGACTTGACCTTTCCTGTATTATATGAGTCCACACCAGTTTATTGTTAAATGTTTATTGTTCAGGTGAACACCTAAGTACTTCATGGTACACTCATTCATGGTCAAAGGTGTCAGGGTGTGCGTCTGCCTGCAGAGGTTTCCCTCAGGGAAACTTATGAGAATTAGAATTAATTCAGAAAAGCACAAGCACCTAAAGTTCTTATGCACTTGAGAGAATCAGGCTACTTTAACTTTTATTTATAATCTCCCAGCTCTGACATTACAATGTGCAGCCAAAGATCTATCCCTCAACCTACTAGCTAGCTGACTAAGTAACTGACTAACTAACCAACCAACCAAGCAACCAACCAGCCAACTTCAGTGTATACTAACAACCCCGAGCAGCAGCTGTGGCGCGCGCTGCACCGTTTCCGTGGCAACCCGGTGACAAGCTCCAAACAGAAGAGTCGAGAGTCCGTCGATCTGCAGCAGTAAGTGAAACAAATAACTTCACGAACAAGTTATTTCAGTAGGAACACGGGCGTAGCGGGCGTGTCCTGTTTTGGAGGTTACGTGACGACTTCCCGCCTGTTACCGTCACTTACCGTGTCTCTGTGTGTTCGTTTTTCAAACTTGGGGGCGAGGTAGTTAGCTAGCGTTAACGGTCGGTCGCTTATACTGATCTAATGACCACCGACAGTTTCCCGGCTTTGTTTGTTTGTTTCCATTTCTACTAGAAATTCCTCAGTTGTCATGAGTTGCGATCATCAGACCACAGAAGCTGGCAAGTACAAGTGTTAAAATACTGAAGTAGTAGTGTAGCCCCTGTCTGCAGGGAGACCCTGGCATGGTGGTGGTACATGGGGGTCACCATCGTTTACCTCATCCTAGTAATCTGAGTGTGTCTGCATGTGTGTGTTGACACTACAGGTGTCCAGCCAGAGTCACTTGGGCTAAATGGTCAGATCTCCCAGATCCCGGGACTGTCCCCAATCATCAGCTGCCTGCCCGAGGAGAGGACCAGAGGCCGCAGGGCTGGAGTGCTCGACAGCGATTCAGAATATGTCAAACTAGCAAAACAAGGAGGACACAAGGGTAAAGCTGCAATTTCTTTGACTTGAGTCTTCATGAATACCTCTGCTGCACTGCTCCACACACCTTGTCCCCTTTTCTTTCCTGTTCTACAGGACTCTTGTGGCATGAGGAAACATTCACACCTAATGCAAAATCATACAAACCTCCAGACTGGTTCTGGTCTGCATCGGAAAACGACGACACACCAAGGTACTTCTGGTTTAAAATGCCCCCAGTAATTTCCAGTTTACGATTACTCCGAAAAAGAGTAGCTGCTGATTTACTATCGCTGACAGTGCAATGACACCGCTCATAATTTGACCATATTAAAACACCTTTTCAACCAGCCTCTAAGACTGTGACAGCGATTAACTAACAGTTACACCATAACTGCTACTGCACTTGTGACAAGCCTTTAAAGTGCTGCAAATTAGACGAAAGAACCAACCGTTTAATTGTGATTATACTCCTGCTATCATTAAGTGAAGGGTAAATTTCATATCCATATATTGTTTTCTTTTTGTTTTTTGATTTTTTTTGTTTTTTTCCAGCAGTCCAATTAACAGCGAAGAGAGAAAAAACCCTGGAGCTTTCAAACAGCTAGAGCCCCCCTTTGGGACTGACAACAAGTCAGCCTGGGAGAGGCAAGATAGCAGCAGCAGCAGCAGCAATGGCAAGGAGAAGGTAAACAGAGACGTGCCAAAGTCGCTCAGCCAAAAAGCTGGCTCAGTGTCTGAAGAAATAAATAAAGTAGACACACAATAATCAGCTCCAATTCATGCATTATCTTACCTGCTTTGTACCTAAGACTTCCCCTGTGCACGGTGTGAAGGCAGAAAATACACAGTGGACAGGTCATTGGTCCACAGGACACACACCATTCACTTTCATCATGCAAACCCCTACAGAGAATGACCCTAACCCAGGACCTTTTTGGGTATTGAATCTTTCATGTTGGGGCAGGGGCAATAACAGTTACAGGGTTCCCTCCCGTCTTGGAAAGCCTGGAAAATGATTGACCAATTTTCCAGTCATGGAAAACATATGGAAAGTGAGAAAAAAGGTCAAACATCCATGTTTGTTGTCACCTTATCTTCTGGGCAACATTCTGGAAAAGTCCTGGAAAATAATTTCTGGTTCGGAGAGAGAACCCTAAGTTGTTAAAGTTGTGAGATCTGCCAAAAATAGCTGTTTGGATCATCCAGATAAACAGGTTCATACGTAATGTGATCATGATTTTGGTGAATGAGTGGTTCTGTTGCCTCACAACTTGAGGTGTGAGACCAAGGGCCTTTTGGGGGAGTGGGCACAGTCCTAAAATATGTAGGTGACAGTGAGAGTAAATATTTACTGTGTATGGACTGTGATGGACTGGAGACCTGTCCACGGTGTATTAGCGGCCTTATCCCACTATGCGCTGGGATAGACTCAAACATAACCCTGCGATAACTTTAAGGTACAAAGCAGGTAAGATAACGGATGGACTTGAAGCAAGAGATGGAGTGATATCTTACCAATATCCACACTCACCTCTTAATATCCACCCCACTGCTTCATGTCCCACAGACTGATGGCGTTTGCTGCGGCCAGTTGGAGAAAATTCAGTCACCCAACCAACAGCACATCACCAAATTCAGAAGGATGTGAGTGCATGGTGTCACAAGATGGCGCTGTTGTCTTAGTTCATGTTCATGTGGCTGCAGCCTGCTAGCTGACGTGATTGGAGTACAGACAGTTAAGTTGATAGATAGATAGATAGATAGATAGATAGATAGATAGATAGATAGATAGATAGATAGATAGATAGATAGATAGATAGATAGATAGATAGATAGATAGATAGATAGATAGATAGATAGATAGATAGATAGAGAGAGAGAGAGAGAGAGAGAGAGAGAGAGAGAGAGAGATAGATAGATAGATAGATAGATAGATAGATAGATAGATAGATAGATAGATAGATAGATAGATAGATAGATAGATAGATAGATAGATATAGTGCATTTAGAGTGTTATTTTTAGTCAAATGTGGATACATATATATCAGACTAATACTGACAATAGTACCCACCAGTGCAGTTATTTATAATTCCACTTGTAGGTGCTATTATTGCTATTTTATGTTTTTAAATAATCATGTCCTCTTTTATTCTCTATATTATCACATTACCATTCTTGAAGAAGCAAGTGTAGTGAACACACATATTCTGATTCTAATGGAAGGTTGAATTCACACTGAAGCCATTTTCACGTCCAGTAATTGTTCATCTTGTTCATACTGGCCATGGCCGCTCTCTCTTTCATGCACGCAGTTATGTAAGATGTAAGCGAAGTGTCAAAATATAAGTCTGAATATAACGTTTTCACACATCGTCTTAGATTAAAAACATATTCAAAACCACATTTTAGAAAGACTGCAATGACCAAAAGTTGTTGACGAGCGTGTGATTACTGTTTCTGGGCCCATATGAAAAGCGGCTTTCATTTAGTATGACAGCTGTAATCGATGTCATTATCTGCCAGGTAGTTGCCAGGTTGTTGGACTCTCCTGGCACAGCTCTCTGGGTGCTGGTATTACATCACACAGGATGTTTCACTAGTACATATTTCCTAATATGTGTGCTTAAAAGAGCACTGTCAATATATCCCAGAACATATGTCTCCATGTTGTGGGTGACTAAGCAGAAATGCCTAGAGTTTTTGATCTCAATCCGAGGAAACGGAACACAGAGGATTGGCTTTTAGACCTGTCTGGACATTCACCTGTTTGCTTTGGCTCACAGCTGAGCTGTGTGTTCCCTGTTCCTTTGGGAAAATGTCACAGACTTTTCCAAAACTCTAGATAACCTCGTCATGCGGAAACGAAACAGGACGTTGTATTGTTTTGTTGCTGTAAGACGACGAGGAACCGCGAACCACGGACAAAGTTGCCCAAGACCTATGGTCATTTCTGTCAAAACAAAGTAAAACTTTCGTATTTACGTCACGGCCGTTGCAGAGATCAGCTGTGCTGTACGATAAGATATTGACTCTCTGAGTCAACAGAGCAGAGTCTGGAAAACTTTCTGAGCAAAACAGACTATTCCACACCTCATTTTCTTTATTTCAGAGTTGAACCAACGTGTTTTGATGGGGTCCTTGAGCAGAGCTGATGTGTCGCTCTAAGAAAGCTGTAAATAGCACTTGGATATCAAAGACGAGTGTGTGTGTATATATGTCTATATGTAACAGTGTGCCTAGTTGTTGATGACATAACATTATGTTAGATTTGATCTACAGGAGCACCATGTGCTATGGTTTTGCATCTAAAGCTTTTTCCCTTCTCCCCTCTCACAGAGTGCATGACAAGAGGCCGGCCCCGGTCAACATGGCCAAGCTGCTGAGCTTCGGTTACGCAGAAGATGAGAAACCAGAAGCCACCGCTGACCACCACTTGCCGAGTGAGCGTCGCCGCGCCAGACTGTTTAGCAGAGCTGTGATTTTATAAGTGGATATAATATAGAATGAAACACCAAGATACAAAAAAAAAGTTCCCAGCCAAAAAGGTTTTATGATGCCTCCAGGCAGTTTAATGTAGATCATTTGAGAGTTATGTGATAATGACTGTGTAAATGACTCACACTCGTACATATTTCTCCATGTCATGTCAACAGATTAGGAGACTGCCAGGGCGAGGGCAAAAAAAAAGAAGGATGTAGAAACTCCAACAACAGCCGCTGTTGCCGTCCCCTCCTCTAACAACATTCATTTCTTCACCCGCCGTCACGCCGAGCCACATCAAATGTTTCACTTTCGTTTCGGTTGTTCTGTCATGTCAGATGTGTTGCTCAAGTGTGAAGATGCTCCAGCGAATTAAAGCCAGGCCCTTTCATTTATCGGGCCTGTTAGCGGTGCCTCATTAGCTGCATTCCTAAAGCAAGCATGGCACCAGCAGCTCTCGTGATTTCATTTGATTTCTTTTGCTGTGTCTGCGACTATGGGAGGGAAACGTTACGTGTAAAGTTTGAAAGTTTAAAGGTTTAATCAAATAAAATCAGCGATTGAAAATGCCTCCATCGCTTTATTACCTTTCCACCCATCTATTCTTTTTTTTAAGTTGAGATGGAAGTGTTTTGTATATCATCTTAGCCACTTTATACCCATGTGGTATCCCTGGATCTGCGAGCCAATCTTGGTAAAGGCCGGGAATGCACCCAGGACAGGTTACCAGTTCATCACAGGACACACACACACACACACACACACACACACACACACACACACACACACAATTCACCCTCACACCAAGGTACTTTAGAGTTCATTTGGAACTTGCATGTTTTTGGATTGTGCAACCTCCACACAAAAAAGACCTCGGTCTGACCACTCATTCACCAAATCATGGTCAGCTGTTACCTACGAATCTGTTCATCTGAATGGTCCAAACTGGAATTTTTGACAGATCTCACAACTTTCCCGACTATTGTTGCCCCTGCCCCAACATGTTCATCTTCATTCGGCCTTAACGTCTGTCTGTTTGAACTGTGAGAGGAGTTATTGGGGAGAAGACACATCCAGGTCTGGAGAACATACAAACTACACACAGAAAGACCCTTGACCCAACATTGGTCCTTCTGTTGCCTTCTTGACCTCCAGTGAGGCAGCAGTGCTATTCACCATTTAAAGTTTATGAAGTTGAGAATTAACTCTTGGAAGGTTGACCCACTCTATGGAGTCTGACTCAGGATTCTTAGCATTTAATAGAAAAAGACCAAAGAAGCCGGGAGCGTCTCTTTGTCAGTGCCACCCTTCATCCACCATGCTTCATCCACACTGTCATTGTATTATATAAAAAATGTGTTCATAAACAAACCAAAAAAAACAAGAAACAAACATTTACTCTTGGTTTGACATTACATTGTTTTTGTGGATCATTGTTCTGACATTTCTGGCAATCAGTGTCAGTGTCAGGGGTGATGACAATGTGCTATAACAGGCTGGTAAGCTATTTGTTTGAATGTGATTTTGCCACCATGCTTCATCCACACTGTCATTGTATTATATAAAAAATGTGTTCATAAACAAACAAAAAAACACAAGAAACAAACATTTACTCTTGGTTTGACATTACATTGTTTTTGTGGATCATTGTTCTGACATTCCTGGCAATTAGTGTCAGTGTCAGGGGTCATGAGCTATAACAGGCTGGTTAGCTATTTGTTTGAATGTGATTTTGAAAGGATTATTCATTACCGCAGTTAACGTGGTTTTGTTTTTGGCGGTATGTTGATGATGCTCAGAAGTGGATCAGTCACCGTTTTCATTGGTCCAGACAGATCTTCCTCTGTTTGTTTGGCTCTGGTTTACGTCTTTGTGGGAGCCTGAATAGGTGCAACTCCTCTTTCTGCAACCAATCAGGGGCCAGGCTTGGAGGCCAGAGTCATATCAGCTCCGCCATCAAGTCAGACATTCAAAAACAGCTGCAACGAGTATCTGGAGGTTTTTTGCAGCAGAACAACGTTTGAAGACGCTTTAACAAGGACATTTCAGATCATCTCCTGCAGCCATGGCTCCCATTTTACTTAACTGCCTGGGGAATGACCACAGCAAGTCCAAGTAAGTACCGCGAAACTTCAGCTAAGTCTCTTGTTAAATCCACTGTAATTGTCTTTGTTAATCCAAACCAAAATTTACACTGACCTCAGAGAACAAGTCCAAGTGAAAAATCCCTACTTGGACACCATGGAGGAGGATATTCTCTACCACTTCAGCCTGAGCACCAAGACTCACAACCTGCCGGAAATGTTTGGCGATATTAAGGTCGGTGAAGAGCTAGTTAAACCACAATTTGGGGGTTTCGTCTTCAAACAGTAACAGCAATTATTTCCCTCCGTCTGCCTCAGTTTGTGTGTGTAGGGGGCAGTCCCAACAGAATGAGGGCTTTTGCCCAGTTCATCCACCATGAGCTGAACCTGACTGGAGACCCTAAGGAAATCCGGGACATCTGTGAGGGAACTGACCGCTACTGCATGTACAAAGTGGGACCAGTGCTGTCTATAAGTGTAAGAGTGAATACGACAGCACATGCCACCTTTGCAGTCTTTCCCATGGCAAATATTTCCAGTACTATATTGTTTTTCCTCCACTGCAGCATGGCATGGGTGTTCCTTCCATCTCCATTATGCTGCACGAGCTCATCAAGCTGCTGCACCACGCTCAGTGCCAGGACGTTGTCCTGTTTCGCCTGGGAACATCTGGCGGAGTCGGTAAGGAACTTTCCATTTTTCCCCGTTTGAACTAGACGCAGAGTATTTATGCAGACAGTGTAATGTCTCTAACACAAAAGGCCTGGTCTGCAGGTCTGGCTCCAGGGACGGTGGTGATCACAGACAAAGCCGTGGATTACGCCTTCCGCCCCCAGTTTGAGCAGGTGGTCCTGGGTAAAGTCATCACCAGGAGCACTGAGCTGGACGAGGGAGTGGCCGAGGAGCTCCTGCAGTGCTCCACCGAGCTCCAGAACTTTCCCACAGTGATCGGAAACACCATGTGCACCCATGACTTCTATGAAGGTATGAGCCCTCGGGGCGTGGTTGTGATCGGTGATGCAGGAGAGGGTTTCTGACTCTGGGCCGGGCCGTAACAGACGTTGTGCTGTGTCTCTGCAGGTCAAGGCCGTCTTGACGGAGCTCTGTG
This sequence comes from Karalla daura, assembly GCA_029224185.1. NCBI lineage: Eukaryota > Metazoa > Chordata > Actinopteri > Chaetodontiformes > Leiognathidae > Karalla > Karalla daura. The sequence goes on from CM055202.1 coordinate 11,822,114, forward strand.
CTCCTTCTCTCATGAAGAAAAACTGGAGTACCTGAGGAAAGCCTACGAGGCTGGAGTGAGGAATATTGAAATGGAGTCTACAGTGTTTGCTGCAATGTGCCGCGTCTGTGGCCTTAAAGGTACTTACCTCCCTTGTGACAAAATGTAGAGCGTTTTATGTGGTGCACCAAATCACTGATGCAAGTAGAGCTCCGGCATCCTTCAATTAGCCTACTTTGATACTGGTAAAAAAAAAAAAAGCACGCAGAATACTAAATATACATGTGTGTCCAGTTCCTCTGGTTTATGACCCAGTGACCTGCACTGTGAGGACTGATGATCTCCTTTCTCTCTCCAGCGGCTGTGATCTGTGTCGCGCTGCTGAACCGTTTTGACGGAGACCAGATCGCGTCCCCTCATGACGTCCTGGTGGAGTACCAGCAGAGACCTCAAGTCCTGGTGTCCCACTTCATCAAGAAACGCCTGGGACAGATCGCCTGAACTCCCCCCGCAGCCCTCCCCTATCCCCTATCCTATTGTACATAGCTTGTGGCATAGCATGTGGAGATGTGTACTGTATATACTGTATGTACTTAAAAGCTTAATATGTAACAGAGACTTATTTAAAACGTTGTTAAGTGATTTACTAGAGTTTAAACATGAAATGTTGTGTGTTATATTTAATACTCGCAGTGGCTCAGTGACATTAATTTTTAAGAGAGATTAAGAGAGATGCATACTGTAGGTTGACTTTAATATTTAACTTTGTCCTTTAATCCTGCCAAGAGAGTCCAAAGTCGCAACGTCTGGTGCTTTGTTTGTCCACATGAAACTTGCAGAGCGTTCAGACTGACCTTTGTGAAATGAACAATTGATTACAATTTGGTGATGTTCCAAGTTTGCGACTGCCGGACAGTAAACGTTTATTTGCTATAGCTACAAATCTAACTGCTTTTAGAGGCAAAAACACACACAAATAAGGCAATGATTCAGTGCTAGCAGCGGTTTCTGTGTATTATTCCTCAACGATTTCTCTCATTATACTGGAAGATGAAGTGAATCCAGTGTACTTCGTAGCTTCTGCCTCTCAGTTCTGTTTAAGTAAATGCAAACTCCAGCTAGTGACAGTCAATGTACCATACTACACCATACTGTTTTCCGTTTCTTTTTTCCTTTCTCATAAGGTGCTGTAGAGTAGAAATTCTACAATAAAAGTCAATAACAACAATTGCAGTAAGTCACTGGGTGGTCAATACTGTAGCTGCTGTATAACTAATGTTTGTTTTGTGAGCAAAGCAGCTTTTGTTCAATCTGCACGACCGGGAATAAGATTTCTACGCAAAGTAAAACGTATTATTTATATTTAATATGATACTCAGGACCAGAACAAGGGCTGGGGGAGACCCTGGTCAGAATTTGAGTGTGGTTGCAGCATCTCGCCTCGGTGGTTTCGGGGGCTGGATAACAGACAGGACGTCTCTGGCGTACTGGCTGTGGTGCAGACCAGCCTCCCGCAGGGCCCGCTCCACCCGCACCCTGGGATCAGACACAATCTGGGAAACAGATGTGAAACGAAAAAACAAAAAAACACCACAATAAATAACACATTTCCAGCTGTTTCGTACCGGTCCACACCCACCACGTACTCTGGTCGTTGGTTTCTTTACTTTGCCGCATGTTTAATACTTGAAACAGGACGAATCATTAATCATTTGCGGTTCTGCGTTGGAAAGGAAGATTTGCACAGTTCGACAATCATTAGTCCTTGTCGGTGTTACACAACAGCCAAATTCTAAACTGCTCTCTGCAGCAGCAAAACAGTCTGTAAAGTACACAGAGTGACCGGGTGGCCTTGGAATTCAGGCGCTGTAGAAAGTTCTCCGAGATGAAGACAAACATTGCTAGTTTACATAAGTTTCCTCTGCTGCATGGTTCACTGGTCAGAGGTAGCCGTAATGAAGTTACATATAAAGCTGCCTGAGTGTGTGTGTGTGTGTGTGTGTGTGTGTGTGTGTGTGTGTGTGTGTGTGTGTGTGTGTTTGTGTGTGCATATGGGAGTGGGAAGGGGAGATATGATACGCAGAGCTTCGATAAGGAATATAGGGCAAATGACCAAGCAGTTAAAAAGCTTTTTATGGCTGGGCGGAGAATGGACGTGAGGACCTGTGTGTCCGTGTACGTGTTGATAGAGTAGAGAGGACGCTGGAGCTCAGACCCCTCCGCGTTCACGTGTCGGCTCCTCCAGCTCTCCGTATCTGCCATCATCCTCTGAGGGTCTGCCTCGGCCACTACCCCAATCTGACAAATAAGAGAAAATAACATTTAATGCACCTGATGACACGCAATTGTCTTCTGACTTAATGCCATGAGGTGGCACTGATGCCTAGACTCTGATAGGGATGAGTGCGAGCTGTCCCCAGAGGGTCGTTTCCACTGACAGAGTGGATCAGAGTGGCTGAGAAGGTTAAGGGCAGATAATGATCCACCTGGTTTCTGAGGACTTCCTGACGCCGCCGTCTCTCCTCTTCCTCCCTCTGCCGTTCCCTCTCCAGCGCCTCTCTCTCCTCCTGTCGCCGCTGCAACGCGTCCGCCCGAAACCGCACCCTGGAGGGGGCGCAGAAGGCGTGGACGTCAGGCCCGAGCAGCCCCTCTCCCCCTCCTCCCCCTCCTGCCACTGCGGGCAGCCACATCGGCTATCATCCCCGGACACAGCAGGGCTCGGGGCTGCGGAGGGGGGAGTGGGGGGAGGTTTATGGTGCCGCACCTGCCCTCCATCACCTGGGTTTATCTCCCATGACTCGACGCCATTATCTGGCATTAAGGGCAGGCTCTGCCATAGCCTGCGACCAAGTGCTAGGCAAATCGCACAGAACGGGGGCACGCTTCAAAAGCAGAGCTCTCTCTGGGAGAAACGTGCATGCTATCCCGCCTCGGTGAGGTCGGTGGAAAAAACAAAAACTGAAAAAAATAATCTAATCCAGTCTTTGGGATGGTATCGATGATGTGTTAGGGAAACAGCACAAGAGCTGCAGACCTGTGAGCCTCAACACAAACTGATGCTAATTGTTGATGCAGTCACAGCTATGATTCACCCTCATAAATACTGTTTTATACTGTCACTGCCTGTCTCTGTACTGTTCTCTGCACCTCTTCGTCTTTCTCTCAAATAAATGAAACATCCCAAGCAGTGGATGGTGAGAATCCTGCTCTGTAGTCCCCTGTGGGGGGTATTACCTTCCAAAATTCATTTCTGTGGATCATGCACCTGTTGAACCCTTCCCACCTGCTATGGGCTCAGATAATCCTAATGATATCACCGGGGTTGAGCATATCAATACTACTGTTCGGACTGAGTATGGTTCCTGAATTTCAAGTCAATTCCTGCATTCGAGGTGAATTTTAATTCAGAGGAAGGGGATTGAAAAGTCAATCAAATTCAAGGAAATTCATACTCTTGTTCGGGGGTGAATGTTCCCTCCCTGTTTGAATGTTCCCTCTGTGAACGCAAAGTTTTTCTCCTGGTAGTGCAGTTCCATCCAACAGTCCAAAAACAAGCATGTTTAGGTTGATTGGAGACTTAATTGCCCCTATAGGTGTGAGTGTGACTGGGAATGTGTGTGTGCCTTGCTATGGACTATTGACAAGTCCAGGGTGTATTCCCTGCATTTTCCATTTGTGCACTGGAGACGGGCACTTCAACATAACCAGTGATGATAGTCGATTTGATCTAGTTTCCGACTTGTGAATAAAATGAAGGCTGACTCTTAAACTCAAAATTTTGCACAGACACGCTCAATAGACATTATCACTAAGATATCTGCGATAATCAGGAGGAATGTGCATCTCATCTCGTGCTTGATAAAAGACAGGAATAATTTACTTTTACACACATTTACACACCTTTCCAGGACTACTTGAAAACTCTGGGTCCCATGGTGCAGCACTCACCTCTCTTTATCTCGCCTTGCCTGCTCTTCCATCACACTCCTCAGATTAGCTAGTCTCTCCCGGTCCCTCTCCTCCAGCATCTCCATCCTCTGCGTCTGCAGTGAATGAAACTGCTTCACCTGGAGACGGAGAAAAAAATAAACCAACATTTTTTTTAAGGAAGCAAAGAAAACAGTTAACAACGGCCTCAAGATGAGCGGCCACACTTTGACTCGCACTAATTTGACTCCTGCAGAACTCTTAGGATCATCATGTCCTATTGATTGTGACAAAGCGGGAATCAGATAAGTGTAAATAGAGAGAGCGGGATGATATTTCAAAGTCTGACAGACTAGTTTGCTAAATCATAAGGAATCCGATGCAGCCTAAATGCTCTCATTAATCAGACTGTCTCAGGTTGCCCATGCTCTTCTCGCGGACCCCCGAGGAGAGAGTTAATTAAACATTCAGACACACACAGACGTTCTGCTATTGTTGTACCTGCGAGGACAATAACTCAAGCGAACGATTGGATTACCCAGATAATTTTCACGAGATGTGCTTCCAGCTCGCTTCTCTGGTGTAATCCCACCAAATGGGTGTGGTGATATGTTGTAATATATAAAAAGCTCTTCTGGTCTCAAGTGATGCCATGTTTTTATTTACTAATGGTAGCCAATTATTTAATAGTCCACAATTTGGGGGGGCGGGGGCTGCATAGCATTTGTGGTGGTTCTAGAAATTACCCCTCAATTCAGTGCTTTTTCTGGAGGCCTTCAGCCATATCATTTTCTGTGACAAGTCATTTATACTCCCACCCACAAATGTACATCCAAGTGCTTCAGCATGAGCCGACCGGCCACATGATATTGGGTTCTTTTGAGAGGCACTTTCTTTTCTGTGAAATCTCTGCCATTTGTTTGTCCAGTGCCGGGAACCCAGCTGAGCCAATACGTTTCTTACTTACTACTTTCACTTTTCAGACAATTTTCCCAGCACTGTGAGCATCCATCTAAACCCAACCTCTCTACACCTATTGTCCTTTAAGATAAACGGCAGCTCAGTCCTGCTGGAGACAGCTCTGTGCTGTTGATGGACCAGGTTCTCTTTGGTTCGAGGTAGCAATGTGCATCTAAAGAGGACAAGCTGCATGATAACGGAATAGATGCATCCATGGTGCAACTCTAAATTATCTCTCTTTTTTTTTGGTTATCCAGATGATAGGCTTGTACATGAGATCATAAAGATAATGGATGCTGTGAGCACAGGATGAAAAATATCATCCATCAACTACAAAGAATGTTTAAAAGGAGCTCTCCAGGACAATTTCTTTTCAACCTTTTCAAAACATGTTCTTAGAAACCTAGAGAGGCAAGGAAATAAATCACACGTATAGGTACAGAGTTTCTAATGCATACACAGTGATATTACGTGCTGTAGAGAGGGCTGGGATGCACTCGTTGCGGTGAGTGAGTTGTTTACTTTTTCTTTCTGCTGTGCTCTGATGGCCGTCTCCTTCTCCTGCTCCCTCTTTAACCTCGCCTCTTCCCTCTCTCGCTGTCTCGCAGCTATCGCTGCCTCCAGCTTGGCCGCCTCCTCCTGCTGGGCCCGCCACTGCCGCAGCTACGAACACAGATGCAAATACACACCAGGGAGAAACAAGAGGCAGGTTATTGGCCATCAGCAGCTGTCTGGGACAAATTCGTTCGCAGGAGGACAACCAGCTGGGCCCCACTGCCGGAGAAGTGTGGCATGATCTTTGCAGGTGTTGAAACTTCCTTTCACACTTTGTGCTAGAGCCCCTCAGGATCCATCAAATCCCTGAATCCCAAAGAGAACTCGTGTGTTTCAGCCCCTCCACAAGCACAAGCTATACTTGAGAGGAGGAAGCAAAGTAGACAACCCAGGTCACGTATTATACACATTTCCATAACCCCCCCCAAAAAAATCCCACCCAAACATGTGAGATATGTCATGTAGAATATTGCTTTCCAACACACTCATATACATTATTACAATAATATCACTGTTGTTATAAAGAACCCCCCCCTACTGCAGTTTATTTATTGTTTTATTTTTATCTGCTTTCCAGATATTGGGCTTCGTCTCACATTACTCCTTCTAAATCTAATATTTTCCTTTACAATAGACATGTTTTTTATTCTCTGTTACCGACGACAAGCTCAGGCACCTTGTGCACCTTCTACAATATCTTAACTCATCTTCATTTCGACCGCAAAGACGGTGAGCATTAAGGTCTCGCTTAAATGTATCATGTACATAAAAACGAAGCCAAGATATGAAAGCACATAGACGAGGGCGAGTGCGGACACCCAGGAAACTAAAAATGTGGTGCACATTAAAGAAGGAGATGCCATGTCTTAACAGATTCCCTTAAATTGGGTTCACATCTGTCAAGAAAGCAATCATCACTCGCCCAGCAACTGGACACAGACTAAACAGTGGAAGCCTCACACACACACACACACACACACACACACACACGTACACACACACACACACACACACACACACAGAGTCCTACATTTGCTGCTGAGTGAGTGACAGGTTCGTTATGCAGCAGCCTCTCGGTGGTGTGCCGGGTATTAAAGTGTTGAATTCCGGCCGGGCAGACGGTTTCACAGATCTATCAGAGGAGGGCTTAGAAATCCCTGCAGGAGCAGGACTGCAAATTAACGTGGTCTGGCACACATTAGCACCGACCGCACCATCAAGTCAATCATACGTGATGTCTGCGGCAGCCGCGTGCGCTCGGGAGGGGTCTCGAAACAATCCAGTCACTGATCCACTTCCATGTGACGACGTCGAGGCTGATGAAACGACGGGCGACTCCTTCAGAAATCCCAACGCTCTCTCGTGTGGACGTTTAGGGACTCGTTTTCCTGAAACAGGGGTCAATCTGCTATTTTTTTTCCTGCCCGGGGGGACAGACCAGAGTGGTGACGGGGAGAGCAGCGACTGAGTAATGATGGTGACAGCGTTCCGATCCCAAAGAGGGCTGGGCTGCTGTGTGAAAACAGAGGGAAATCGTCTGGAAACAAACTGTGTTTACCGACAACAGCTTAACCGTGTTTCCACAAAGTGTCCAGCTCACGTCTCACGCTGACATCAAATCCTTAAACAGACAAACATAAGAATAATTTAAGTCTGTCAAAAAAAATCCCATGATATTTATGTCTTACAGAGTCCCAAGTTGTTTTGGAATCAGGGTTGTATTCTTCACTTGCAGTGTTTTGCGTCCTGTTTTGCAGGTCCTACAGCTTTAAATATGAAATGTTTTTGTTTACTCCAATAGCGTCTTTTGTAATACAATCTTCTGAAGGCAGGAATCATTTCAGTGATGCTCTGAATGAAACCACAGCACGACAGCACATTCATGTTTTGAACAGATTGACAAGATGCGTACTGATACTCTTCAGTCAATATTAAGGTTTTTTTCCTCAACTATTTACAGTCTTAGAAAAAGACGGTACCTCAAGACATTGTTGTTCATGTTCGCCATATAAAGGTCTTATCTGTATTGTCTGATGTCCTGGTGGCCTAGCACTCTAATATAGAAGCTGACTATCACAGTAATTATATCAGGCCTGGTTTGAGCCCAGCAGGGGACTTCTGTTGTGTGTCACTGCCTAACTTTCTCTTCTCCTCTCATCTAAAATGAAATTAAAGAATGTCTCTATTCATTATCCTGCCTGCCTCCTACCCTACAGGTGTCACTGGGTCTGCTGGAGCCTTTACTCCAGCACACATAGGGCGAAGGCAGGAAACACACCCTTGAGATGTCACCAGTCCATCACAAGGCACACACTCATTCACCCTCACTCACACCTAGGGACAACTTAAGGGTCTCCAATCGACCTAAACGTGCATGTTTTTTGACTGTGTGAGGATACTGGAGTATGTACAGAAAACCCATACAGACACGGTGAAAACATGCCGCGTCCACGCAGAAAGACCCATGGCTGGACTGGGAGTCAAACCTTCTTGCTGTGAGGCGATAGCATGAACCACCTGGTCGCATTGTCTCGAGGTGCCATGTTTTTAAGTAAAACAGGAAAACAAGTGCACATAATTAAACCATCAATCAAGCTCCAGCCTGACCCAGATAGTTTACCTGCACATTGGCTTAGGACCTTGAGAAATGGGCTGTGTAAATAACCTAATGGGTGGGCCTGTGAGCCACTCTTTGTGAGACACGTGACAGATAAGAGGACATTGTCTCATGAGGCTGGATGGTCAAGGTTCAGAGTTAAGAGTGGTCAGCTAAGGTCGCAGGTAAATGTGAAATTGATCTTTGCAGCTCAGAGGCACTGTGAAAACTGAGGAGTCACAGTGAGTGAAGGCATTTTCTCCATCCATCCTGTTTAGGCAGAGATGAAAAGGCCTTTTAGGGAGCACAAAGAGAATAAAATGGTCATTATATACAGCCTACAGTAATTTGTCACTGGAATCTCATTTTCTGTGAATTCAAAGGGAAATGGGATGCCATCCTTTTTCATGGCAGCACAAAAATGACTGCGGAGATGTCAGAATAACAAAAGAATGATCTTCTTTTTTTATCTGCACACTGCAGCCTGCTCAAAGCCTTTGTTAATACAACTGTACAGTTATTGTGATGTCTTCTGTCGGGGGGCGTCGCCACAGCCATCCAGTTTTGTATCGCAGGTCATCAAGTAAGAAAAGTAAAGACATGACTCAGGAATGAAAAAGAAGATCAGTTATAGACTGGCGTGAAACAACAAATCTTCAACCGGTATCATTGCCAAGAACGACAGACACAAACTGAAAAGAGTGAGTGACGTGTTCGTGATGCAGCAGCGCCACGGCAACACTCCTCCGTAACACTAAAGTGACATTAAAGACATACAGAAATATCTTCAAAGGAAACAAGAGCTAGCGTCCATTTAGAGACGCAGCGAATCAAAGTGCACACATTATCTGGTCCATTTCCGTGGCTTGCACCTGGAACATTTTGCCGAGGTCCACAACAACAAGTGTGTTGTGCTGCGGTGGAGGAATTATACACATATGAGCAATTAGCTCCTCAAAGAGATTTCAGCCGAAACACTGTGTGGCCCACGCACTGCCTCAACCGCTGCGACTCTGCTGCAGCCACCAGAGGGATGAAGAGCTGTGCTTTTTATTCGCTAACACACAGTGACAGTGGATCTGCTAACACAGTGCCCCCGAGAAAACATGGAGTACTGCGGGAGGGGGGGGGCACAGATCAGCAGGGCATAAATTAATCTGTAACCGTGCTGTTTGTAATGCAAAGAGCTCAGGAGCAGAGGGAGAGCAGGCAATGAAAAGTGAGCCTTTAGGTAAAAAAAAATAAAAAATCTCTCATTTCAATTGTTGAGGTGCCTGTCCTGTTGGCCTGCTCGTCCTTTTCCCCACCCGATCGTGTTGAAACAATCTGTCATCCCTCCAGGCTTTATTTACTCATGTGGAAAACACAATCGCTCATCAAAGATGCCTGGGAGTGAGATATAAGTGGGAGGCTATAAACGAAAGCAAGGACGGAATAAAAGACTGGGATGAACAGTAACACCAAGAACAATGGCAGCTAATTACAGCAGCCAGAACAGCGCAGAACAAGCAGCCGATGATTTGAGAAGAACAGCCTCCAGAGTCTGTCTCTCAGTGACAAATTGGATTGGAATAAGATATATCTCAGGCGTGAAATGTTAGTAATCATTCCTTTCATTTTTACCTCTCACAATGCAATTCTCCTGCTGTAAGTAAAGAACCTGGAGATCCTTCAGATGACTCTGCACTCCAGGTTCAGGCTCATGAATCCAGCCAGTCATCTTTGCATGGCCAGTCTGAGGTCTGTGTGACAGCCGTGCCCTTTCCCAAACAGAGCTACACGGTAACTCTGAAATCAATTACCCCGGATTTCTTCCCACTTCACGTCTCTCAAAAGAGAGAGAGAGAGGGAGAGAGAGAGAGAGAGCACAGCCCATTTAATGAGGTAAGAACCACACAGCACTGACCAGAAATCATGCGATGCATGCTCTCATCCGATCCCATGGAGACATGGCATTGATGGCATGTGGAAGGTAGTCATTTGCATAATAACAGCTCAGAAATATGACAAGTGACTTACCCTACATCCTCCGGCGACCGGTGCCTTCACAGCGTTCTCTACATAACTTGCTCATTGATTTTAAACACGTCCCTGCGCGACTGGCTCTCTATTGAATATGTTCAGTTACATCATTAGGATGAAACTGCATCTAGACTATCGGTCCCAAACCTCTCTTTTCTGATATGACCCCACAGCCCTATTCAATTTGCTCAAGGACCATTGATGAATGCAATATTTACTGGATGTTATTCAAACAGCTCTTTTGAACCAGGGGAAAATGCTGGTATATTGTGCGCAATTTCTTTAAACTGAGATTAATTTTTATCCATTTTCTTACACCCTTAATTGTGCAAACTACTTTAACCTTTCTACTTATTTGCCATCTAGTTTTAACAAATTCTCATCTGCAACAGGTGGCGTTAATGTGGGCAGCTGAGTGGTCCACACCAAGGTCACATTTGCAATCCAATTAGGTTACTTTCTTCATTAAAAGCAAAAATGTGGACACAATTTTAATCATTCTTTCTATTTCTCGTTCACCATCTGAAACCCTGGCAACTGCCCAAGTACCAGTGCACATTAAACAAAGCGGAAAAGCATAACAAGCTAGGATGAAGAGTGCGCCATCCATAAAATATACATTTTGATGGAGGCTGCCAAGTCCTCGACTGAATCACATCACACTCTGCGGCACAGCAAATAAAGCAGGAATCGAGTTGTGGAGTGTAGAAATGGGGTTGATCTCGAGAGGGGTGAGTGACTCACAGCGGAGTCGGGAGAGTTGCGCGGGTCAGGGGGAGCAGCTGCAGAAAACAAAGCGTTAAAGGGGCAGATGCGCCCGGAGAGGAGAATCCATCTTGTCTCGCCGCTGTGTCGCTGCGCCGGCATGATAAAGGCAGTAGGAAGAGAGATTGGATGCAAACAGGCGTCCATCTGAGCCTCTGCACAAAAGTCAAATATGTGCACACGCAACTGCAGACACCAAAACAAACGCGGACGTGGGAGCGCTATGTGGAGGAAAAGGGCTGTGTGATTTTATTTTCCTGGAAAACTCATAACAGTGTTTGCTATCGACAGAGCCGTGCACTTCATCTTCTTGTGCAGCTTTCCCAACTCTGAGAGTCAGGAGGGCCACGCTTTTATCAAACACATATTAAAAAGGAGCTGGCACACAGCGTTTACCTGCCTTGTCTAAAGACCTGCGATGTCTTGTTTCTTAAGACACTGTTTTTGTGCCGCAGCTGTATCTAAGGAAGATGCTTTCTGACACAGCTGAAGGTGAAGTGATTATTGCCCTTGAATCTGCTCCTTCACTTGCACCAGTAGTAAATAACAGAGCTCAGTGAGGGAGCGAGTGAAAATCGTCTAAAGCAACATAATAACAAGCTGCATATGAAGACCAAGCTCAGATAAAAATGTCTATTATATTCATCAAAGTGAAAGAAGTGTAAGAAGATGATTATTAGAAACCGTAGAAACTGTTCTGCCTGAAAGTAGGACAGGAATACTCTGTATTGAACTCCATATAATCAATCATTAACCTAATTTTCAATTGATCCTCTGATACAACCTGTGTTGCAAAATAAATAAGAAAAATTCAAATGTAATGAACCCCTAGGTCAAAAGTGTGCCATAAGCAGTGGCAATGTGAGAACATTTTGAGACAACGCCTGAGGTGGGAAACATTATATCTGTGCCTTCAAAACAGCTGCTGAACAACTAAATGTGCCACAGATGTGGAAAATTAACTATCGTTGACGGCAAGTCTCCCTCGGGACTAAGAGAGAGAGATTGTCACATATTGTTGTGTTCTCACAGTCTCAACATGGGGATTTAAGAAGTGATGGCTGCGTTAAGCCTGCTGGTTTGCCATCATTTTATAGCAAACACAGCTGCAAATGAACCTAGCCCTTCTCAAACTATAAATCTGGCCTGGTGTCCCCTGCAGATGCGGGCTCCAAATGAGACAGAGACTGTTAATTGAAGGGAAGTGAGAGATTGCAAACTCCAGGGAGCAAATCTGACACCTCGTTCCTACAAACACTGCAAAAGTAAGAAAAAAAAACAAAAAAAAAAACAAAACCAGCGTGCTGCCTGTTGTTTGGTGATGAATCCCGTGATGTGACAAAATTAGAGTCAGTTGCGATGCCCCACACGCACCATCCCTACCTCGGAACGTCACAGCCTCTCGTTATCTAATCAGCCAAAGGACATGCACTCGTCCTTTTTCTCACTTTTTTTTCTCTCAAGCTAATTCAATTTGTACATCAATGCATCGGCAGCGCATGGATTTGTTCACATGAGTAACTTGTTTGTTGTGCGGGTGTGAAGTAGCGCCCCTCGGAGACAGCAACATCGTGTTTGCAAGACCATCCTTATTAGCTTGTTTGCATTCACATCCCATCCCGAGTGGCAGCCAAGGCGAGTGACGCTGTCGGGCAGCCTGGCGTAGTATGCAGCCTCGTCAGCAGATATATTGTACACAAGACGGCAGTCACACACTGCTCCCCCGCTCATCTTTCAATGCCCGCACACATGATGGATGATTAAGGGCACGGGAACGGGTTATCATATTTAATATAAACTGGAAACTTGCTCTATTCTGTCCACTCCAGTAGAAGGCTGTGAATGTGCCTTATAAATAATAATGAGAGAGAAGTAGACCGCAGAGAGCTCACACTGGCTACGCTGCAGAACAATGAGCGAGTATAATATTAAAGTTATAGATCCATTTCCTGCAGGGATTAAATATGGGTTGGATGGCACACAGAACTGAAGGTATAATTGCTTAATATAAAAAGTATACCAGCCCGTTTGGAAGGGAATAAAATGCTCCTGGGCTGTGGAACAGACGCTGACCTTCTCCCTGAGATGCGAGCAGATGTCCTGCTGGTGCTGGCGGTCTCGGTGGTGCTCCAGCTCCTCCTGGTGGGCATGTCTGGCCTCCTGCAGGGTGACCAGGGCTCTGGCCAGCAGCTCCTCCTGGTCACGCTGCCACTGCTGGGCCAACGCTCTCAGCTGTGCCTGGGTGAAGCGCTGCCAGTCCGACACACGCTCATGCTCCATCTGGAAGAACCACGTGCAGGGAGATGCAATGGCATGAAGGCTTAACACGTATCACAGAGTGCAGGATCGAGGAACAACCAGTCCCAGAGGCACAACACTGTATCGTACATAGTGTCATGCCGAATTGATAACACACACACACACAGAAATCTAAAAAGACACCTGTATATGATGTACTGTTCATAATCTGAGGCGAGGAGACCACGGGCAAAACTGGGTGTTAGATGTAGCTTTCGCTGGTGTATAAAATGGTCCCTCTCTCCTGGCTGTGAAATGTCCTGAAGGAAAACAGTTCCTTTCTGTGTGAGGGATGCCTGTAGCTATTCATCATTGTGTCAGCGCTCACAGAGGCTGCATCACTTGGCTGCGTCGCTGGAACAGAGGGAATGATATTCATCTATGGGCTAATAGCGGCTAACTGACGGTGGGATGGCATTAGACGGCTGACTGGTTTTATTGAAAATGAGTGAGCTGACAGACCTGCCAACGGAACACAAGTGCCGGAAGGCAGTCAAGCAAATCCTGTTTATTAATGCGCAACTTTGGAACTTGAGGAACAACCACCTTTTGTTCTTTACTTTCTGCTTGTCCTCTCCTTCACTCCTACAACCTTACCCATGTGCCTCGCAACTTGCATTCGGACATGGGTTCGCACTTTGGCGAACACATTATATACGACACGTGTACCATATGTGGAAGCATTCACTGCATTGTGTCTGCAGTGCACACTTAAAGTGGTACCACATTTCGTTGAGGCTGCGACACCCAAATTCCCACTGCGGCTTTGTTGTCTCCATGAGTCACCATAGAAAACAGAAAATAAAAATGTCCTCCCACATGTTTTAGGAACAGGTGAGAGAAATGAATTATTTCGACCACATGCAGGTCTTACTAGAGCTGGAATTTCTTCTTCTTGTTATGAGAAAACATCAAAGAGCCCCATCCAGCAGAGGGAGATGTCCACTCTGCGCTACAGTAGAGTATTACCATCAGATGGTGGTGAGACTGAGAGGCTGGTTGTGCTTGAAGCTGGCAAAAAAAGGGGCAGAGAAAACATATCCACATGCTGCCTGAAAAGAGTGCTGGAAACTTGATATGGGCTTGGATTCCAAGTGCAGGTCATGGTGAAACAAGTAATACAGAAAGAACATGAAATAGCAATCTCACAAAAGTAATGTTTTTCCCTTTTGAAAGAAAGATAAAGCAAAAGAAAAGTTTGCTCTGAAAACTACTTCTCATAATCAAAATGCTCAAAAGCTGACTTCTCACCAAGGCTCTTGAAGTGTTACACTGCAAAACCTTAACTGTTGTAATTTGTCACACCTGCAACGTAGTTATGAAATAGAGCTGTTGTATCCTGGATTTCAATTCAGCAAAGACTGACAAAAGCAACAGAAAACGATGTAACCATATTGAAATGATTACACAGAGGCTAAACGGCAGGTGAAGAAAGATACTAATGTTCACTCTCGAAGTTGGAGGAAAACTTTGAGCTCTAACGTTGACTCTACAGAGCTGATTATGTGATTAAAATGCCAACTATAGAATTTGCAATCAATCCATATGTCTCTGAAAGCTATGGGAGTTATTTTTCACACCACAAATACTGAGCAAATTGCTGCCAAACAGACTGAATTCTCTCTCCCCGCCACTTCCTTTCTAATGGATCCAAAACTTCAACAACACAGGGTTCACGCCACAGAGGGGACCATCCTTTCAGCGTCGTGGATAGTGCCAATCAATGTTATGCTTGTTCAATTAATTTAGATTTTAGAAAAGGCCCGCATAAAATCAAAATTTTATCCACCAATATCAGAATAGCATTTATGCTCTTAATCAGCGGGGCTCAGTCTGTAGTTCACACTGATTACCCACCACACACAAGCCAGCTTAATTATGACTAATAGCTGCATTAGGTGGAGCATAACATCAACTCTGGGTGTGTTTCTGAGGAAGTGAAGAGTATGGAGGAAGACTGTTGAGAAACACATCAACCCCCCCCCCTTTGCTCCCTCCCTCCCTCACTCCTCAGGCTGAACGATCACAGCTCTAAATGCAGCACCCAGCTGGAACTGATATGAGGACAGGTCTCTGGGTGCGGGAGGAGAGCGGTGGGGGGGTGGGGGTGTGTGTGTGTGGGGGGGGGGGGGGGTGCTGGCGGTTGTCATGGCAATGCGGGGCGGTGGCGTGAGCAAGTCGTCCACAGTGGGTGACACGGCACATCCTGCAGTGTGCTGAGCGGATCATTGTCCAGGCTTATCTGTCCGCTCGGTTCAGCCGGCTGAGCCACATTGATCAGGGAGCCGGGGACCCACACTGCAGGGACGCCTCGCCAAGGAGGGGGGGTTACATTAATTGATGTGGGTGTGTGTGTGTCTATGTGCTAGTGCATCAATGTACTGTACAATGTACATATTCATCTTATAGAACTGGGGCACGCGCACACATTGTGCAGCTCACTTATGGGGAGAGATTAAAAAGACGCTGAGTAGTGATGCTCTTGAGCAAGGCACATAATTGCTCAGGTATGGACAAACACAACACTCTGTTCCTAGAAAAGCTTCCCGAGAGGAAGAATCCTTATCCGATCTCCTCTCCATCGATTAGTGTTTTAGTCTGTTCCAATGTCAGAAAATAATAGGATTCTGAGGTACTGTCTCACATTATCGAGCCCACATCTCACTCCCCAAAGGTGATCAGACTATGTAAAGGGAACTAAGCACCCCAGCCAGCACATTAACAAAATCATTGCAAATGAATGAAGAAAAAGGGCAGATCAGTAAAAAGGCTGAGAGGAGGTTGAATATATCATCCAGTAACAGTGACGTACTTACAATATCCACATCCAAAGCTAGTCATTGTGTGCATGCATGCTTACTGTAATATACTGCTTTCCCCCTTCCTTTATTAACCAAGTTGACACAATTAAGAGGCCACATGGTAGTGTAGTAGTTAGTGCTAGGTTGCGGGTTCACATCCTGGTCCCAGCCATTTCTGTGTGGAGTTTGCACGTCCTCCCCCAGAGCGTGTGTGCGTTTTCACTCTGCTCTCTGGTTTCCTCCCACGGTCCAAAAACCTGCATTAAGGTTGGTTAGAGGCTATAAATTGCCCCTGGGTGTGAGTCAGAGAGTGAATGGTGCCTGTGATGAACTGGTGACCTGACCGGGGTGGGGGGTATTTCCTGCCTTCATGTTATGTGCACTGGCTGATACATGCGACACCACTGAGTTACATAATAGTTACATATGATAGAGGAGAACAATTTGGTTTCTCCTCCGCATAGTTTGCCAAAGTACTAACCAGCTCCTGCCTGGTTTTCTCGGAGAACAGTCTGTGCAGGATGTCCATGGAGAGCGCTCTGTGGTTGGGGATGTCATGAGTGTACTGAGACAGAGTAAACTGGAAGCGCTGATGGTCGTCTGCACACCAGCCACAGAATCTGCAACGGAAAGCACATGATTGAATAAAGCAAACCAGATAAAGAGATAATACATGCTCCTATGCTCCTCTTCCTGCTTCACTTGACTCCATTTCTGGAGGGACACATGATGGAGTGTGCACCGCTTACGTGGGTCAGCAGTGCCACACAAACACCATATAGTAATGACAAAATCAAGTCCTGAAGTGGCTCCGAGACATTGATACAATCAACCCCCTGCTGAGAAAGACTTGTCAAGCTCAACAGCTTGCTCCAAGGGAGTGAAGTGGCAGACCTCTGCGTGTTGCCAGTGTCCTGTTGAGCCTTTCATTTTTCATCTGGATCTGCACAGCCTACACTGGAGTCCTGGCTGTATATCCAGTTTTCAAAGCTGTAATACATTTAATTTATTTCTATTCAGACTGAGAGGATTATTTAGTGGATTTTCATCTGCATTTTGCCTTTATTACAGCCAAGCTGCAGAAGTTGTTGCAGTTTTGAAAAGAAACATGAAGCGTGAAAAGAGGCAAAGCAGAACACAAGATGTCCTTGGGTCTACCTGTCAATTCTCTCCAGTTGGTCCTGGAGACTCTGCAGCATGGTCTTGTACCTCTCTGACAGGGAGTGGAAGGCATGAATCAGGGAGTCCTTCAGATCTGGGTAAGGGCAGTCAGAGTCCAAAACCTCTTCTGGAACATTTTCTACGTCCGCCAGATTGTCTGAAGTACTTGTAAGATATTTCTGTGGAGGACAACATGCCTATCCTTGAGATATACATTTTGGCTGTTTTGGTGATGGACTGTGAAACGCACTTTTTAAAGGGGCAGTTTTCACAAAAATCAAGATTTTCTTTTTTTCTCTGTTTATCCACATAAGACACAATCTAAGGGCGATCCGCTTCTATTATACTTAAGAGAAGGCAGGTAGCTCTACGGACTATTTTTCTAGCACTTGGCAATCCACATATACAAAGTACAAAACGTAGGTAGAAAAAAATATTTTTGATTTTAAGAAGTTGGTGTGGAAGTTGGTGATGTGCTCAAACGGGATATAGGATATTGAGAGTCAGCGATTTTACCTCCAAGCCGAGACCATTCATCTCTTCTTCCAACACTTGGGACTCTATGTGGAGTTTTACACTTATGTCTTCTTGCTGGTCTTTAACAAAGTTTATCTGGTGATTGGAGGATAAGACCATATAAAGAGTCTTTAACACTGCCTGCAGGAAAATCAAATTGTCAAGTGTCATTTCAGTCTCAAATGGACAAACTATCAAGCTGACTATCCAGGAACTGCTCTGACATTACTATGCTTGGACAAAGACTCTTCTCATGGCTAAATGGCGCAGCCAGACATCTCGGGCTGCAGAGAGCACTCTACTGCCTGTAACACTTTCTTTCTTCTCGTTATACAGTGTCTGCTCCAATGAACAGCCCTGGTTGATCTCCGCTCCACTCGGCTCTCTTAGATGTCTACATTTAAAAACATTTATCGCTAGAGTGCATCAGTAATAGCACGTAATCAGTAATTGCTTATTTTCTAAGATGGTAGATATAAAGAGGAGGCCAACAGCTGGAACTAGAGACGGTGCTCAGCAAATAATTAGGCCTGGTTCTCTGTTTCAGAGAGGGAACCGTGAGCTTTGAATACAAATCTCAGTCGCCTCGCTACTCCTCTCAATGAAGTTTAGAGGTTGGTAGTTGATAACTACAAACATCACAACTCTGAACCTGTGCTGGATGTAAATGAGGCTTCACAACAATTCAGATTCGGTAACATGACATGGGGTTTATTTTAGACCGTCTGAGACTATGTGATTCCATTTTGAGAGTGTGTGACAAAGTGCACAATCTCCCCTGACTCTTTACTTTTCATTTAAAACATTCAAAGGGAGGGGGGGCGGTGTGTTGGCGGGTGGGGGGGGGGGCAATTGGGGCAAAGTAATCAGGTGGCTAGAGGCTGTGGGCCAGGGAGAGTGGAGGGGGTCATGGGAAAGAAACAGGCAGCGAGTCAGCCAAACAGAGGAGACAAAATGGCTGGCAGACGGTTCATTCCAACTATGGCCTGTCTTTAAAGACCCCTGCTTTCTCCTTAATCTCGCCATTCATTTCTCAAGCTTGCAGAAAGCCCCTCAGAGTCAAAGGCAGCATTGGTGACTTAGGGACTGTGGACATCTAACAAGCCAGAGATTCACGGACGGTGAGCGCGTTGCTGTGCTCCGGCTGACATGGCCTGTTTGAGTTGGGTACCTGCAGGGAGTGAGCACAGCCAGGACTCATTGTTGAAGGCTTTGAGCTTTCTGACAGGCTGAAAAGCTCCAAGATAGTTCGCTAATCGCCGAGCACAGGAGTCGCAAGATCAAGGGTCCTCAAAAGCTGAACCATTTCATTTTTAAGTCTTTTCTTTTCAAAGAAGGTGTAGTGAAAGACTATATCAATTTATTTTTCTCAGAAAGATTTCAAAATCTTGCCTTTCTACGCTCAAGCTCTAAGACATGTCTTTACATCATACCACACAGATACCTGCTGTATTACTTGTTCCCAGTCTGATCGATGGCCAGTGAGTTGTTGATGCTGTACTTCACTCAGTCTGAAGCACAGGTCGTCTTTGAGCTGATGAACAGGCTCGACGGTGGCTAGCCTGAATTCTTCCCTCTCCTCCTCGAGAGACAGCGCTGAACCCCGACACAGACGTGCAACAACAGGATTTAAGTACAGCATACGCTTGTTAAGTTATCCACAAAGTTTTAAAAAGGGCTGCTTACCATAATCCTGGAGTGACAAAATGGCAGTGTTTTTTGTACTGTTTGGTCTGATCTGTTGTAGAAAGTGATGGAGGTCGCACTCAGCTTTCTCCCTGTTTAATGAGAGCGATAAAGCAAGTGTTAAACCCAAACCTGAAACGTTAGATTCACCCAGCAATGAAAAGAATAAATCCTAAGTAACACATTAAGGCAGCGAGTTAATTGTATTTCTATGTTAAGCTTGGTATTGCTGAACTAGCTTTCAAATTCTGCTCTTTTTATGCACCCTGCAATCCATGGGCCAGTTTTCACAGACAGTAATAAGAGCAATGACTTGCTGTCTCCTTTTTACAAACACAGCCGTAGACGTGTGCATTCCAATTAGTGGAGCAGAAGTATTAAGTAGCATTTGTCACAATTATTCACTCCAGGATTTTACTTTAGCAGTAAAATAAATGGGATTAGTGTCTTTGCACCGCTGAATGCGACTGCTATGATTCCTCCTGAGTTATGGTGGTGGACTAAGGACCAGGGCTGGCCTCAAATCTCCCTCCCACACACTACATATATCAGACTTGACTGGTGGACATAATGCATTATGAGCTTGGTGAGTGGGATACTGTTACTGTTTACATCCTACAAAGTAGTCCCTGGGTCAATGCATGTATGTAGGAGGAGTAACCACAGAGACATACTCGCCCGTTTCCCCCTTTTTTGATGAGGTGGATTTTAAATCCCACGCTAATTCAACTGGAGACATGTGCAGTGACTTGCAAGCAGTGGCACATCTTTATGACTAAGGCTCATTACCGGGGCTCACGCTTGTGTACATCATTAACCTTGGGTGGCTCAGACACAGTCATTACGCAGCCAAACAAGCTGCACCCCAGAGCTAGCGCTGCCCTTCGCACTTCACAAGGCATGACACCGCTGGGGCCCCGCTACCACACTCCTGCCTCAGTATGCAGAGCGAGAGTGTCTCTCCTTTCTGTTTCTCACCCTTTAATTCAATGTCATCACTGCGAGAAAATCGGCTTAAATCTTCTTTCTTTGCTCCTCTTGTTTTCTTCCATATAAATTTTGCTCTCTGGGCTTACTTTTTGCCCCCCACACCCCCCACACCCCCACCCCCACTCCCATTTACGCCCTATTTTCCGATGCAGGTTCATGTCTGAGCTCAATGGGGCTTAAGTGGAACGGTTGCGTGGTGTAATAGCAGATCCAGAAAACTGCATCAGATAATGACAGGGAGTAATAGGGGGCTCTTACTCAGCCTTTTGCAGCCTGGGGCACTCTCTGCTCCACACCTGTCTGTGCTGCCGTAATATGGTGCTCTCCTTGGTTGCCTTGGCTGCACAGCGTGTCTTTTGAACCTATGAGACAAGATTTAATGCACAGCGGGGATAAATAGTTGCCCTGGAACAGGAGCATCGCAAAACTGAAAAATACACATTGGTGGGGTGTTTGCTTTAAAATGTGCTTTAGCCATAATGTTTCTTTTTGCTACTGCAAACAGCTAACTTCTTCTGGACGAAGCCAGGCATAGAGAGGTTAAAGATGTCTATTCTCAGAAAAGCACCACTACTGTAATGTAAATGTGTCATGATGGTGTGTTCTGCACAACCGGAATATTGTCATAAAGGCTTTTGCCTCCGCCTTTATTAGCATTATTGTGTCTGTGGGAGGCTCATAAACTGGGCTAATTCGACTGAAACGGTATCACTGTTAAAGCATGAAAGCAAAATAAACAGCAGCAAATTAAAATAATCAAGTAGAAACATGCATGACACGCATGGGGCACGGTATTAGGAGGAGGGGAGGAGGGGGGGATGGAGGAGGGGGTAGAAATCTCAATCTCCTCTCATTTGTTTTCCTTTTTCATCGGGCAGAAACAAAGCTCCTCTTCAGAGCGCTCGCATTCATTGTCTTCTATCAGTGTTTTCATACACAGGCCACTGGCTCAGATAATTGTACAAAGGAAAATCTGACATAACTAATGCGTGTGTACAATCAATTTCCATTGGAAATATGAAGGAGTTAGGGTGTCGATTTATGTCTTGACTGTCTATCTTCGTGTCAAGCCTCCGTCGCTGCTGTTGCCAGCGGAGTTTGAATATATTGAGCTGGACATTTACCCTCGGGGTGACATCCATTTTATACTTACTGGAATCAACAGCACTCCATCTGAAACTAGTGCCGCTCTCAAGGAGAAAGGCCAAATTGATGTCATCTCACGCCTCTTGAAGGCAATGTGGAATAGGTGATCTTAATTTGCTGCATTGGCTATAACTCAGCTGAACTGTAAAAACTGTGCCCTGGGGTAAAACTACACCAAGCGGTTTTTAAACTGAATGCCAAATAACACAAAAAGTTAACATCCTGGTACTAGTCCCAGCACCGTTGTTATATCTAAAATCAAACCACAAATTGTCAAGTCAGATTCTTTCACAAAAGCTGGGCCTCTGTTTCTCTGTTTCTTGTATCTTTGCCAGTCTACCCTTCTTCTGCACTTAATTTTCATTTTTGTTATTGGTCTTCTTCTTCTTCCTCTGCTCTGCTTATTGACTTGCCTAAAAATATCCGGGAAAAATCCCTGGCATGTGAAAACCTCCTTGGCAGTAACCCAAGTCTGATTATATCTCATCTCCCATAAGTCAACTACTAATTCAGCTATTAAAAACAAATTTAAAGAGTCATGCCTTTCAGTCAATCACATTCTTAACACTACAGAGGCTGGACAGCAAATGTTAGATTTATGACCTGGACGGATCACTTGAGTCACATGCAGTCAGTAGATGAACAGTCACAAGGCATATCAGTGCTAAAAAGACATTGTGTAAGCCCATGGCTCGACCATTTTACTACAATGGACTTTGTTTCATACATTTCATGCCTGCCATAAGCCTTTTTCACAGCAGACGTTTTCACTTGTTACTGGAGGAAAAGCACAGACATTAACAATGACTCTGGTCTATTGTTCACTCTGGTACTAGTCCCAGCAGACACTCAGTAGTTTCTACAGTGAGCAGTTAATACGCGAGACATGTGGTCTTTGTATTATTCCGATGTTGTGCGCGCATTATATGAATGTATATAATGTTGACAGAACGAGGTTGTTGGATGCTTATGAAAAACCAGGATCATCATCTTGAGAACTGGGGGAAAGCTCCTGTAAACCTGGTCAATACTGGGATTAAATTCCATCGACAGAGTTCATGAACTGAGAATCGTTAATGGTGTAATTTCTCCCCGGGAGAGCGCTGTGATGAGATTAGCACGAGGGTCAGAGAGATGTCAGTCAAGTCCAGTCTGCTGCATGTCCGCACAGTCCTGAGAATGAGCCTAATTAAACTTAGACAGAGCCTTTGAGGGCGTCAAAAGGCTATAAATATTATGATCCTTACAAAAATAATGGGAAGAAAAGCACTCATTACTTGCTTGCAAAACATTGTAATGTTTTTGGCGATTGTGTTAAATTTTGAGCTGTGGGCTTTTAGGCTCTTGCTGTTTGATATTTTCAAATGCTTTGAACCTAAATATATATAAATGTGCGTGAACAAAGGATTTGAAGGTATTGTAGTGTTTAGATTCTGCTCTTTTGCATTGTCTAATTAGTATTCTAATTAGTATCCCTACATTAGTATTGACTAAACTGCATCTCTCTTTCTCTGTGTTGAATACGTTCACTCTAAGAAAAGGCAGCCATGTTTTCACGTTTCTGTGTGGTACATCTGAGAATCTTATCGAAAAGCAAGATTTTATGGTTTTAGTATCTGCTTACGCTGCCTGTCCTTGTCCTGGAGAGCAAAAATGATACAACGCTTGAGGCAACTCATGGGCATTCATATACCCTCTATCACATAACCAACGGGAGATGCTCAGAAAGCCTGCCTTTCAGCAGGGCGACCGAACGTGAACATAGCCAGTCTTATCTAGGTTATGCAGAGAGCGGGGCTGGAAGGAGCCATGGGCAACCATGATGATACTGAAAGGCTTCTGCCACAGTTTACCAATTAAAACACCGCAGGTCTAACAGCTTTATCTTCATTGCCCCAAGCATTAACTTTTTGCTCTGTGCCGAGTCAGATGACTATGAACCTCAAACCCCAGGCAGCCCGAATGAATATTCATGAAAGTGGTAATACTATTGTGTGTGGCTGCGATATTACCGCACTGTTTCATGTTGTTGGATGAACTATAAAGGTTACGCAATGCCCGTTGTATACGGAGGAAATCCCTTTACAGTGTGTGGCGTGTACTCGAAAAGAAAGAAAGGTGGACAAATAGAGAGAAACTGCGCTGCTTTTGGAGACATGCTGTTTTATCACCTCACATTAAAATCAGGATTTTGTCAGATCAAGCTCTTCATGGGTTAGGTAATGAAAACTGTTCACCCTCTGAAAAAGCCCCTTGTAGTATTTTTATTCATTTTTTCACTTGCTGATAAAGTACAGTCTTATTAAACGTAACAAGAATGGATTTTACAATAAAACTGCAAGTTTTAAACACAGGCATGATATTGATAAAGAGGAAAATTTACCTTTTGTCCAATTAGATCAGACTCCAGGCGCTTGGCATCGACAATGGCTTGTAATCTTTTATATTCAGCCGGTTTGTACTTTGCGCTGCCAACACCATTTTTCATCCGCAGTGTCAGTTTTTCTGCATGGATAAAAGCAGAAGTCTTTATGCTGACTTCAGCAAAGAAAGTAATAGAGGTAAAGACAAAAGATCGGCATCGGCTGGGTACTAATGGATTGTATGGGTGGCGAGGCGTCTGCTGTGGTAGAGACCAAACTAACTGTGTCCGTTTGAGTTCTTCAGCTGTGACCCGAAGAGGCAGGTGAACAAACAGAAGCAATGCTGCCTCAGAATAGCATCAAAGACTTGGAAGTACCTGGAGAATTCAAAATGAAGTCTCCAGGGCACATCTGTTCAACAGATCAATGTGCCACCATGTCACAAGTCAGCAAAACCAGTCCCTGCTGACTTACCAACATCCTCGGCTCTGTAGCTTGTAATGAACAGGCTTGCATCCCTTGCAGACATCGCTGCAAAGCTCTATTTTGATGCACTCTCCTACCTGTAAAGACATCAATACATGTGAAAATGATGTCTGTTGACTTGATAAAAGCAATATTTCAAGCACTGGTACTTGAAATAAGTGAGGTCATGTGAACTTCAAAGCTAAAAAGGCGACAAAAAAAAACCCACCATCAAGGTCTGCATGACATTGCTAAAAACTCTCTGAAGTTTTAGTGTTTGGGAGGGGACAGATGGCCCTCATTTATCAAGCAAGTGTAGAAGTGGATGCAACTCCAAGTCTTTTGTCATACTGTAAAAGGTACACAGCGGACTATGGGTCCATACACACTTGAAATTAGCATGCACAAGGTTTGACCTGGTGTGAGATTTGGTAGGCAGATAGACACAGATAGGGTCACAATCCAAATTGATGAATGTGAGCAGTATAAGTTTCCTAGAAAATGTGCATACTCAGAAATTTTGGTGTACGCACATTTGATGGATGAGCGCCAGTGTGATAACATTTTGGTTGAGCACCTCTGCGTCTGACCTGGATTATCATTAAAATGAATTTAGGCAGCGGGTGCAGTGGTTAATGCTGTTCCCTAACAGCAAGAAGGTTGTGGATAAGTATCCTGCTCTGAGACATTTCTGTTTGGAGGTTACATGTTCTCCCTGTATGCGAGACGGTTTTCTCTGATTACTCTGGCTTGTCCAGAAACATGCATTAAGGTCAACTTGACACTCTAAATTGTCCCTAGGCACGAATGAGAGAGAGAGAATGATGTGTGTGTCCTGCGATAGACTGTTGGCCTGTCCAGGGTGTTTTCACTGCCTTCGCCCAATGTGAGCTAGATACAGGAACCAGCAGACCGCAGATAAGATAATGGATGGATGAATTTTGACTTATTCATCTATTTGGCAATACATTTAAGATGTCCAATGGCAGGTTTGGTGGGACGGTCTGAAGCAAGTGAGGATACTAAGATAACCGCTGCATTTTGTACACATCTGAAGAAAACAAGCATGGTTCAGCGTGGATTATAAATATTTCAATACACCCTGGATAGGCCTCCAGTTCATCATAGGACACACACACAAACACACACACACATGCACACACACCTCACTATCATAATCGCACCTCGAGACAGATTTAGAGTCTCCGATCGACCCGACCCTCCTCACAGCAAGAAGGCCCCGGTCAATTTCCTGGTCAGACCAGATCAAATGCCTGTCTGTGTAGTTGTCATGTTTGCCCCATGTCTACATAGATTTTTTCTGGGTATTCCACTTTCTTTGCACAGTCCAAAGACTGTACATTCAGATCAATTATTGGTGTGTATCTGTGCATGCCATTTGGACTGGACTTTGATTATTTTGAGCCAAGATTCAGAATCAGAAGAACAAATTTTCTTTGCTGGTCCAAAACAGCATCATACATTTAAATATTCACCTATTAGTTAATCATTCTTCTACCTTTGTCTATTTTATATATTCCGAATGTGAACCTTGTATCGTCCTCTTGTCTGTTTTCACAAAAGCAAGTGCCTCTTTACTGTAAAACTAAGTTGTGTAACTACTTGGCAATAGATCTGATCCGATTTGGAGAAACAAATCAATAACCTAAGATACAGCACCTTGCTACAAGTAGTTCAAAAGTCATGCTTAAGGCAGGTGAGCTGGAAAGGTGCACAGCTGTAGCAGTTGTATTACCTGTTAGCTTGCGAGATGTTGTGACACTGCATTCATAACAAACATATTAAACAAGAATACTAATATGTATAACACATACTTTGTGCAGCGATAACATCAGCAAACCCCTATGAAGTGCCAGAGAGATAAGTATTTACCCTCTTGCCCCTACACTAACTTACCTAGTGTTGCTCTGTGCGGCGTTCGGGTTGACAAAATTTGTAACCAAGGAAACTGTCATCTCTTCTGCCATTGGTCAATTCAACGTCGCGGACCTCCTCGGGAACGCCCCCTTACTCCCGCCTCGGCCAATCAGGAGTGCGCCCCGCTTCTCCACATTACCACTGACGTCATGCACGCTCGCATTGCCTGGGACTGTGGCGGTGGAGGAGGTAGGGAGCAGCGGAGGGGTTGTCTTCTCCTCCTCCTCCTCCTTCTTCTTCTTCTTCTTCTTCTCCTCGACTGTGGCTCTCATGGAGACGCTTTCCACTCCTTCACATGCATGGGACTAAACAAGCGGACTTTTTTACAGATGAACTTCCAATGTAGACCCGAGCTGCAGCTCACCCAGCCGCTACAGTAGTCCTCCCAAGGTATTTAATTGCTTTTCTCTCTCTCTCTGCTTGTCTTTGCAACGCTGCGCTCCTTCACCAGAACGTCGGGGGGGAAAAATACGTGCGCATCTGTAACTTGAACTCAGAAAGTGCTGTGTAGAAAGTGTCGGCTCTTTTCTGCATGTGCGTGCCGCAAGACAAACTTCTTTGCGCTTCCTCGCAGCAGGATAGAATCTAATTCTAAGGATAATCTTGTTCTTGTGACCGATCCATCGCCAACAATCGCGCACCTTTTTTTCCCTCTTGCTGAGAGGGACCTCCGCACGCCCGTCTCTCTGCCTGTCTTTGCCATGTCGCAAACTCTTGCAGGCTTGCAGAAAACTCCCAGTTGTGATAGACTGTCCTTGAGAAGCATGTTGCAGAGAGGTGAGGAGAGAGGGGGGAAAGCCAGGTGAGATTTTGAGTGTGGGAATCTGTGGAATGCGAGGTCGCCGAGGGGCGGAGATCCAGACTCTTGCTTCCACGAGATAAGCTTACCTTTTACCCTCACGTTTCTTTCTCTCCATTCAGTCCACGCCATTTTTAATTGCCCTAATCTGCATTTTTCTTTGAAGCTTTCCGCTCGAATGAGGTGCGCTCACCCCTCTATTGACAAGGCAAATTTACCTGCAGACTGGAATGACTGTGGAGTCGGAGCCATAGGCTTAACGCACGCCTAGTGCCATGTCCCACTTGGCTCCTAAAAAAGTAGGTCTGATTTTGAAAGGCACGGAGTACGGTCTCATATGCAACTTAAAGCTCTTCAACTCTTCAGCTCACATTTCTATACTTATCTGTATGGAATGACCCTCAAATCCCAGTCCGAGGAAAGCCATTGTAATTGGAAAGAGTGAATATTTGCCTTTTTAATTCTAATCCCTATGTGCAACATTGAGTTTTGGCTGTAATCCAAAGCAGAGGAAACTCTACCGTTGAAGAAAAGATGACGGGGATTCACCAAAGGTTAAGTCAATTCTGAGAGACAAGATGCTGGGGAGCTGTGATAGAAGTCTCCCCTGTTGCCATGCAAGTGTGAGAAAGGTCACCCAACCTGCCCGCATCTCTGATGTGAGCCTAGTGCAATTAATCTGTTTTTTTTTCAGCCGGCCGTGGAAGTGCATGTGGCAGATGAGATCATATGTGAACTCTCTCTCGCACTCATTTCAGTCTCCTCCACACACACACACACACAGTCAGACACACTCAAGAGGAATCTCTAGGTTACTCCCCTCGTGATTCACATTACTGCACACACTGCAACACACACACACACACACACACAGCCACACAGCTGACAGCCATTGAGGGCTGTTTACTGTGGAATTGAAAGAACAGCGGGATGTTGGGTTTTGAGGAGTCCAGCTCTCCCTCTGCTTTCCCTTTTTTTGAGCTGTTTCTGCTTGTGTTCGAAGGCGGCGACAATGTGTTTGGCACGGGCAGAGGGATTTCAGCAGGTCATACGTTCAGCCAACTGCCTGTCAGCTTCGTTTCTCCTGTTGCATGTTGTCTGTCGCTGTTGCCGTACAGAGAGAGACAGAGAGAGAGAGAGTGAAACTTCTTGTATTGATTACTGAGGATGCTGGTACCAAAGTATTCCTTGCACAAAGAGCACAAGCATGCTCGCCAAAGGCCTGCTGTGTCTTGGTGTGATTGTTTGACCCAGTCTTCATGGTGGGTTCTTTTTAACGCGAGCTGACAACAGTTGAATACTTTAGCGCCCTTTGGCGGGCCTCCCCTTCTTGTATTTCTTTCAGCCTCTAATTCTGGCCCGACATCAAGGCTTAAGCGCTCACCCCTGTGTTACATGTCAGATTTGCTTTTTTCCCCCCACCGTGATCAAAAAATGTGTCGTCCCAGGGTTTTTGGAGAGGGAAAGTATTTGCGAGTCTTCGCCTCGTGGAAACTAAATTGCTGTTTTTCTTGTGACCGTGCATGCGCGTGTGTATTTAAGTACAAGGTGCGGAAGAATCGACCCCGTGCACCAATCAGGCAAGAGGAAGGTCATCATGCTTTGTGTACAGCTCAGTGAAGTGCTCCCAGAAGAGGAGTTTATAGCGAATGGGAGCCAGATTGTTGTATTTATTCTGCTATCAAGCCTTGAATGTTTGGTATTGTGTTGCGTCGGTGAATTCAACGCAGTTCTAATGGTTCATGGCTTAACATTAAAATATCTCTCACTGTATGGTCCCGGTTTTGCATTATGATGCAGATTTGTTCAAAAGTGAAAAAGGCTCAGATCCACCGTCTCGCTTCGATGCGCAATGCTAATAGTTCATCGTGACAATCGACCCGAAAGAAAAGCTTTTATTCATCCTTTGGCGTGGAAAATCTGTTTTTTTCTTTTTTTCTTCAAATCCCACCCCACATAGCGTCTTTCCATTCCACATTTGCATGGCGCGCCGCATCTTAAGCTGAGAGTTGAGCTCCCTCTCTCGCCTCCCCGGAGAACAAACCAAATCTAGTAAAGAAGGGAATTTCCATTCTGAAGTTTTTAATCCTTGTAAGATCCGTCTGAGGACTTGTGAACTAAACCAACGAACAAACCGTCGTTAAAGTACGTCTGTGGAGATTCTCACTCGTCCAGGTCATTGTTATTCAAGGAGCTGCGGAGTCGCGGCATCTGGACTCGTTGTAGTTCCTTGAAGATGTTTCACAACTCACCCTCATCATCCGCAAGGCTGTACTAACGACTTCACCGAGGTTAAATCCAGCAGCTCGTCAGAGCCGGAGAAGCCTCTTGGATCAGAGGTGAAACTAATCTAACAAGTCCAGTTGCCATGACTCTGCAACTCCTTGGACATCATTAAAAGATGATTCATTACCAGTATCCAAGGGAGAGCCCCGATGCTGAAAAACTTGTGATGTTAAACATGATACAAAAACAGCACAGTAAATTAGAAATCAACATTTTAAGGGTTTTTCAGGGTTCTTTCAGTAAGATGCTTGATACAATCCTACCTGTCACTAAATTAGATGACATAGATCTTCAAAGGTGGTCTGTCTTTACACAGTCACCCTGAAGCAACTTGTTTACCTGAGGAATGTCCCCGACAGGTGTTTTTGGAGCATTACACAGCTGTCAAGGTCTTTTGCTGCCCCTTCAACATGGCGTTGACTGGAGCTGCAACAACTAATGGACTGATGATCGACTAACAAAATAACTGAGAGTGCATGTTCTACTGGTGATCATCACCTTGCCTGTGCAACATTTTTTTGGAGTCAAATTAGTTTATTGTGAAGCACCAGGACAATGCACTGTACAATACCAAGTGATTATGACGGATAACCATGAGTTGGCATCTTAGCCCTCCGCTATACCCTACAGTATGTCTCCTGTCATATGTATGCTAATTAAAGAACCACGCTGCATGTATAGAGTGTGCTCAGCCTGGCTCTGGCTTCTGTGGATAAGCCTTGGCATGTGCGGCTGCTGGCTGATTGTTGATCTAACTGGATATGTAGATGGATTCCTGAAAGAGCCCCAGATTTCATGCTTTAGTTGGAGGCCGGACAGCTAAAGATAATACAGAACACAAAGCATGTCAGCGCTTCTAGAGATTAGGTGCACAATAGATTTTTGTCCGGTAAAATAGCCCTCCATAGTGCCCGACATGCTGAGTCTGAAAGACGCCCCCTCGCCGCTTTCTGCTATGTGGACAGCAACAGTGAAGGGACAAAGCTTTTTTTTTTTTTTCTACTGTTTGCACAACATGCAGCCTTACTACTTGAGTCTTGCTCCAAGCTCATTGCTCAAGCAGTCCTGTCTGTCTAAAGCCTATCTGGCCAGCAGAATTACCTCAACTGGGCACATAATACCTTGTTAAATATTTGAAAGTGCTACTCATATTATCACCCCGGGCGAAGGCTCTCTCTTACTGATGGTAGACGGAGGAGGAGGAGGAGGAGGAGGAGGAGGGGTGCATTAGTCTTTCCCCATCGAATGTGTTACATAACAAATAAACACCCCTAAACACTGCAGCTGCGATAATGTGTGATGACCCAGGCAGGCACATAATGCTGGAACGTATGATGCGTTTGTTTTACTTGAATTATGTTCAGGGATTTTTTTTTCGCCTTTATGGAATGAAACCGATGTTCTACCAATGTGACTTGAACTTAAAACCTCCGGAAAAATGTCATATTATGATATTTTCTGCTTGATTGCAAACATAAACTCCATTATCTTACCCACTTAGTGCCGTAATGGTGTTGATGGGGTCGTCTGGAGCCTGTACCAGGTCACACTGGCTGAAAGTTGAGACGCACACACACACGCCATTTACTCTCACACTCACACCTAGGGGCAATTTAGAGTCTCCAATCAACCTAAACTTTGTTTTTGGACTGTGGGAGGAAACTGTACCTGGAGAAAACCCACACAACCGCACAGGGAGAATACACAGAAAGGACCTTGGTCCAATCAGGAGTAAGGCGATTGTGTCACCCTTCTTGTTTTTTTTAAAAACCCTGCCAGCTTGTTTGTTGGGATCAGGTGTCCTCTCAAAGTGGTATGCGAGGGCACGCGGTGGCTGGATTTAGTACGAAGGTGGAGGCATCTCCCCAATGTCAGGTTATATGACCTCAGGGGTTACGCCTGTTCTCAGACTACCACTGAAAACTGAAACAATCTGAGGCATGCTGCCTCACCTGTTTTCATAAAAGTCTACCAAGAAACAGAAGATTCCCTTCTTCTAAATGTCAAGGCATTTAAAGAAGTGCTACAATGTAAAATTGTCTCTAAAGGGGACTTGTTGACATTGAAAATGAACAAATACAGTTCAAGCACATGACATTTAAAATGGCATTTTATGGATCATGCTTTGCGGTTGGTTATGGAGTTGGGAGACAGGTATTAACTGTACAATATCAAAGCTCGTTTCTTTTCTTTGTCAGAGTAACATCATGTTGTTCTTACATCAAAGCTGAAAAACTTGCAGCCTGAGGCACAATGGCGTATATATTGATACCACTTAGAGCTAGGGATGGGCCAATCCACGTCATCCACTCTTTTTTTGTTCCTACACTCAACTGCCAACACTGATACAGCGCTCTTCTTCATCGTTGTTGGTATTGTGTTTGAGGTTTCTTTGTTCAGCAGAAATGAAAACGTACAGCGCTCACACATTACGGTAGCAGCATCGCTTAATGTACTCCCTCAATCTGCATATTTGATCTGCAAAATGTATAGGTCCTAAACATCAAAACCTGAATAACAAATGAATTCAAAAATAAGGAAATATCGAAGAAATCTTCAAGTAAATTAACAGCAGTAGTAATCGTGGCTGCAGCATTTGAACAGGTCAAATAATATAAATACTGTACAAGCCAATAAAGTAGAGTGTAAGCAAGAAGCTAATATTTTCACCACTGTGTGAAGACAGCGGATCTGCTTACATTTTCTTTTTAATCGATCGCTGCACGACCATCAGATCGAACATGGACGTCACTGCAGTCAAACTCCACTGAAAACATACAAGTGGAAATAAACTGCAAGGAGCCTGGATGTTGAATGTTTCATGGTCAAACACATGCCGGACAACTTCAATAAAAATCAGCCCAGATACCGAGACTGGATCAGGTCAAACCCGTCCCCACTTAAAACTCTGAGAAGCCTCTTGTCCGTTTTGTTCGCTCTTATACAAAAAAAGAAATAGCTGGCAGATCTAGACAAAGTAGAAGAATTAAAAGCTATTTTATTATGGTGAAAAGAATCCTTACCCGTACAAACCCATCCTGCCTGTTGCAGGGCTTGTGGTCATCTCAAAAAAATACATGTTTTCCAGGCATCCGAAGTTTTCTCCGTCTCCAGCATGCCACAGTGACCCTGAACACCCACCCCAACACCCAGCCGGCTTATTTTTAGCTGGACTCGCCGTCACAGGTGCTCAGACATCATTTACGAACATTGTTACGGGCCCAGAAATGCTAGAAAACATTAGTCACGCATAATAATAGGAGTTGCAGGAGTGTTGCGTCAACAATAACAAGAAGTGGCACATTGTTATACCTCAACCCGGTGGTAAGAAAAGGTCAGCAATCAAAGAAACGTTGCCCTGCTCTTGCAGATGAAATACAACCATACGTCCGTCTGCAGAGCTGAGGAGTCAGATACATCCTTCATGAATCATTAGAGTCCAACTGAGGGGGAAGTTCTTTCAGCAACTTGTGGAGTTTGATTTATTTTTTTCAATTAAAGCCCACTGGGTAGATCGATGCCATCTGACAGTAACTCTTGTAGTGTGGTGTGATATTGCGGTCTTAGATAATTCCGTTTTGTCAGTCGGCATAAAGAGCACCACGGATCTTTGTTCATCCGTCACGATAAATTAAGAAAAGTTTGGATTCACAATACAGCGTATACCCAACTGCTCGTAACTGCTGTGTAAAGGCCAGTCTGTTGGCTGACTTAACAAATAGTCACCTCATTCAGTCTGGGCTTCTGCATTATGGTTCAATACTTGTCAGCGCCCCGATGCTTTCCCTAATGGATTGATTTTGCACATTTCATTTTTTTCCCAGTTTTCTGTTGTGGCTCTCATACATTTATTTTCTTGCCTTCCCTTGCATTTCCATTGTGATGATGGCTTTCCATCCATCCATTACCTCACCTGCCTTGTGTCACGGGGTTTTGCTGGCACTTATCTCCGGCACACACAGTGTGAAGGCAGGGAATACACCCTGGACAGGTCTCCTGTCTGCACGCACACTCACACACACACACACACACACACACACCATTCATTCTGCTGAAACGTGCATGTGGGAGGGAAGCACTTGTTGGAAATCTGCATTCACACAGGGAGGACATGCCAAAAGGCCTTTGGTGCAGAGTTAAAACTAGGGGGCTGTGAAGCGACACCGCTATTCACCAGGCCACTGTGTCACCCCAACGGTATTATTATTTAATGTCTTCTTCGGCTGAAAATAACAGTCCTTGGTAAATTGGCTGCCTTTGTCTGCCTTTAACTAACAGTATCTTGTATGTGGAGGATAAAGTCGCTGAAATATCCAAGGTGAAATATTCTGTCATTTGTCACGAGCAGCATTGGTCTGTCATGCTCCAATATCTTGTTTTTTTTAACGGTATTCTTGTTTCCCTCTCACGGTCTCCTTTGATGTTTAAATTACAGGTCATCTCGCATTTAATCACCAACCTCAGGGTAACTGCAAAATAATCCCTGCACTGAGCAGACATAGTCATGCATATATCTACATTTCCTCTTCTTTTTTTTTTTTTTTTGAACAGCCTCATTCTTATTTCGCAAGTGAAGGCATATGGCACTGTGAAGCTGATGTTATGGAGGAGCTCAGGTCTGGCCAGTGCTGGAAGGCGAAGGGAAGGGAACCGAGTCGCTGCACTGAATTTTAGATGCGGGTTTCTCCCTTTGCCAGGACTCGGGGAGATCACTTTCTAACCTGTGGGCCAAACTCAGTGGTGGTGGCTGATAGAAGTGTAAATGCCATGTTGGTGGTTCGATGCAGCGAGGGAGGAAACCTTCGAGATGTAGAAGAAATTGCCCCCCGCCCGACTTGTGTTGGTGTTGTTTAGAGATGTATTAGGAAACTCATTAGTAGAACAGGTTTTTAATTTTCGCCAAAGCCCCGATGGAACCAGAAGGATATTGCAACAAAATGAATGACTGTGTAAATGAGTTTTTCACATGCCATGCTGTCCACAGTGCAGATGTGCAATTTATAGTACCGAAAAGGGCTTGAAATACTATCCGTATGCTATTCTAACACACCAATTATCTATTGTTTTGCCAGTTTTCTATTGTAACAGCGCCACCCATGGGTATTTATTGAGTCCCCAGTCAGAAACAAACCAGAATATTAGAGGAAAACCCACACAGACAAGGGGGAACTCGCAAACGCCTCGCAGTTCGACTCAGGAGTGAAACCCAGGATCTTCTTTCTGCCAGGGCACGGTGCTTGATAACCTGTGTGTGCTTGTCCAGCCTGTCATACAGAGCAGCGAATGAACAAGTGCCATTTCAGAGCACATGTCAAGAAGAGCAACGCCCACCCCTTGCTCAGCTATCTCCTACTCCAAGCTGTTTTCTTAAGTCTCCACAGGAAACCTGGAGTTTCCCTTCTTGTGTTTTTTTTTTCCCCAAGTTTGCCAGATTTCAGAAGTCTAAGTTACTGCCCCGATATAAAGTTTCACTTTCAGTATTTTATTTATTCCCGCTGTCCACAACAGACTTTTCTCCACACAGAGCAGATTTGTTTTGACCTTGGCATATTTGTATTGAGGTTGATCTATGTAAATAATAAGAGGAGTGGTTTTGTGTCGATAGGAAAGCCGGATTTCTAAGCCTTAAACTGCAAAGCCATGTATGGATTTAGTGAAGTCTGGTCTCAGTCACTGCGAGAGGTGCCTTTCCTCACTCTACCATCCAGGGAGATAAAAATGTCAATCTGTTTTCTGTCTGTCTTGATAAGTACATCGCTGTTCGTGTAGCATGTAGAGCATCAACGGCAGCACAGTTTTTTTCCAGTCCTACTACGGGGGTTTGTTTTAAACAAGATGAAGTCGGACAGGCAGCTACTGACAGCCATGTTTGGGGGATTGTAAAGGAGGTTGGCCAATGTTTCAGACAGGAATCCAAGTGGGACTCCAAATCTTTTGTGATTTTTGAAGATCTCTGACAAAAATCTTATAATCTGTCTTATATTGCCACAGTATATGACAATATATTATAATATATATTGTTTTATTTAGGGGCAGAAAGTTTCCGAGTCCTTGTTAGAAGTTTTACCTTTTATCTCCTTGCCTTTTCAGACCAGAATGGTTCTTTCTCCCTCTGCCTCCGTGCTCCAAAGATGGCACAACTGGACTCAAAACAGAACCGAAATGGAAAGGTGGTTAAATCAATAATCCTTGTTTATCACACAGTCAGTCGTGCACATGAAACATTCATTAATATGTCACAGCAAGCTGTATACATGACAGTAAATGTGAGAGCTATAATTTCATCTGC
This sequence comes from Karalla daura, assembly GCA_029224185.1. Taxonomy (NCBI): domain Eukaryota; kingdom Metazoa; phylum Chordata; class Actinopteri; order Chaetodontiformes; family Leiognathidae; genus Karalla; species Karalla daura. The sequence continues at coordinate 11,857,656 of CM055202.1, forward strand.
CAATTCCTATCACAACAAGCCGGCAAAATTGTCCTTTTTGCCAAGCCGCGTTTGTGCGACAGCTAGCTGCGTGATTGATTATTTTCTCTTCGGGGCGGTTCATCTCTTAAAGTAATCAGTCTTAATGGAAGCTGCTGAGTTGGCTCTGGTGTGATCACCTCAGAGACGATTGCTCTGTGAAGGCTCGGACATTTGAAATGCTAATTTTCTTCCTTTTTCTTTTTTTCAATTTTCCCCCTCTGAATGAACGTGGTATTTCAGGCTCAGACCCCTGTGTGAGCATTAGGCTTAAACACGGTCATCTGATAACCATCTGATGTGCTTGGGAAAATGTTTGACAAAATGAGTGGAGTGCATAGGGTCGATAACACGGCGGAATTGATGAACGACATTTTTAACTGTCCTGTTAAATGAGGTCAAGTGAGAAAAGGACCTATGTCGAGATGATACCCTTTCTTCCACTTTGTTATCTCGCCCGCTGTGTAAAATCTTTGCCTTTGGCCACATCCATAAGGAATTAGGTCATTGGGCTTTCCTGGACAGGATTTCCACACATCCTGGAAAACCAGTAAAACTAGTGACCAATTTTCCAGTCGTGGAAAACATCTCAATTCTCATCGTACAAGAACATACAAGCTCTTGTGGCAAAACGAGACCCGCTCCCTTAAATGCATAATCAAGTGTTAAAATGAATATGTCGTTTAGGAGGGGCCACATGGTGGTGCGGTGGTTGGCATCAGCATCCCAGCATCCCAGTATCCCAGCCATTCCTGTGTGAAGTTTGCATGTTCTCACGGCGTGTGCGTGGGTTCTCTCCGGCTACTGCGGTTTCCTCCCACAGTCCAAAAACATGCATTAAGGTCGAGTCTGAAGTGCTCCTATGTGTGAATTAGAGAGACAGAGAGAGCTTTCAGGTGGGAGTTCAGCACGGTTATGGCTCCGGGAAGTGAAACCCTTGAAAAATCAACGTTTAGGGCAGCAGTCGGAGGTGTTTGTCAACACTGTCAATTTCTCATGCTGCGTCTGCATTTGTGAAATTTGTTATTTCGTAGGCGGATCAGACCGCACGTCTTTAAAATCAGGCTTCTGAGGGCGGGAGAAGAATAAACATGAATGCAAGTGCAAAACGCAAGGTTCAACTGCAGGAAATGATAGAGCTCCAAAGTTGGTAGGGGGATGTATTAGTGTGTGGCGCGACGACTTGTTTAAAATACCGTACCAATGGAAAAGTTCTGGAAAATGATTCCAAGAAAAGAGTGGAACACCGCTAGAGAAGCCCAGGCTATTACACTGTAATTCCCTGTTAGGAGGCGTTGCTGTTGGAGTTGTCGGGATTGCAGTTGCGTACAGCGCGGCATTATATGGGCGGTTAATGCATTTGTCGTACAATGAGCGGCAGGATGCGGCGTGTCCGCCCGGCAGATCGCATTTAAGGGATTTACATGCAATCAGAATCACTCCAGCCGCGTTCGGTTGCAACATATTAGCCGTGGTGGCGTGTGGAAACCAGCCGATGAGGCTCGGGTCGAGCCTCTGCGCTCTGCTTCCCATTAGCCGAGGCGTCGTGAGGAAATGGTGTGGAGGGCGAACGACTCCTGTAGGAAATTGTTCACGGAAACTTAGCCTTGTGTTTTCACTGTAGCACAGTGCAAACACAGATTATTTGGTCTGCAGTCATCCCCCCCCGCTCCCCGTGTCCTCTTTGTGTAAACATGTCTTTGGAGAGAAAGTGCAGCTCGTGCAGCTCGTGGCATTAGTCAGTATGCGTTTTCTTTTTTTTTATGCTGCACAGACTGTAAAATGACTGTGTTTCCTGCCTTTACTCAGCGGCGAGCCCTGCCCTGTGGGTACACATGCTCCGATAGGCCTCAGGTTATTGCAACATTTGTAGGGGGGTGGGGGGGGTGAGGTCCAAGGTATGAGATAGGGTTAGAGATGGGTGCAGCGTCTGAATAATTTACAAAGGCATGTCCGCTCTGTTGGGATGCTGTCGGCCCCTGTTGTATCCAGCACTGCTCCACTTCTCACCTCCTCTAATCCCGTGTCAACTGCAGAACAGGTAGGTGTCTATTTAAAGGAGCCTACATCCTTCTCTGGAGCTCATTCGGGGTAATGATTGATAGAGCGATTGTGTGTGTGTGTGTGAGTGAGCGAGTGCGCATGTGAGACTGTTTCTGCTCCGGGAAGGAGACATTCCTGCTCCGTCTGGGTGTGTCGGAATGAGCAAATCATTTTCAGCAGTTCGGAGCGGCGTAAAGTGAAACATCTAGGGATCTAATAATAACTTTTTAGTGTTTTTGCTGCCGGGAAGTCCATCGCGCCTCGCTGAGAATTCCTCGTTTCTCCTCCAAAAGAGTCTCCACGCGTCGAAGTCTCGGCAGTCGGACGCTTAATGTACCCTCCGAGGTCGAGGTTAACCTGGGACATGCAGCACGTACAGGACTGTTGGTGTATTTGTTGTCCAAACATGCGTGCATGAGGGGTTTTCACAAAATGTTTCTGAATTGCTCTTAAACGTATTGCAGCTGTTTGTGACTACTTTTTTCTGGTTGATGCACAAGTTTTTTATTATATATATATGTATAAATATATACTTGGTGTCGCTCCAGTCTTGGAGACTAAAACGTTCTTGTTCATCTCGCTGAATTCTGATAAATTACACTTGACCACAACTGTTAATTTCATTCAGCCAAGTCAATACACTTTTTGAAAGAAGCAATTAGGCATTGTGGGGTCTTTCGGGACATGTTTTGCAGCTGCTCAGAGATTAGTAAAAGGGACTTTATTCCTCCGTACAAAGAATTCAGATGCTGCATAGGCCTGCTGCTACAGTAGGTCACCCTAGGTATGTTATAAGCGACCGTGTGCTTCAGGGGCCTGGGAGCACGTGGGTTTTCATCAGAAGTACGCAAGAGGATTTTACTGGTCGGCTCCCGCAGGCAGCACAAATTGAAGTTAATCAGCGAATATCTAATTTGTCTTTTAGATGAAAATCTGCACGTCAGCCTCTCTATCGTCTAACTTTGCCATCCATCTTAGGCGTGTGCTGAACGCCATGTATAAAAGCATGTTTGACCACTTCAAGGTTGTTTCAGACATCCTTTGCTGGCTGAGAGGTTTAATGGGATGTTAAGCTTGTTACAGGATAAAATATTTATTAGCTGGGTGCAGACAATGCAGCTCTTACGAGAAGGTATTTTTCGATTTTGCTTTATTGATCGTATGTGGATTTCCAAAAGGTTTTAAGAGACGGTAATGAACTGTTACTTATCACATCCTCAGTGCAGCAGATAAAGACAAGGCGAAGCCTGTTGCAGGCTCCTTAAGCGGCTCTTCGCTCAGTTCGTGCCAGAGATTTCCAGGCCCTTTTACCTCTGCAAGTTCGAGCAATCATCTTTTTTTTTTCTTCAACCTCCACTTGCTCCAAGACTCTGCACAATTGAAATTCGGGCTAATGTGTAATTATTCCTCAGCTCATCTCCATTTGTCTGCCTTGAATGTCTGTGACCCGGTGTCACTCAGTCTGCCGCAGACAAATCGTCCTCTGCTGCTGACGGGCAGACAATGGATGTGTTTGACTCGCCACAGCACCCGATGTGTTCAGGCAACAGCGCCGTGTTTCCCTTTAAAGCAGACGTGTGAAATGAAAGAAAATGTCAATGGCCGCATTTACGCGCATGCTAGTAACCTGGACGCTCAACGGTGATATTTGTGAAACTGAAAGGACGGACTATTACTCATACAGGTGTGCCGTCTAATCCCAATTAATCAGATCGAAAGTGGAGCAGCCATTCATCCGTCCAGTAGCTTAGCCGCTTTGTACGTTCATCAAAAGAGCATAAAACGCTCATCCGCTCCCTCAGACTCAGGAATAACATGGTCTCCGATCGACCCTGGTAGAGAGGTGCCTTCTGACCAGATGCATGTATACACAGGCGTTGCAGTAATTGGGTTACTGCAGTGCATGTCAACATGTTCTCTGCCACCCCGCTTTAACCTGTTTTCTCCTGGCAACCTGCTTTCCCGTCTGCACGTAAATGTGACGGCCCATGTTATATTTGCCACGGCGGCGCTTGTACTGGAAGGGGAAAAGACACACAGGTGGTTTTCAGGGGGACCAGGGAGCCGGTTACCTCACGTCTGGAGATGAATTGAAACAAGAAGGCAGTGTTTGCATCTGAGCCGGGAGATCTATCGTCCTCAGAAAACGTGTACTTTCAGTAAGATGTGACACTAACACAGTTTGTCATGTTTAAAAAATATATATAGCTCTCAAGCATCCACTTCTTTTTCCTTCCTTCCTTCCTTCCTTCCATAAACTACATTTAATCGAGCGAGCGTCTGGGGGGAAGAAGAGAGGGGTTGTGTAAGGAGCTCAGAGGAGTGGCCGGAGTCTGAGGTCAGTAGATCAGATCACGTGACCAGACGAGTCAGGGTGGGGTCACGCTAAGACTTTTCTTGGCAGCCTTGGAGACGCTGAGGATTATGATACTTTAAAAGGGAGCTTTAGCTTAGACTAGAAACAGAGTGTAGTACAAAGAGATGCTTATTATTCCAGGTCCAAGCAATGGATTTACCTGCGACTGAGGGAAACGCTGCTAAAAATAAGGAGATTTCTTCCTCCCCTCCAGGATTCTGTTGTTTTATAGTGTTTATTTTCTGCTTAGTCAAGGAAAATAAGCGTAATGTTGATGATTAGACCCTGGTTTGCCTCTTTGACTCCAGAATGAGGTCATCTTTACTCTGTGGGAACTACATAGTCTGCTCCTATGGTATTAACCTAATGACAGTGTTGAAATCAGCGCAGGCCGGGCCGGCCTCCGTAGCTTCTCACCCACTTCTCAGCCTCGCGCTCGCTCCTCTCTCCAGATTGTCAAAGAGCTGGACTGTGGCACAGTTTTCAACCGCCAGTGCAGTTCAGCGAGGTTATTTTCCCCCCCTCAGCATTTGGAGGGAAACAGAAAATGTTGAAGAACCAGTCCGCCCGCCGGCCTCGTGCCTATAGGACTGTGGTAGGTTGGCAGCAGCATCATTGTCTTCACTTCTAAGCCCGCAGAGGCTCATTTACACTGAGACCATTTTGGACCAGATAAAATGGGGAATTTCAGAGGTAGGATGGGATACACATGCAGTTTTTTCTTTGCCTAATGGTTCCTTTAGAAAAGGCTTTTCCTACGTTGTTTTTTTTCCTGTCGGCCTGTTTCCTACAGTCTGCTTAGCGCGCACTTTCCTACAGTCAGGTTTAGTGCGACTGAGAAATGTGCATTTGGAAAGATTGTATACACAGATTGCGGTCAAGGCGAGAGGAATTTTCTCTTTTTAAAAGCCAGAGTAAGTCATGTTTTGATTTGAAGGCGTGTTTTATCAAACAGTGACGGGGTTACAGACGGGCACGGAAAGCCCCGTTTTATACTTGATTTAAATAACAAGTGCCTGGCTTCTGTAGCTGCAGACTCTCTCCCTCTTTGTCCTCCTGTGAGAACATTGTGAGAGAGTGAGCAGGAGGGATTTTGTCCACCCTGACTGGGTAGGCAACTTCTGTCAGCTTTTTCAAAACAAATCGCCCGCAAGTCTTATGTCTGTGTTGTCGTCCTCTGCGTTTGTGCAGAAGACAGGGAGGAGGGGCTCAAACGGCTCTCAATTCAAACAGCTTTTGCCGTTTCCTGTCGCTGTGTTTTCTGGGAATCAAGTGCCATGTCCTTGATTTCTTTTTTTTTTTTTTTGAAGCTGCAGTAGATGTGGGCGGGAGTCGGGGACAGTGTGTTGCAACCGTATGAATGAGCAGGAAAGGAATTTGGGAGACTGACAGGGGGATTCATGGAATATCCTGTGCGGACTTACATCCTCGATAGTAGTAAAACCTTATCTGCTATTTAACACCTGGGCCGGCGCACGGCTCGGTTCAGCTCAGACTCCTCGAAATGCCTATGATTCCCTCTGTGACAGACACCCAGAATACCTCGGGGTCATATTTCATCCAAATGTCTCGGGGGACCTCCCACGTTCCTTCAACTGCCCCATCCATGCCCCAAAAACTTTTATGTTCTCACTGTAAACAATCCAAGCGGCTCACACAAACCGGCTGTCAGCCTGAGCTAAATGTTTCCTCACTGTTCTCTCTGTGTATATATATGGGTGTGTGTGAGTGTGTGTGTGTGTGTGGTGGACAGATTCAAGTCATTGTGTGTTTTTGCATGCCAATGTGTGAGACTTGAAATGGACGGATGGATGCTAAAACTGCGGTTATCATATGTCCTGGAAAACCTGGAAAGTTAGTGACCAATTTTCCAGTCATCTTATCTACTCATATGTCAAAAGCAAAAGTGAAATGGAGTTACAGTGTTAAAGTATTTCTCTGTGAAGATTGCTATCACAGCAGAATTAGTGACTAATTTTCCTTTCGTAGAAAACTTATGGAAAATAAAACCAAAAGTCCTGGAAAATCGTGGGTTGTTCTGGAAAGGTGTGTCTCTTTTCTTTGCTTTTCTCTAGCATGTGAGTAAACAGATGTTTCAGAAGCTTTGTACGTGCCTAGTCTGTAAATTTGTTATTATTTCTAAGCAGATACACAAGAGGTCATTTCAGACGGAGGCTATAGCCTTGGCTAAATCAAACTTCTGGGAGTGAAAGGAGAATAAACCTGAAAGGAACCGGGATAAATGTACAACTGTAGAAAACTCCACCACATAGGGGTGTGGAGGGAGGTATTAGTGTGGCTGTAACTGAAAATGTCCTGGAAAATGATTTCAAGAAAAGAGTGAACCCCTGCAAAGCTAACATTATGGATTAGGACGCTATAATAGACACCTCCGTGGAGGAGGATTCAGTTGTAAGCCTCACATCTATTTTGAAAATGACTTTAATGGCATTTTGTGGTGGTTTTATCCACTGCTAATCCTCCAGACATTCGCACAAAGGATTCTGTCTCGCTAATGGCGTGTGTCAGCTTCCGCACAGTTTGTCTTGTTAACAAAGTCACGCCGTCCACTAGACCGCGCAGAAACGGATGGAATATGCCTTTGTGTTTGTATCTGTGAGACGACAGCGGCGGTGGATCTTCCAGGCAGTAAACGTCACAGTAAAACAGAATCTTTGTCTCCCTGAAGTCACGCACCTCCCCGCGTTATTAGACCCCTCTTTGCTTTTGTGTGCTGCTGCCGCAGCCCCCGGGCCGGGAGGCGGCCGCCAGCTAGCCGGTCTGGCTCAACAGGCTCCTTCTAGTAAATATGGATCCACCTTGAGCAGCTTTCCCCTGACACTCTCCCTGTCAACAGATATAATGAGACCATAACTATTCGCTCCACTTTCTCATTTCGGTCCGGCACAAGAGGCCAGAGAGAGAGAGAGCCGAGGAGATGGGAACACCTTATCTCCCGCGTCAGGCTGCTGATTTGTTTTTTTTGTTTTATTTGGTTTTTTTTCAAAGGCGTGCATCCTCTTAAATTTCTTTTAACGTTTGCGGCGCGTCGTTTATGCTAACAGATACGGTGTCCTGCTGTGCTCGGCGCTATACTTCACGGCAGCTTTCGGCCTACTTACGATCGAGATTTCAGCCCTCCATCGGCAGAATCCCATCTATCCGTCATCTTTCCGGCTTTGTGCCCATCGCACGGGTCACTAGAGCCTATTCCCAGCGTAAAGAGGCTTGGAATACACTCCCGGACACACAGAGACACCATTCACTCTCACACTCACACCTAGAAGCCGCTCAAGAGTCCCCAAATTGACCTAAAACGTGCATGTTTTTTAGACCGTGGGAGGAAATTACCTGGAGAAAAGCCGTGCAGACGCGGGGAGCAAAAAGCCTTCAGTCCGACTCACAAGCATCCTTGGCTGTCACTCTGTTTGTGTTGGATTTCTTTTTTCTTCGATGGGGTTGTATTCCATACACATAAATCATTATTTAACTCGTGTGTTGTCTCAAGGCCATATGGCTTTGATTTGCACCGTCACAGACGCAAAACATTGACAGCCCTTTTTTTTTTCCTTTTCCTCCTCGAGCCATATGGTGTGTGTGTGTGTGTGTGTGTGTGTGTGTGTGTGTGTGTGTGTGTGTGTATTGCTGGTGGCGGTGGCGTGTGACCATTGATGGTCGCTTCTCATCGCTGTGCGTATCTGGGAGTGGTTGATTCAAAAAAAAAAAAAAAAAGTGTGCATGCACAGCCTGGTATGTTTGCACACGACTGTGGGCTTGTTTTTTTTCTTCAGAAGAGCACCTGTGGTGACCATATCTCACGTGTGTGTGTGTGTGTGTGTTTGTCCTCACAGGAGGAATGCCAGCTCCTGAGCAGAGCCCAGTGACGGAGGAGGGGCTTCTGCTGACCATCCGCGACAGTTCAACTGGCCGCAACATGGAGGCTGACAGCACCGCCAACAACATCCTGGCCTCCGTCAAAGAACAGGTTTCACCTTTCTTCTCTCAGTCCTCGGCTTCGTGATCCGCGCTCCGTCTCTCGTATTACGGCACTGTCACAGCTTTAATGAACCATTTATGTACAGTGACATTTATAGAAGCTAACTGGCTTGCTTTGAAGAAATCCTCTCGGAAAGATAAGTGGACATTTTCCCTCCTAAGAAATAGTGTCGCCGGGCTCAGAGTTTCTGTGCATGGGGACGACTGAAGAGTTGAAGATACTGGAGTGTACTTTGTCTGTGTCTTGACTCTGAGCTATGTGTGGTTTGAATGGACAACCGGGAAGATGGTGTCTTGCAGGGTTTGTGCGCCTGTGGAGGGACATGCCCTCTGACTCACTCCATGTATGCCTGTCGCTTTGTGATTCATCCACGCTCCCTTCTGTTACTCACACACACACACACACACACACACATGCACACACACACAAGCACACACGCACACTCCTTTCCTTTTCTGGCATTGCTCCAGCACTCCATATTCCTGGGAATCCAGCACAGGGCAAACAGGGCTAAAGAGATCTGCTCATTATTAATGATGTCAATTCCCTTTCGTGACATCTCGCTCAGCTTTCTGTTTTTCTTTTTTCTTCCCACGAGTGACACTGCGGCTGGGAGTAAAATGAAAGCCAGCGTTTGGTATTTAGTATTTATTTGCATATGACTCACACAAGTTGTATTTAGCCCTAACCGCAGGAAAGTGGCTATTGTTTGCGCGGGTAATGAAGGAAGGAAGGAAGGAAGGAGGCAGCACCTGCCGATGTCACTTCCTTCCCCGGAGTATTCCTCGGTGGCTCGTCCGGTTGGAGCAGATATCCATGCAGGCGAGCAGGAAGAGCGAGCGGCTCGCCTGAGCCGTTGCCTTTTCAGAGCGACCGGCTGGAGACGTGCTCGGCGGGGACTCCTGCTAAAGAGTAGGGAGTGTAAAATGATCGTCCTGCTCGGTGTTTAGTGAGAGTTGGAGAGGCAAATCACGGGGTGAGTGAGAGTGAAAAGATGAAGGAGGTCAGAGACCGGGCTAGTGTGAGTACTCTGGGCTTTTTTTGTTCTCCTTTGCGTGAGGTTTTTCCTGTGATTGTTGAGAGGCAGGACCTTCGAGGGATCTCGGTGTCGATGTAAACATGCGAGTCTGCTGCATTGTGGCTGTGGTCGCTGCTAGGGCTGGGGCTTAGGATGGCTGGGTGTTTGGTAAGTGTTTACTTCATGCCTTTGCTCTCTTTTATGTTTTGTTTCTATTTTTTTTCCCGCACTGCATTTCCAACTGCTTGTTTCCCTCCCTGCGCTCGTCTTTGTAACTCCAAACTTTTCCTCTGTGCCACTGCTGTAGTTACAGCAGCTTTACCCAGATGCCCAAACAAGGACAGATCCAGCAATATAATGTGATTGCATTCTCCCTGTGTGTTCGTTTGCTCGGACTCGCATCTTCCGTTTTTCTTCTCCTCTGACTACTAACAAGCCCCGGCCTTTTTCCATTAATTAAAGATTTGGCTCTGTCGTGCTACAGTTCCCGCTTATTAGAGTCCTGTCTCGGCTCTTTTTCCTCATATTTAATGGCACTGATCCACCATCTGGATGTCACATCCATAATGGTTTATTACAGATCCCATTTCAGTGTTAAATGTCAATATTTCTCTTCCTGCACTTTCTCTACTTGCTTTGAAGAAGCTACTTTCTGAGCCAGGCTGTGGCACATAACCTACAACTGTGTTGTAATTCAGAATGACCAAATTTCCCATCCTCACTATTTATCATCTTATTAAATTTTAATTTAACCAGAGGGATTGTTTCGAGGATTATCTAGGACCTAGTTTTTTTTTATCGGTTTCATCTTAAGTGTAATTGAAGCAGTAGGGGGGGGGGGGGGGGGGGGGGCTGTGGCCTCCATACTGTCATTTCTGTAGATTCACTCTGTGGTATTTCTTGTTTCCAAAGACTACAGATGAATTTCTTTGAATGTTATTATCATTTTATCAAAATACCATCTGCAGCACATTCATCATGCAGTTTGTATAGTACATTGTGCTTATTACTGTTATTATTTTCTTATTTCAGAGCTGGCAGTCCAATCACCAGCAATTTTGCTGGTGATTTTCTCTTTACTCTCAGTTATTGAAAGCATAATCTGAGCCTTGCTCCTTGTGTATGGCAAACATAGAATCGAATAGAAATGTGTTTAGGAAATGTTCTCTGTTTCTGCAAACTGAGATAGAAAGTGATGAGCCGTACGTCTTTTCAAGGTGATCTTTGAAAGTATAATTGACTTAATTATATTTGACAGGAGAGGAGATGCTTTGCTGGATGTTTGACGCTGTCTCAGTGCGGAGAACCATCAATAGTAAAACATGACAGCCTCTTTTTGGCTCATTGTTTCAGTATATACAAAAAAATCACGTTTACTATAAGTATCCAGGAGCAGTAGACCTCACTTTAAACTTGAAATTTAAAAAAAACTGCACAGACTTATGCATTTTCATCAAAGAATTTCAATTTTGTATCATATTTGCTGGAAATAATGCAAGTATATTACAATTACACATGTGGAAACATGGAAACCAGTGTCCCTGTAGAAAACCAGTGTGCAGCTTTGAACCCAGGTCCTTCTTGTTGTGAGACAATAACACTACGCATCACCCCACCATGTCACCCTGTGTTTTACAGTAGCTTATCTCTGATCTCTGGTAAGCTGCAGGTTGCAACTCTGCCAAGATGAGTCGTTCATATTTCTGTACCATGCGAATCATTGCAGCACTCATACCATGGCTGGTTTGCGTGCTACATTAAGTTTTATGCGTTTACTTTCTTCCTCAATATCATTGAGAGAAAAAAATATGCTTCACCTTTTTCAACTGTTCTGGGCGATTCATGAGCATCAGGCCAGTATTTCTCCTTGTTTCCATGGAGACACAAACAATCCAGCAGACTGGAGTGAAAACATCACCCCCTCAGCAGAGGTAATTAATTGTCACTTTAACTTTGGCAACAATGAATGAAACATTGACATTGCCAGCGCCTCTGCTAAGCTGAGTTCTCTACCTGAGGTAGACTGCACAATCATAGTTAATTAGATTCCTTTAAACTGGTGAACCCACACAAAGGCCACAATCAAGACCTGACTGAAGCCGATTAGTTGAGGTTACACAAGATTTGTTGTACTCTGAAAACTATCAAAAGTGGTAGAGGCTATTTATTATAGCCTATCAAGAGTTTTTTTTTAGCAACTCAACGAAGGTTGTGAGGAAGGTGAATGTTCTTTTTGATAAACATTTGTGTTTTTGTTGGCTCCTGCCTTTTAAAAGCAGCCACCTGAGACAACAGCAAAGTCCAAGAATAACTCAAGACTGCGAACAATATAAGCAACACGATAAACCGCACATCCTTCAGAATATTTAAACATCTGAACAGGAATGAGATGCAATGACAGTAGCGACAGCCGTCAATGATGTGACAGACGTCAATGTTTTTAAAGGGAACTTAACAAGGCAAATATGCAAAGACGTATGACCAGAAATAGGGACAAGTGGGTGGCAGTTTGCAATGGCTAAAAATATATGTGCAATTAAAAAGAGTCCACACAAATGAAATCACCATGACTAGCTGTCAGACACATTGAAATTAATAAATGGCTGAAGTTTGCAGGGGAACCGGCAAACTGTGTATAAAAGATGGACATGGTCCTCTGGTCCAAAAAGAGAAGCCAACTCTGAAGTGACTCCACTTGCAATACCACCAAGAGCCACTTGGGCTGGCTCCAAAAAGCTCATACACCCTCAGTGAAAAACCATTATTTTCAATCCGGAATTACTCATTCAATAGATTTTATTTTTTCACAACTCAAAGCGTCTTCAGCAGCTAAAGTTTCTCATCCCAGAGTGTGACTCTGGTGGTGAGTTTGAAAGTGATCTCATGATTGATTAGATATGAGAGCTTAAACAAATTGAATAGGTCATTGAGAGGTCAAAAGTTAGGTCTGTCCCTCACTCCTCTCCAGCCCCGCCCGCTCATCCAAATGTTGTTTCTTCTGGCTCCAAACATTCAAGATGGCGGCACCCTGTAAGGCAAACTCCTGGCTTCATAAACCAACGGATGATGTCAAGGATGGTTGGGACTTTGCATACAACCAAAATGTTGGCATATGCGCCGTTTATAAGCATTGACAACTCCAAAACTCATGGAGAAGACTAAAAATCTGTGTGTATTTATCATACGTAAGACTGTGAATCTTCATAATACAGTGAAAGGATCATTGTGTTTTGGCTGCAGATGAGTATCATAGCAGGTGCACCCAGCACCGTATCTGCCATCCTTTTTACAACAAGCCGGATTGGATTTTGAAACGAGAACACAGGAGCCCTGAGGTTGTCTGTCGCACCCACATAGCAGGCATCAATGAGTGTGAGGTCAGGTCCTTAAAGAGCATCTCATTGATCGGTCTGCCCTCATCTCTGCTTCCTACTGCATCTCCCAGGAGGGAAACAAAGGGCCCTTTAACTTTGATTTTTATCCCCACCAAGCACTCCTCAGTATACACACATGTAGTCAATGGCTTCCAAGTATGTCTATTATAGTCGTGTTTGTGTTACATCATCAGGAGGCTGCACAGTGCACACACAGTATAGCACAGAATACACATAGAGACGGAAATATCATACAGATAAAAGCCAGGAAGGCAAACTCGAACAATGATGGTTAAAAATTAATGCAGAACTATTATCCACTTAATGTGCATAGCAGCCGGACAACCTCCAGCATCGGCAACACTTCTGGTAAATGGACTGGTTCTTAAATAGCTCCTCTCTAGTCTTTATGATTTCTCAAAGCGCTCTAGCAGACCCAAGTCATATTCACCCATTCACAGCCGGTCTGCGTAACTAGTGCCTTAAACCATTCACACACATTTGCAGACTGACGACACGGCATCACTGGCTGTTTGGGGTTCAATATCCTGCCCAGGAATACGTCAACATGGGATCGAACCACTGATATTTTGAAGCCCGTTTTGTCAGCATTTATCTTTGTATCACTGTTTAATAATTTGTTATCTCTGTGAATGAAAAACAGGAGAAACACAATTCAGGACCTTTTTATTAGACTTCATTTTAGGGGACTTCAGATGTGTTGAAGCCATGAAAAGCCTCAGACAGGGTCAGAAGAGGAAGCAGACTTCGGTCTTTATCCTTCCTGTGTTGTGGAGAGCTTTTGTCCCTCAGACATAGAAGTAATGCTGCGGTCAAATTAGTCCTTGCACTCTAGAGCTGCCGTGGAGCGCATCACTTCATTTAACGTCTCAAGACTTGTGTGTGCTTTTTGAAAGTGTTTTGGTGAGCTTCTCTTCCTCTTCCCTCCCGAGGCTTTGCCTGCAGAGTAACGCCATCATTAGCTGTGTCTGAACATGCCTACATGTACCACACAGCTGGCAGAGAGGGCCGCCAAGGCACGCTGCACTATGCTGTTTCAACACATTGGAATTTTTTTCCTTTTTTTTTTTTTAAACTCTTTATCGAGGTCCATTACACATGAAAAATCTGTCTCCTTCCTGCTTCTCCAGAGCAAAGTAAAGTTCCACTCAGTGACCCGGTTTCCATCCGAATCAGGCTCTCTCACACACACACACACACACACATGAAGACATCAGTGTTTTCTGCAAAGCCCAGTAGTCGACCTTGCTCTGAGAGCAACAACACCGCCACCTTCTTTAAGGCTTGATGAGCTGGCTGAAATATTACCCACTTGAGATACCGACGCCAATCACTGTCATGTTTTAATGAATCCAAAGTCATCTTTGTCTCAGTGACCCAGCTTAAGGAGTTAACAGTTGAGTCCAGACTTCAAGGCAGTGTTTTGGCCATTTTGCATATCCAAGCCAGAAGCTCAGCAGAAAGGTTGAATTCTCTCTCTCTCTCTCTCTCTCTCTCTCTCTCTCTCTCTCTCTCTCTGTGTGTCTCTGGCTTTCTCTCTCTCTCTTTCTGCAGGCAATGGTGCCTATTCCACCTCCATAGGCGAAATAAGGACTCTAATTACAATCGACTAGTGATTTTCTCCACTCCTCAGGGTCTTATCTGCCGTCCTCTCCCTAGTGCTGCTGCTGCTGTGACACAGGCAAGGAGAAAATCTAGAGGCATAAGCATTCTGGCCTCGATTATAGTCATAAAAATGGAAGCCTGGCTCCGAGCAATTACCCCATGGGGGGAGTAAGAACAAGTGTGAGAAGGAAAGTGTGAGACACATTCAGGGGGAGGGGGCGGGGGAGTGGCGATACAGGTGAAGGAGAGTGCTCAGATTTACAGAGGAAAGACAAGACGCTCAGATACAGAGGAAGGGCGCAGTGTGTGAAAGGAAAAGGACAAAAGTGAGTGTGTGTGTGTGTGTGTGTGTGTGTGTGGGAGCGTGATGGAGGGAGGCAGAGTCAGGGAGGCTGTCACCTGTGAATGGTTCTTCTAAAACGCTGTGGCAGGAGGCTGTCAACGCTGGGGAAAACAGAAAGGAAGGGAGAGAGGAAGAGATGATGATCTGCTCCTAACGTGACATGATGTCAGAGGAGTGGTTGCTCTGTGCGTGTGTGTGTGCGTGTGTGCGCGTGTGTGTGTGTGTGTGTGCACGCGTGCGTGTGTGTGTGTGTCTGGCGTGGCGCAGCGCTGTCGTTTTGATCCCAGGCCCTGGGAGAGAGCGCTCCCCCCACCCCCCCAAGCAAGCCTGCTAATACTCATCACCATCACTGTCATCATCAGCATTATCACCGTAATCATGGCCACCGTCAACAGCACACACCGAGCACCCTCAGTCAGAAGGGCGCAGCAGTGGCTCTGAAGGAAGGTGGAGGCCTGGTTGAAAACTGCTGGACCGTCCTTGGCCCGGCGGATGCCAGCCAGCCGCCCAAGCGGAGGTGCTTGACCGGGTGAATCACCAGTTAGAGTTTACGCCGCTGTAAATCATTCTTTGACTAAACAATACTCAGACGTCTCTCTCTCTCTCTCTCTCTCTGAAAGTGACTGATACTGAGGTAATCACACAGGTGACTGCAGTCTTTGTTCCCTCGCAGCAGCACGCAGATTGACACTCCCTTGATTGCTTACGCTCCCCGTTTCAGCCGCGAGCAATGTTCTTTCTGTCTGACACTGGGCTATTGATCTCTCGCAGGAATTGCATGTTCACAAATCGGCATGCCTGTGTGATCATACCGCCGCGGCGTGTTCGCTTTTTGTTGGGTTTTTTTGTTCCAATTGAAGAGGTACTGATTGCCTCTGTGTTACTCTCACTTATGGCCGCGCCTCACCCTTGAGTTATTTCCAGCAGCGTTGCACACTTTCAAGCCTTTTCGTGGAGATCCCACCGCTCGTGGCCGCGCAGAATAGCGTGCGTGGTCTAAAAGGTGGATGAAACAGCCCTTTAATCAAATTTCCCTCTCTGTTTTCCTTTGTAAATCCTGTTTGAATCCAGGCATTACCACGCGTTAAAAGTGATCAGATGGAGATGGGAGCCTGTTGCAGTGGTGCGTGACATCTCCCCTCGCAATAAATAAGAATAAGAAAATGTCTCCCTTGCTGTACGGACCTTTTTGAATGTGAAATTATACGAAACGATCCCACATATTTCCGCTCCTCCTTGAACCATCTAATCGTGCATAAATTGCGCTTTTAAAGTGTAATTATGCGCGTCGCACTGTGAATGCCAATGAGGCAGAAATGCAAAGACGTTTACTGTGACGGTTTAGGTCCGGGGCCCACCTCACCAAGACGGCTTGAAAAAGGTCAGCGGCACTCAGAACTAGTCTCCTAGTACTTGTAAATGAGCCGATAGTGCCAGAGTAGATCAACAAACAAGCAGGATGGTCCTGCCATTAAAAGGTACAAACCATCGCCTTGTGACAGGCTGTGAACCTGCTGTTGGGTTAGAGCACTGACAGGAGTTTTCGCCTCCCCTCGCCCTCGTACACTCTGTCCTCTAAGTTATTGACGGTTGTTCTTGCCTTGTCAATCTCTCGTGTGGTAAGCGCGAGCTGCTGCACTTGCCACCGCACATGATGGCTCATTTAATGGAATTTGCCCCGCAAATGACAGATTCTTTAATGACAATTTAATTACGAAGCAATTAAACTTCCTTTTGATGTTCAAATGCATGAAAAACAATGTCTTAGATGGTCTGACTCGTATGCGGCCGCAGCATGTTTTATCTGAAATGCCACCAACATGATGACTTTTTTTTGCAGTGCAGCAATGCAGAGGTCTGGAAACCCTATTGAGTAGTGAAGTGTGGCAGCTAACATTTTAAGATGGTGCCCTTTGACCCCAGCATTACAGTATCTGACGGCTCCAGATCAAGTCTCAGTTGTCCTGTCGTCCAATTCTCTCAAACCGAGAGGTGATTTATTCTCCAGTCAGCCTTGACATGCATGTTTTTAGACTGTGTCTAATGTATGTATTTTTGTTTTGTGTTTTTACTTAATTTTTTATGGTAGCTTAAAGGTTAGCATTGTCGACGGGTGGCAAGAAGGACCTGGGTTTGACCCCCCGGGTGTGAGTGTGAGAGTGAATTGGGAATTAGTGTGTGTGTGTGTGTGTGCACCTGTGCCCTGAGCTAGACCTATAGGCCTATGCAAGTTGTATTCCCAGAGTTTGCATTATGCACACCGGACCTCCTCAACACTGTACAAAGCAGGTAAATATGGATGGATGTAGGATTTATTAAAATAGAAATGGAATGAAAAAAATTCAGTCGGTGCACTATAAAGTAATATAAGCAAGAACATTGCTTTAAAAGTGCACTGGTAGAGCACAGAGGTCAACATGGTGAGATGAAATGGACAAAGGGAGCTTGTAGTTAATCTGATACGGACTAGGGAAAAAAAACATTTTTATGAACCAAATTTCCACAAAAGGTATTATCCCTTGACCTGAAATGCTATGGCTGTATATACAGCCAAGGCACGGCATTGTGCTCTGGGTAAGAGAATTCAAAAAAATCATTTTAGCAGCTCTGCAAGTGTCGTGCTATAAAGGCTTGTAATGCCGCATTAGAAATCCTTGCAGAAATGATGTTCTATTGTAAACTTGCTTTTCCATTATCTGAGCATGAATGATGTTTCACATTTCAGTTTGTGGCCCCTTGTCACATTATCAGCTTATACAGTATAAAAGCTCAGCTGTGGCTCGAGCTGCTAAAGCAATTTTCTCCCACTGATTCACCTATAGCTATGCCTGCAGCCGCTCACTCTCTTGCCCCAGCAAGCCACTTCACTGTATTTCTAAACGCCTTCCTATCCAGTGCGGTTATTATAATTCTGCTACGGTGGCACGATGCTGCAGCCGGTTTCCTCAAACCTTTTAACAAGGTGACTTTGTGGCAGTTTTTCTAAGTAATTGCACTGTGTGGTTCCTCCAGGTCTGGTCACACAGCCCGTGTCCGAGGCCAGTTCTCCTCTCTCGCACACCTCGGGCCTGCTTCTCTGCTCCTGCTGCCGCAGAAATCCTTTAACCTCTGCTGTCATTCTCCCACTGCGCAGCATTGTCAGCCTCTCATTCCAGCGGCTCTGCCACACTGCAGCGAGGATGCAGTGCTGTCAAGCCTCATTGCCACTTAATGAACAAACACATTTCTGGTGGATTCCCGTCTTTGGTTAAGCGGAAATGCCATCTGCACTCGTGACGCAAAAAAATAAAAGGGCTGAACATCACGGAGCAATGTGCAGCCTCTTTCACCATGCAGCCTCCACACCATGAGATCACAGCCTTACCAACCCCCCCCCCAAAAAAAAACACAAGCACAGACTCACAAGGGCTTCAAGAACTATTAAGGATAAGATCTCAAGTCTTAATTAATAGTGGGATTTGCGCACAGTACCAATAATTGGGTGAAGATTGCTCTGATGTCTGTCCCACACAAAGGGAGGCGCAAAGAATATTCAAGCATAATTTTGCACAGCACCAGCACGGCATCTATCATACTGCCTGAGTGGCGTGCATAAGGTCGTGTCCATGCTCTCCTTCAGTATAAAAGGGAGCATCTGCTCACTAACAAGGTCCACGGATGACATGAACACGCATTCCAGTGCAGATATGCCAGTTTTATAGATGGCAGATACCGGATTGTGGTATGTCTTTGCAACTACAGTAGCTGAAGATGAACATTCAGGTTTAGCCTTCAGTACTCTATGTATATATCAACCACCTTTTGAATCATAATATTTGATACCAGTACAGGAAAAATATGTAAAATTACTTTCATATGAAGTTTTAGTGGACAGCACATTGGTTAGTGGTTAGCACAGGTTCAAATCTGGGTCAGAACAAGCTAATGCTGCAACAAACCACTATTTTTGCAGTCACAGAATCTGTTGATTACTCAATGAATGATTTTTGTATGAAATTACAGTAATCCTAGCTCATTATGGCCACAAGGTGTGAGAGTGAATGGTGCTAAACTGTATTTTTAAGTGTGGAAGGAATCACTTTCCTAGATGCCTCTAGACTGCCAGGTTACGCAAATGCTCTATATCTCTAATCTGTATATATCACATGGTTTAAAAGGGCTGCTGATGCGAGACGGTGCGTGTTAGTCAACTGTAACTGCGTGACATTTGAGGTTGATGTGTGTGCGTGCTATCAAGGTACGCTACACCCCCAGTTTATGTGCTGAATCAGCAGCCAGCACAAGCCACTTCAGGCATTTCAGATGGGTCTCGTATTGTCAGCATCCATAAAGATGACAAGGGAGGCGGTGTATTGGTGGCATAGTCCACTGCCGTGTGTCATCTGTTTCTTTAGGGCTCGTCTGAGGACACAAGGGGACAGGATCTGAATCAGCTCCTAGACTACAGGCTGATCAAGCCCAGCAGGCTCTTTGTAATGGCAAATAAAAGCATTAGAGGCCTTGTTGGTACAGGAAAGCTGGCCACCCATTGTCGCCTGTCCTCCCTTTCTACCCTAAGCCTGGTACCAACCAAGGCTGGCCCACACCCGTTAAATAAGCATAGACCTTGTTTAATGCTCATTACTGCTGTGCTCAGGCTGATCGTTGCGCTGAATAGATGTGTCCCATTCTGCGTAGGGGCCAAGCATGGAAAATGCAATGAATTACACAGAGCAGTGAGTGCTCTCTCTCCATGGCTAATGCGAGCCCTACTTAAGAGTATGATCCTTGTCCCTATTTCATCAGACCAGGGCCCGTTCTGGCACACAGCCCTGCTATCACAAGCTAATTATGGATATATTGGATCCATATTCATAATAGCCTTAATGAGTCATGCAGTATAAGGGAAGTCTATTGAAATTGTGTGTGGGCTAAAGAATGCTTCAAAGATCTCTTCCTTTTTGGCAAAGCGAGGTCGGAGGATGGTGGGGTGAAGAAGCACACGGCAGTAATCCTCAGAGCCACCTGCAAGGCCGCTAAACTTGGCACGACAGAGAGGGTGCAGTGTGGTTTCACGGCTGCAGGATCGAAGAGAATAAGTCACCTAATTCTTCCATCCCGCCACTCGAAAGTGTCAGCCGTAGTCAGTGATGGAAAGTGTTCTCAAATGATAGAGAATGGTTCGTAAATAGGGCTTTTCTTCCCTTCATGGCCGCTCGGAGTACTTTAAAGACACCAGTCACATTCAGGCAGTCCGTCTTATCTGCTCTGCAGGATTTCCAACCATCCAACGTCAGACCTTGCTGGACAGGTCACCAGTTTTGTGCGTGAAACCAAAGTAAAAGTTAAAAAAAACCCATTCACCCATCATGCCAAGTCCACAGTTCCTCAGTCTGACCGGGAGGCAGACCACTTATCCACTGCATGGTCCCGATTTCATTATTCACCGAGGGCACTTTGGGGGTTCAGGATCCCGCCCGAGGGTGCTTCAGCATGTGGTCTGCACCGACCCTCTGATAAGTGGACGACCTTGAGCAACAATCGCCCCTCAAAACCCAGATGAATGAATAATAAAGTATGTTAAAAAAACAAAAAACACCCAGCATTAATTAGTCTTCCTAGCATAGTGTTTGCGTGTTTTGCTTGTGAGGAAATTACAGAGGATGCCCCTTTTGGACAAGTAGTAGGAGCCCGGCACAGTGTGGTTGGGCAGGCAGGCAGGCAGGTGGGAGGCCCGCATGCTATAGTCTTGGAGGCGCTCTGAATACCGGCAGTGCCAGAGCTCTGTGCCATATGTCTGCAGCAGATGTCTCTCTCCGCTGCGCTTGATCAAGATCACAGTCCGTCTAATCAGTGGGACTGAAGGCCAACTTTCTATGTGAAATATTAAGAAAGGCGTAGCTGCCTCCTTCTTCTCTGTCTGCCTGCACGGCTCTATAATGAGAAGCGCCGCCTAAGATGAAGTTGGACTGGAGAGGCTGACGTGCTGCCAAACAAAACAATTGGATAATGAGCTTAAAAGAAAGAAGGCACCAGAAATGGTTGGGCCAAGAATAGTGACATTTGCTGGAGCAGGAAATCTCTGTCTTGGTGTAGACAGTAAACAAACTGGTTCGGTCTGTCTGTCACCGTATGTTTTAATCCCTGTTTTATAAGAATCTTCTGCATACTCACACACGCCGCTCATGCTTTACACACGCAGGATGAGTTTTATCTTGTAGCTGCGCCTGCTTTGTCGTATTGAGGTGTGAATGGAAATGCATATGTGGATATCCTCTGCAGAGTCCCATTTACAGCCAAGCGTACGACTGTTTCAAATCAGACAATGACCCAGTGTTTCCAGACTGTAAGATCCAGCGGGAGCGTCGGCGTGCTGTATGTAAATGTGTCTTATTTTATCTCTGCACGTCTGTGTGGATCGTAGCTCTCTTGTCAGATTCACCTTGTGTTTTCCGTCTTGCATGTTGGCGGCCGAAGCACACGCTGGAGTTACTCCAGATTAGTAATAAGCAGCAGTTAGACTGAATCAAGCTTTGCTCTCTCTCTCTCTGTCTCTCTCTCTCTCTGTCTCTGTCTCTCTCTGCCTGTGTGGTCGCATTCATTTCTCCACTATTCCCATCTCTCTCTCTCTCTCGCTCTCTCTCTCGCTCTCTCTCTCGCTCTTTCTCGCTCTCTCTCTCTCTCTCTCTCTCTCTCCCTCGCCTATATATCCAAAACACAGCACTCACTTTTATCCCTTGTTTCCTCTACAAAGCCAATCTCTTAGTGCTTAACCAGAAGCCACATTAGGCCCAATATATATGCATCTAAGGTACAGGTATCGGGTATGTGTGTGGGAAACGGTGCCATAATAGTTCAACCTTTATAGCTTTTCTCTTGTGGGGGAAACAATTTTCCGACTCCGGCTGCCATATTGTCTATCACTCGGAAAGGTTCAGTCCCCGGGCTTAGCGGGGGAACAGGCTGATTTGTCGGCGACCTTCAATCTCGGCGAGTATTTTTATTTTAAGGATTGAGCTCGCTCTGTACGGCACCAAGAGTCCGGAGCCCAAAATTTACAGCTCGTCGTTTTTTGTGACGCAAAATCAATGCTGCGTCAAAAGCGGCCCGTGAATTGAACGCGTCCCTCCCCGATCAGCACGTATGTATGGTTGAAATGTCAGGATTTGTGATCACTTGTACCCAGCGAAAGCAGCAATAGCAGAGGGGACGACCGGCCGGGTTTAAATTGGCAGTTTTCACGCGTCCAAAAATCTCCCGTCAGGGGTCACGCGTGACACAGAGCATTGATGGCTCATTTCTCCCTCTAAATAAATCAGCGCTCCAGCCAATCTGTCTCAGGCCCAGCTCATGAGGTTTATTGCACTCTTCTGGGTGTGTTTTTGTGTTCGGATTAAGCGGACATTTGTAATGAACCCTGTTTTCCCCCTAAGGGACATGCCTTTTAACACCGTTCAGGATGATAAAGTGACTGAGATGATGATCTAATTTGCTCCAGTTAAAGCGGTCCAGGGGAAACACATGGCTTCCTCGCATGTTTTCTTTATGGAATTGGAGGTGTAAACGTACGTAATCCAACAATCGATACAAAGTGAGTATTCAGTCTCTATATAACGAGATTTACAGACACTGCTGGTCTGATTATTTAATGCTACTGTGCCATTTTTTTTCTCAATACATCTTCCGGCCTTATTGACCAGCCAAGCCTCTGGCTGAAGTAGAGCTACTCATTCGGCGGACAGTGATTTGCACTTAAGTCATCTAAACATTGATCCGTGTTGTTATGGAGATCAACTTGACTTTGCTGGAGATGCATTTGGCGTGTTAACTCGCTGCTAATGCAAACTAAACACTTCTGGCCTCTTGTTAGCATTAAAAGCTTTTTCGCCGGGAACGCAGAGGAAGCTTTTATGGAGGAGCAGCTAGAAGAAATCCTCTTTTTTTTTTCTTGTCATGAAAATTAGCTGTTCTCAGCTGCTCTGCTGTTAAACAAGAAGTGACACAACACGGCAGGCACTTATTCTGCAGTATTTTGTCAGTTCACTGGGCTTTGATATTGCATAAGAAATATGTTATTGCTATCTTTTGTACAATAGCCAATGCATTTTCACCTGTAAGTGATTTAGAAACGTGCACAGTTTCTGGACTCTGGGAGGAAACCAGAATACCTGGGCTAGAGTACAGCATGCTAACCCCTCAGTCCAACTAGGAGCTATGCCTTGCACCTTCTTTTGCTATACTATATTACAGTTTATATCAAGCCGACAAAAACAAAAATGTTAATATGCAATGTTGTTTTCTTATCAAGGAATATAACACAATATTTGAGAATTGTGATGGAAATGTACCGGTGCTGCCTTTATCACTTGCATCACCTGTATCTACAGTATATGGGCTTATTTGTGCTGTGTATCTCACACCAAAACAAATTGCTCGTAGCTGTAACTCATATTACTGTCTCCCAATAAATGTGACTCTGCCTCTGAAACATCTGCGGCACAAACATTATCTTTGGGATGAATCTTATCTTGGAGCACAAGATAAAGTCACGGTGGCTCATGGAACTGCACGGGCATCCTAGGCCGCACACAAAATGTCAATATATTAATGAGATGGGACTTTTCCACTCTGCATGCTTCCTATCTCGGCCTCTCTCTCTCTCTCTCTCTCTCTCTCTCTCTCACTCACTGCAGTCGAGCTTCACATACCTCCAGCTGAGGTAGAGGAGGGGAGAGCATTGGAGAGTATAAAGCAGGAGTTGGGAGGGGGGGAGGGGTGAGTAGAGCATGTCTACAATGTGAAGGGAAATTTCAATGCGCCCTCAGGGAACATTTGAGTGAAGGTGTGAAAAGGAGGCCGGACTAAGTGCTGCAGAATGACTAAACTTCCTCAGACAGGTCACAAAGGAAGCTGAGACTCTTGTGTGTCTGTGTGTGTGTGTGTCTGTGTGTGTGTGTGTTTGGCTGTGAATGCAGTTGACCATGATAATGGACATTTTAAGGGACAGCTAAGGAGAGCAAAGCAAGGATTCATCCACCTGTAAATAAAGTGATGGTGAGTGAGGCCTTTTTGCCAGACTCCTCTGCTGGGGCTGGAATGTGGATACTGTCATAGTAGTCGTGTGGGTGAATAAAAAAAGTGTTTCTTAGGGTTGTGTGTGTGTGTGTGTGTACGTGTAGTTATTTTGCTGTGTACAAAAGACCCTGTGTGTGTGTCTCTGGGTCTTATGAGTGTGATGCAGTGCTTGAAGCTAGAGAACTGTGCAAGTAATAGCCGTGCTCAGGCTAGATAATTAGTCAAATGCTGATTTCTCCTCGACTCCCATAGGAACAGTGCCACAAAGGCTAAATATCACCCACTGAAGTGGTGCTTATCTCTGTGTGGGCTGGAAAAATGGCAGTGCTGTATAGGCTGTGTGTGTGTGTGTTGTGTGTGTGTTGTGGGTGTGTGTGTGTGCGTGCGTGTGCGTGGCATATAAACCAATACAGGTTTCTGTAAGGAAATGCACATGCTATCAATGCGTGTTTTCAACGTGTCTCAGTGCTTGCCATTATGTTTGTCATTCTAAGATTGCATACTATGATTACCACTGATGAATGCTGTCCAATTGTCAGGCCGTCCTCCCCATATTGACTTCACATTTGTCAAATCTATCAACGGAAGCGCGCAGAGCTTGTTATGATGTGATGCATTGCTGACCCTCGGTCCCATGTCTTATTTATTGTTATTTATTTTCCCGGGTTGTGTTTATTTGCAGGAGCTCCAGTTCGAGCGGCTAACCAGGGAGCTGGAAGTGGAGAGGCAGATTGTGGCCAGTCAGCTAGAAAGATGCAGACTCGGGGCCGAGTCGCCAGGCGCTGGTAGCAGCAGGTAATGAGAAGATGCCTGCACACACACACACACATACACGCACACACGCACGCACACACACACACACACAAAGCTACAATCCAACACATGGCTTTTTCATCCTTCACAGCAGTGGCCATATTCCATAGTGTAACCTTATGGCATAGTGATGGAGCAACCAAGTGTGCTCGGATCTGATTGGACGGTAATTTTACCCCCTGTTGTTTTGTTAATTCAAAATAGACGGTATAACCCCTGTGATGTCACAGCTAATCAGAAATGGTCACATCAATGCAGCGTTTTTTTGCCTGGATAAAGACTCAAAGCCCTTCCAAAGGTGACCTAGAAGCACTGAACGGAGTCGTTATCCTTTTTCTTTGGTGTTAATAGAAAACAGTGGAACAGGTTCAGGAAGTATTGCAAGCTCTTTTAAAAACCTTTTTTTGGGAGGGTGGTGATATTACCATCTGTTTCTGCATATGTCTGTTGTTTTGTGCAGATCTGTTTCATGTTTATCTGGCAACCACACACACAGGCGTTATGCTGATCAGCTGTGGGAATCAGAATCAGGGGAGGTTTTAGATGTTGAGGGAGTGCATACGCTGACATTTCACTTGAAAGCTGTCCATGTTATAGCTCCCACTTCAATATCCAAAATGTATTTATGAATGAGGATGTGATGATGAGTTTGGACCTTCCGTACATCTCTGTCCCGGGTATACACAGTTTTTTTTTTATTCAACAAAGCGGAGGTAAAAGTGGTTTTCCATTCTAGCTCCCCTTCAGTTGATAGGAAAATGTGTACAATTGACTTTGTGGGGCCAAATATTAAGCCTGTGTTTATCAGTGACAGAGCGTGTGCGCGTTGGTGAGTGCGGCAGATAGTGGAGGGCTCTTTGCTCAGTGAAGCGCTGCTGTCAGAGTGGAAGGAGTGTGGGATCTTCGGAGTTTGTTCTGGGAACTCATTCCCACTTCATCAGCTCCGGCACTAGGCTGCCTGATCATCACACCTCAGTGACCGCACATTCTGTCCTGTCTGCTGCGGCTCAGACATGTCAGGTTCATTTGTACAGCTGAACACCACATACAGTATCCCAACGGGCCTCACGGAGCCACTGCGGAGAAGGGTTGACACCTGTCTCGTGTTATTATATGGATTTGATGGTTTACTCCCAGCGTCATTTGTAAAAAGCCGTGGAAGAAGTGGAGATGTGGGGAGACGCACGGGAACGCTCTCGGTATTGACCAGTACCAGCTGTAAAAATCAATGCAGGTATTTCTCGAGAATGAATAATGCCGTTTGTACGTTTCCCCACTGAAGAGCTAATAAAAGAAAGTCTCATCTTAATGTAACACCGTATAACATGAGGAGACGGTCATAACCATGATATGTTGAGCTGCATTTAACATAAATGTCACGGTGACTGATAGTAATGTGGTTGAAAAATCTATGTCTCATTACATGGATTCCTACGGCGTCACCGTTCCCAGTTGTAGATACGTTTACCAAGCCAGTTATATGTGGAACCATCATTCAGGTCTGGTTAAAAATGTAATCCTTTAAAGTGGCAGGGGAAATTAAGATAGAGGCTAATAGACTGTGACATTTAGGAGATTGCTTAATGGTCAGATTTTTCAGGAACTATTACTTCGATGGCTCTTTGTTGCTTGTTTGCTTCAGCCCAGGCCAAAAGATCTGATAGTACAGCATAATGCGGCGTTATTGGGGTATTTTAACAATGTTGATTAGTCTATTATTGCCTTAAAGACTATTGATAAAAGAAGCCTGAGGAATGGTGCGTGGCTCAGGCTTGGTTCAGGTACTTATCTGGCTTTATGGGGTCAGCCTGGTCCGGTAATAAAACATTCACTTTAAGTGTCAGATCAGAAATAAAAACCAGGTGTGATGGAACAGCATTGATCATGATTATATTAGATATTCAGTCGTTTGTTTGTTCAGACAACTTTTAAATCAGAGTGAGCTTGCCAGTCGCAATCAGCTGTAAAGATATAATGAGGAATCCAAATTGAAATTAAACAATAAATCCCGAGCTGTTAGCTAGCTAACCACCATCCCTTACCCCATCATGCCCTCGCAGTGCATAATTATCGATAAATATTAGCCGAGCGGCACATTAAAAACGCGTTCATTACTTTGCCCGCGTGCTGGAGTCAGGACGAACACCACCGCTCCGGTGCCCGCTCTGAGCTGCGTTTGTTCTCGAATGGATCCTGATAAAGTCGAGATGTTCCCGCGTACGTGACACTTGGCCCGAACAGAGGCTGTAATGGCTCTCTGTGGTCTGTGCCGGCTTCGGGATAATAAGCCCCATGCCCTTATACCATGCATTCTTGCACTCAAAGCGGCATACCTGCGAGAAAAAGGCACCCACATACTACCAGCAGATTGCAGTAGTCAGGACCCAGAGTGTCCATTTCCCCTTTCTCTCTTTCATTAGAGGGCTGCTGCTGTAGAGCGGCTTCAAGTGCTGCCAAAAAGATCTGGATGACTTTTTTTTTGAGGGGGGGGGGTATTCACAACCTGGCTGTTTACTTTCATTTCCTGCTTAGAGCTACAGTATTTCAGAGCGTCACATTGAAGGCATCCAGACACTCTAGTGGCTTAAATACATATGTATATACAGGCAGTGCACTTGCTTTCCTGTGGTTTATCCACCATTTAACACACTGTGTGGCCATCAAGTCTATTTTCGGAGTGAAATCTACAGGCCAGTCTCTCTCTCTCTCTCTTTTTCTTCAATTTAATGAGTGTCTTTGATATTAAAGGGTTTTTGTGTGCCAGCTGCAACGACAAAAAGAATCAGCATTGTGTCAATGCACTGGCCTCATCCCCGGCAGTCAAGAGGCTTGGAAGCAGCAATCTGTTGATATTGAGCGGATGACCATGATCAAATTTATTTCCATTTGCCCCCTTCTTTTAAAAACTTATTTCTGCATAATGCCGCTACACAGGGGACGGCACAGAGGTCGTCTTTGTTTTGTAAATGTGCTCAACTGCAGGGAAGGAGAAGCATTTTGTTTAAAGAGGAACCCTTGTGGGTTAGATCTTGTGGCTGCCGCGAATATGCTAAAAGGGGAGGAAAAAACACATTTTCTCCTTTTTTCTCAGACATGATTAGATTTCCCTCCTATGCGTGAAAACGGCAACTATTTAGGTGAGGCGAACTTTTAAAGAAACTCAAGAACCACGTTGGGAACGTGATTGAACTCGCACAGCGAGTGAGAGCCAAAATTTGGTTCTTTCCTTGTAGTTCCTGGTCGGCCAAAAAGCTTCAGGGGTGAAACTGCACGCTCTATTAATCCCAGAGCTATCGGAGTGAGATTTGTTGTTCAGAACTCAGTCACAGGCATCAAGGCTGCAGTTTACGAACCGACTCTGCAGGACTTGTACAAGTCATTGTTAAGAGTGGAGATGTGCTGGGCTTTTTTTTTTTGTTTTATTTGTTGAAGCGAAAGTAAATTGCATCTGAAGCCACTGTTGCTATATAGTTGTCTCAGGGTTGCAGGATCCCTTCCCATCGCTACATCTCCGTAGGGCAGTAAAGACGGGGAATAAACTCCCTATGCCGTTTCCCAGTGCGGGAGAGGTGCGTCTCAGTCAAAGTTGTTTTTAATCTGTTTTTGGCCCCAGCCTCGCGATTCTTCAGATGCGAGGAGAACTCAAACGAGGATTTGTAAATTGGACTAGCAGTTCCTGATTTAATTCCTGGGTTTAGCTCCTGGGACTTTTCGGTCACAAGGGGACACGGTTACCCGCTAAGTGAGAAGAGGCCGCAGTTGATTTTCAGCATTTAGTCTGACTCGCTCCGTTGTTTTCACTGTGCCCTTGAGTTTAAACGTAATAAATAACCTGCCGTTTCGCTGCGCGCCCTGATTTATTTTGCTCATGTTTTTACTCGTAGTGGCAAAATCAATATGGCTTCTTTTTCAATTAAATTTTGCGTTTGGATTTAATTATTTTTGGATATTATCCCAAACAGCTTTAAGTAATTAAAGGCTTTCCCTTGACCTTAAGCTCTGTAGCCATTGAGATATTGTTCCTTTGGAGATCATCATCATCTGCATCCAAATTAACCCCAGGAAACTTTCAGGAACCTCGAACCAAAGGTATCAGGTCTCTCAATCTGCAAGCTGCAAGTTCAGAAACCCAGCTCTTGTCAACAGTCGTAATTACAATCATAATAGCTCACGAGCATGTAAACGCAACGGGTCTCCTCCCTCCCTCCCTCCCGCCACCACCACCACCACCCTGCGACTCCGCGAGGGAAAAACTTGTAATAGCGTTTTCACCTCTTTATGAAAGCCACAGAGGGGCCGATAAAATGGCTGTCACCGGACATTTGTGTGTGAATAGAAATGAGCTTTAACCACTGAGGTCACGCTGTGCGGCTCAATAGCTCAGCGGGACGTCAGCGGAGGTGACAGCACACTTAAGACCTCTGATGGGAGTCATTACATTTCATGACGCCCCCCAGAGATGACCAACCAACCCCCCCCCCCCCCTCCACCTCCTCCTCCTCCTCCTCCTCCTCTCCACAATCTTACAGGGAGCGGTCAACCAACTTGACCTCCTGTGAGCAAATCCGCCTATAAGAGGCGACCTCGGGGGCCTTTTGATGGCCAATAAGGTGTCCCATCATGGTCGGAGCCGTTGTTTGTCAGCTTTACAGTCTCCCCGCTCAGACAGCCGCCCGACGCGCAGCAGGCATGGTGCATCATCATTACGGCAGCCATTCTTCTCCTTCATCTGCTCTGCTTCAGTGGAGCACGACTCGCCCCAACTTCCTCTTTTTAATTGCCTGCGCGCTTATTAAAATTCGAGAGAGCCATACTTCTTAAAGAGTGTCACCTTAGATGGAAAAATAGCTGCAGCCGCAACATCGTGGCGCTTGATGGTAATGACCAGCAAACGCAGGATATTAAAACAGAGAAGGTCTCTCCAGCCTGCAGAGAGAAATGTCTCCGAAGAACATGGGAGTCTTTTGACTCCTCTCTGCGCCTGCACTTTGAAAGCTGAGATTATTATGTAGCAATAAGATGTGGCCTTTGTGCCAGTGGCTCGACTATAAGTAATGATTTCTCCTACGCTTTTCCTTTTATTATTCTTTCAATCGTGTATTTACAATCCATGAGTTTTTATTTCCTTGAAAGTTAATTCTAATTTAGATTTAATTTGCGTTTGTGTAAGCACTCTCATTTAGAATACAGGAATGATGCTTTGTCCTGACCATTAACTTGGAGTGATAACGAGCCGAACGCATAAAATGTCTTTGTTGTTTTTTTGCGCCACATCTTAACTCTCAGAAATGAATGATTAGTGAAACCCGGAGCTAAGAGAACCCAACAAGAGATAATCCGGCTTTACATTTACATGAAAGAAGGTTATGCTGTACCTGCAGTGTTTGAAGAGTGAAGACGACGTGGAGGAATTTGAAGAGAGACCGCGTTAATCTTCTCTATTTCAGTCATTCAGTGGAGAGGGTTGTGCTGAACTCCTCTGTTTGGCTGTTCTTAATGAATGACTGACAGACACGCTTTGTGGAGTGGCAGTATCGTGTTCAGCCGCCAGACACAACATGACAAAAGCATAAAGTATGTGAATAGTTGCTCCGTGTTATTATGTATTATATTAAATGATGATAATAATCAATCATTTAAAAGTAGCTAATTAGGGAAAGTTGTGCACAATCGAAGCAACCAGGGCTGCAACAAATGATTATCTTCATAGTCGATCAATCTGTCAAGTTGTTTGGTTTATAAAATGACTCGGAAACAATAAGAACTGTTACTGCCTGTTTCTCAAAGGCTAAAATAGTCTTAAAATGACTTCTATTTGCTCTTCATAGATACTGAAGAGAGAAGAAAGAAACCAAGACAATTCATACCTAAGAAGTTCAGATCAGAGAACTTTGACTTTATTTGTTGAAATCCAGCTGAAAAAAATGTTTTAAATGCTGAAATCGAAATCAGTTTATTAAAACAGTTGAGGATTATTTCATTTTGTCAGTTAAACATGCAGACAGGCCTATAGTCTGACCTGGACTTGTATTGTCCAATCAATCAGCGTGATGATGATTGGTCATATCATGTCATAGCCAGTATAACATTGTGACATCCTGGACGGCTTCATACACATCCTAAGCCATGTCTGCACAGAGGTCGTCTGTTGGCATCCCATATTTATCACGCGGCCCCAGTCGGATAATAAGACGCAAGACGAGTCCCGGTCACAATGAAGAGACACTGAGAATTCATGTGCGATCCGTGTTTGGGGGCGTGTACCACTGTGTCCCATGCGCCTGTGCTGACACCCCCCCCCCCACACACACACACACTCTCATCTGGCCATTTAAGTATGATCCTTCATCCACTGATCCAGGACCATCCATCATCAATCACCGCACAGCGGCTCTGACACGGCCTCTGCAGCTCGGGCTCCGCACTGATTGTGGCTGAGTAATGGTTACAAACCGAGCTCGCCCCTCTCGCCGGACCATTATTCTCCGGCACTATCCTCCAGAGACTCTGCATCTAAAGCGAGAATCTCTCAGTATATACGCCGGCATGCATGTCGGCACCGTGTTAGGCTGTCAGAGCGGTGAGAAGGTACCGTACGATGGCGTCTGATTTCCTCCGGCTTCCTGCCTCGCCTCGCCTCGCCCGTGCTCAGTTTCAGCTCCCATCACGATGCGTTTTGTCAATCCTCCAGCCTTTCATACTTTTTCGGATTGGCATGTTTATTAAAGCTGCGGGTGGTTGTGGTGGGGTGGAAAAAAAAAACAGCTTCCAGTCCCCCGTATTTGTAGTTTCTTGATGTGTCCTCAAACAAAACACTAGCTGTCACCAAAAGGCACCTTCCAGGTCTCGATAAACACAGATGACAGCAGCGGATGCTGTAAACATGAAATCTGCACCCGGGCAGTATTCTTCGGACCTCTGGCTGTTTTATCTCAAACACAGCGATTACTATCCATGACCCTGTTATGAAACGCCCCAGGAAAGAGGATACGTGACCCCCCGATGTGTCTCTTCCACATGATTTCACACGATTTCCACTCCGGTACTTCTGATTTGTTGTGCTTGTATTAATTTCTCCTGTTCTCTCCCCCACTCGCAGTTCGTCTGAGAAGTCCCTGCCTTGGAGGACTGCAGGTACGTCCTTCTGTTTCTTCTTTCATATTAACCACAAACATCTGCATTTCTCATAATTAAAATGAGCAAACATAACCCCCCCCCTACACACACTCAATCCCATATCTAAACTTGACAAATACAGAAAATCAGTGCTTGCCGTGGTATTTAACAGTTACTTCTAATCAGCTCGGTTAGGAGCAGCAAATTGGCTCTTACGCGCTGAAAGATAATGTGTCACAAGGCCACATACCTTCACTGGCACACAGAATACACGCACGTCATTTCTCACAACTCGCCGGAGGCAACCTTTGGCTCGTTATCTCGCGTGGGAAACAGACGGTTATTCAGCTCGTTTCAGCTCATTCAGCGCGCGTTCGAGTCTGCCCCCGTTCGACCGTGATCTCGACCGAGATGGTGACATCGGCGACCCCAGGTCTATGCCGCACATTTCTACAATCGTCGCTCCTCTTTAGAAACTCCACTCGCTCCTACTGTTTGCCGTTTCACGCACACACGCCACAGTGACGGAGAGCAGACACACACCTCGGGCCTGCGTTTGTTCAGTCGCATCCTTGTGAGGATCTCCGGTGCCAAACGGATAATAAATTGAATTTACCAATGTATTTCATGGCTTATTAATTGCATAGTGGAACTTGGTGAATTTCTGCAATGGTCATTAATCTTTTATTGTCAATCCCTTCAGAAGAGCCCATGGGGGGGGTTACAGTGGTACATATGCACGGGGAATATTAACACAAGGCAGTGTATTCATTCGCTGCCCACTCCCCCGTTTCCTTGCCGAGCGCGTTTCATTAGCGTTGGAACGGAGCTGGGGACTAATCACAATCACTGTTTTGCTTCCTATTGATTTCTCATTGTGCCGCAGATGATAAATGATAGTCAGATGCAGTAATGTACCCCCCCCACCACACACACACACACACACACACACACACACACCAAATCCTAATTAATTCAAGTCTTGGTGTGTGGCACGGAGTGTAATGGGCCACGTTTGTCTGCGAGGCCTCGTGAGCGAGCATATGTCTCCGGCGTGTGAGGGTTTGGGATGGAGGTGTTACTGTGGAAACGAGTCTTTTAGCCTCAGGAAATGTCAATGCAGTCACACCTCGC
The DNA here is from genome assembly GCA_029224185.1 of Karalla daura. Lineage (NCBI taxonomy): Eukaryota > Metazoa > Chordata > Actinopteri > Chaetodontiformes > Leiognathidae > Karalla > Karalla daura. The sequence continues at coordinate 11,890,548 of CM055202.1, forward strand.
GTCCGCTGAGAGTGGGAGACAAACACACCAGATTGAAGGCTTTCTCTCCATCTCTGATTCCATGCCCTGTCTATTTTCGTTCATCTGATTTTTTTTTCCATTTCCTCCCAGACCTGACAGTTCAACTGCGTCATGTCATTAAAACAGTATTTTTGTAAATAAATAAATCAGTAAATAAACCTTCAGGATATATTTTGTTTAGTGCACATAGCATAAGTTGCTTCTGGACTTCATAATTTCCCGGAAATTGTTGTAGATTTTATGCAAATTGGTCTCCAGTTGGTTCAGACGGTCTCATATAAGCTGATATGTAGCCACTACAGAAGAAATTCTGATAGTGTTATTACTGCAAATGTAATGTAAAACATCAAAGGGACAAGACCAAGGCGCCCTCCTCCTCAGCTGCTATTTGTCCAGTCCCTTGAATACTTAACGACCTCACCACTGTTGGGACTGTGATAATCTAATCTTTTTTCTGTTCTTTAACTTGACCAAGCCTGGCCACTCTCCATTATTTGACATAATGTCCCCTTAATCAAAGGTTCAGAAGTAAGTGTGTAACTTAGAGCCCGCTACGATGACTTTGCAGCTTCCGTGACCTCGTGCAGGGGATAATGGATATAAAACTCTTAAGATTCAGAGAATTGTCTGGCTGTGAGGCTGCTGGACTGTGTAAACCAGTCAGCAGTGTTAATATATGGCTCTAATATATTCATTGATAGACAGGAAAAGGATGAGGAAGACCGTACTCGCTTCTTCCATTTAAAGGGACCATGCATCGTGTGAAAAGGGCGAAGCAGACAAATTAAATTATCACATGACGGTGCATAAAATCTGAGGAGATTTTATCGTCGATGTGTGAAACAAAAAGACTTCGAGACGCTTTCTCTTCCTCTTCCTCGCCGTCTCGCTCTCTTCCTGTTCCTCGACTGCTCTGGCTCTCTGGCATCTCATTTATCAAAGCGGGTCAAGGCTCTGTATAAAAACCCTGTGGTCTGAGACGACACGCTGCGTGCCAGACACAGAGTCACTGCCAAGATGGAAGGAGACAAAAGACTTGTTCAGTGATGTCATTACTTATGGGTAAGGGACGCATAAGCCAACTTTTGATCCTCCAGAGCCGTCTTGCTGTTTTTCACCGTAAACACACGCTCCTCGCGTCAACCGGGTCAAATTTCAGCAATATCAAAGGATAACAGAGAGTGAAAATATAGGTTGGAGGGAGAGTAGCCACAGTCTTCTGTTTACTGTTGAGATGTGAAAATGGCAGTCGACAATGACTGAACGCTTTGGCTTTTATTGGTTTATTTAAAAATGCATTGCATGCATAATTTCAGTAATCCGGTTATAGAGAGAAAAGAAGGAAACGTTCCTTCAGAAGCATCGTTATACTCCTCACACAGTATGGAGAGGAAACGCGGATGGCAGCACAAATGTCCAGGGTGGCCTGACTTGTAAACAGCGAGGGCGTTTGATGCAGCCTGTGTTTGTTTAAGTCGCTATACACTGTGTGTATTCCCGCTCAAGTGGGTCCGGTCTGTAAACTGTAAACTCCTTTTATACCTTACTGGGGAAGCGGGAGGCGGGAGTGCGAGGCGCCTGCCTGTCAAACACACTGGGCCTGTCTGTCAACAGATTAATTCAACAGGTCAGCTCGGGCAACAAGGCGCCTTCTTCACGGGCCTCTACTCTCATTCTCACACCAGCTAATCGGGCCCGGGTTGACAGACCCTGGCTGCCAATGTTTGCCTCCCCGTTCCCCTCCGCTCACTGCCCATTGTTCTAGTGACTGCGGAGTAACCCATTGACACCGGTCACGCTTAACTAGATTGTGATTATGGGTAGACATTGTGTGCGGGGGGGATATTAGAAGGCTAATTCCAGGTCCTGTTTGCCATGCCGGTCGTTGTTATGCATGGGGAGAGGGAGCGATGCCGGGAAATGTTAAATAGAAGGGAAACTATTTGGAGCCGGGCTGTGTACACGATTTTAAATGAGGCGCTCGCCCGCAAATTAGCACGACAGTAAAATGTAACGATTCCCGAACTGTACACAGACATGAAACTAATGTTGCGCATATGATTGTCTGTTTTTGTTTCCCTCTCAACTTCCAAAAAGTCTTGGCTGCCTCGGATGTTTGTTATCAGCTTTCAGTCCAGAGCTGGAACTTGTGTGTGATTGCTGGGGAGTTGAAGGTGTCCCTCTGCCTCTGACCTCCTGTTCTGCTCTGTCTTCCCAGATGCCTCCACCTCGGGGGACACCAAGTCTCGGGTGACTGACAGCTCCCAGTCGCCCAGCTACCGCATTAGGACGGAGTCAGAGCAGGTGTCTCTGTACTCCCCCGAGCAGTCGTCCCTCCATGAAAGTGAGGGTCTGTTATTGCCTTCTCTCCATCTTCTGCCCAACCCCCCCTCCCCCACCACCCCCACCACCCCCACCAGCCCCACCAGCCTCTCTGAAACTGTAAATTGTTTTGTTACCGTTCTTTTGATGATCCAGAGCACTGTTTCATCTCGCACCTTTGCCTCTTCTTGATACCTTTTGAGTGTCCCTGGTAAAAGCAGCTTCTCCATCACAGCTCATGAAAGGCTGGATGATGCACCGTGGCACGCTGAATCACGGGGTGTGAGAACAGTTCTCCCCCCCTCCTGTGCCATTTGTCATTAGTAATGCTGTCAAGGTAAAGGTCGTTTCTATTATGAAACCTTTCATGATGTCCTGTCTCTCTCTCTCTCTCTCTCTCTCTCCTTCAGGGTCGGTGGGGAATTCGCGCAGCTCCACACAGATGAACTCTTACTCAGACAGCGGCTACCAGGATGCCAGCAGCGGCTACCTCAGCAGCCAAAACCTGGGCAAGGCCGAGCTGAGGGTGCAGCACTCCTTCCCGGGATCTGGCACGGGCACCTTGGTGAGGAATGCCAGGGCCGAGGGCCAGGCTTCAGCCCAGGTACTGCCAGCGACTGCACGGAAGACATATTGCCGCCGTCGAGCGCAAAAAAAACGCACCCGTGCAAAGGCTTCTCTCGGAATACGCAGCGAATATATGTTTATATTTTCGCCATGTTCAAAGGCTTGTGAAATTGAAATCGCACTTGCTTACTTTGACTGTAAGCTTTTAATTCGCGACAGCCAGAGAGCAGCGGCGAGATCGCTGTGGCATGTTTCTCTGCGAGGGTTGCAACGTAATGCTTAAGGGCACATTGGGTGCACGGCTCTCCGCAATATAAACACTGCTCCATACAGCGTCGTACACACAGACCACTGAGAAACCAAATGGCACAGTCACACACGAGAGGGGGGGGGGATGAGAAAATAAATATGGCCCAGGGTAAAGTCATGCTCGGAAATGAATTGGTTTATGCAGCACCGTGTTATTTAGCATGCCATTATCGCTGCAGAAGTCAATTTACGCAGCGACTGCGTGCCGATGGTAAATGGTGTCATGTGTCCTCGAGGGGCCGAGAGTCAGACCCACGGAGCCGTGTTGTTGTGTGCGTGACCCGCAGGTGGCGGCGGTGACGACGGCGGTGCCGGGCCGAGCCATGCGGCGGGTGAGCTCGGTGCCTTCCCGCTCCCACTCCCCGGCCTACACGAGCAGCATGTCTGCCTCCCGCGGGTCCCTGCGGACCTCGCTGGGCAGCGCCTACGGCTCCCCCATCGTCACCGAGCCCAAGCCGCTCTCCAGCATCTTCTCCACCCTGCCGTCTGCCCAGCGCAGCGGAGGAGGAGGAGGAGGAGGGGGAGGTGGAGGGGGAGGTGGCGGGTCGCCCTACTCCACCCAGAAGAACTCCCCCGCAGCGCTCCGACGCGTGGGCTCCACAAACTCGCGGTCGGGCAGCGCCAGCCGGACCACCTCGCCCTACCAGGCCTCGGCCGGGTCGTCGTCCGGACGCATGGGCTCGCCGCTGACCATGGTGGACCCGCCGCTGACCAAGCAGCCCGGACACTCCTCGTCTCCGGTCCGGGCCAGCATGACGGCCGTGCCCCAGCACTACAGCTCCACGCTGCCCCGCTCCCTGATGCACAGCACAGACCCCTACGGACCCCAGAGCTACGACATCTACGAGAGGATGACGAGACCCGACAGCCTCACAGGTGCCTATACACACACACACACACACACACACATTACTCTGTTTATTCTCTGGATGAAAATGTATATACCGTAAAACTGTGGTGGAGCACCACCTGTACGTAGTGTTGAGTACAGGCTTTTTCTGGTTCTTTTCCATTCTTAATTTTGATTACATCAAGGTGGAGAAAAAAAGACTTTGGGAAAAAGTGGAAAAAGGAGGTTTATGTTCCCAAAACTATGTCTATTCTAAACATTCAGGGGCATGAGATGAAAGTATTCAGTGCAGTGCAACACCTGCCCATAACTAAACCACAACCTCAACAACAGAGGCTGTAGATTAAGGCACTTTAATGGTTCGTCTTGAGGAAGGACCATAACTCTGTTCTTCTTCTACCAGGTTCTAATTAGCAACCGAGTTTTGGCTCCCAGCCCTGCTTGTGAAAATAGCACAGAACGTGGTCTTTCCTTCTCGATTTCACGTTCTCTTCAATAGTGATGTGTGTTCAGACGTGTGTGTGTGTGTGTGTGTGTGTGTGTGTGTGTGTGTGTGTGTGTGTGTGTGTGTGTGTGTGTGTGTGTGTGTGTGTGTGTGTGTGTGTGTGTGTGTGTGTGTGTGTGTGTGTGTGTGTGTGTGTGTGTGTGTGTGTGTGTGTGTGGCTCATGGGCCAAGGCTGGGCTGTGACGTGGACTCACCACGGTCAACAACCACAGGGTTGTTAAGTCCGTGTTAAATAGAGCTGCTCCTCCCATTAATAAAAGGCTGTTTACATTAAGATAAAATAATTCCAAATGAGTCTAAATTTACTTTAATAGTATAATTTGCAAGATGTTATGATTTAAAAAAAAAAAGCCGTGGTTAATGGTTTGGGGTCTAATAAAAATATTAGACTCCATGTAACACAGGCCCGCTCAGAGCTGTTTTTCCTACATTCCTCTTAACATCCAGAGTGGAGAATTAATAATGAAGACTGTAAATATTTGAACTGTGCTGTGTTTATACTTTTGTTGGCCGGGATCGCTGTCGGTTCTCTGCTCTACATACTCGACGGTGACTCCGAGGTCAGCGGCTCTCCTGGAGCGCAGCCAGGACATAGTTCCCGCAAGAAGACAAATATTGGCTGAGAGAAAATAATAGGCCGCTAATCATACTTTGGTTTGTTGTTGTTAACAATAGCACTGGAAAACAAACCTGTCATAATGCCGTATAACACACAATGGCTAATCTGTTTTTTAAGAGTAACTTAACAGCTGGTTTTAGGTGTTTTATTTGCACCTATGTAAGGAAATAACTGAGTAGGATGACGATAAAACCTTTCCACGTCTTGTGGAGTCCTACCGAGCCCCAAAAGTCCCATCAGAATATTTTTTTATATCTTGTGTGCACAAGATAATTATCTTGTGAGAACAACATAAAACAAATCACCTGATGGGACTTTTGGGGCTCTGCAGAGTTCCTTCCAAATCTATTATATTTATGAGAACATTATCATGGGCAGACACCAGAGAAAATGAGGTGGCCCCGTCTATGTCAGGGAGTTCGTTCTGCTCGGATCACCTAAGTTGATCAAAACGATGTTACGTGGTTTCAACCTGCCAGCGTCTGTGTCACTCATTTAGGATAAATCAGTAAATAAACGAGCACATGCTCGTGCTGTCTGGCCAGATTTGTGAGTGGCCAAATTTGTGACCCAAATCTGGAGCCAAACCGCAAGAAAAAGTGCCCATTCATCCTAACTTCACATTTCCAGGTTACCTCCTATAGATAAGAATGTTGCTTTAGTAGATAAGTGCGCTGAAGTTTTCATGGCAAGAATCGAAGCCCCAGAAAAAAGATGAAAAAGCACTTGTTGAGTCAGAACCTCACTGTGATGCTGTTGCCCGGTTAATGGATGTTTTCTTTCCGCCTGACTTCCTGCTGCCTGGGGATCTCCTCAGACGCCCTGGTCGATGATGACGTCCAAGGTGAACATCACTCGGATGTCGTGTGACGTCTGCATGTGTCACCGTCATGTGTGTCGCTGGTTCAGTCGTCATCTCCAGCCACCTGCCATTCTGTGAACTGCATGTTGTGTATTGTGGTGTTTGTGTTTTATTTTTTGCTGCGACATTATATTATTGAGTTTTTTCTCTCTGCTGCTGACACGAGACGTTGCTGCGGGCTCTACGTTCCCCGCTTGTCACTCTGTCCCGTTCTGGTGAATGTTAGGTCTCAGGAATGGCTCGAGGGATTTTCTCCCGATTTTGCTCCGACGTTTCTGTGGGTTCAAGCATGAACCGAATAGATTTTTTTAGGTGATGGGTCAAGGTCGCCGTGATCTCTCGCAGAGCTCGTTGGATTGTGAGGCAGAAATTCTCTTTCCCACATTGATGTATCGATGATTTTCACCACACAGAGAGATGCTGTTTCTCTAGTGCGAGTCCTTTGTAAATTTGAAGATTTTCAGCGGTTTTACTGGTCTGTCTCCTCACTCTTTGGTTGGGTGGTATAGTTTTCAGGAAAACGTGAGAAAGTGCGACAAGGTACATTAGTGGATAGCGCTGTAGCCAGTTCTCATTTTAGTTGGACTGAAGGGCCTTCTATAATGGATTTTGCATGTTCTCCTTGTGTAGGGTTTCTTCAGGTACTCTACTGCAGATACTCTATTGGAGACTCAAATTTGCCCCCATGTGTGACACCATGATGCCTGTGCATTGGAGACGGGCACCAGCAGACCCCTGTGGTGAGATGTGAGGGAGTTTTGTGGTGTTGCTCATCGGCCCAGGTCACCAGGCTGCGACAGATATGAATCAGGTTTTTATAGGGCATCAGCGATCCAAACCAACATTAAATCTCTCATAGTCAGAATTCCTCATCCTGCGGGGCGCACGCTTCCCCCCCTCTCACATTCCTAGGTGGGTTTTCAGGTTTTCCTGTAAGTAGGCAGTTATGTCACATTGCTGTGAGTGATGGCGTCTCAGGCAGACATAAATGGGTTTTCGGTGTCTGTCCTCTGAGCGGAGCGAGACACCAGCCTAGTTCTGCTAAAGCAGCTCTGCTACGTCTTCCATCTCCTCTCCCTCGCCACCACCCTCCTCACCCAGTGTCCCCCGCTCTCCCTCTCTCTCTCTCTCTCTCTCTCTCTCTCTCTCTCTCTCTCTCTCCTGCTCTCTCCTGCTCTCTCCTGCTCTCTCATGTACGCTCCAGTGGCGCTTCGCCCCCAACACGGCCATTTATCACAAGGCTTTGATGAGCCGCAGTGGAAGGAAATGGGGATGATCACATGATCAGGTTCAATCGCCAGAGTTTGGCAAACGCTGCGTGACAGGCTAACCTTGATACTGTTGCTGTTGGTGTTTTTCTGTCGGTATCTATCAGCGATGTTGTTTGCCTCCTTTCCTCACCTTGCTTTTTCTCCAGCGCTGCGGTCTTCTTTTCCACAGTCTTTTCTATCCTTCTTTGTTTGTTCTGTGTCATCACCTATATTGTGTTCACCTCTCTCTTTGGGTCCCTGCCTGCCTTTTTTCCCCCCCTTACCTCCCACCTGACCCCTCCCTCCCCTCTCTGTCACTGGCAGGAAGTCGTGCCTTTCTTCTGCTGTTGAAAAATGAAGAATCAAAACAAATTGCCCCTAATAATATGCGTATTACGCAACGTCCATTTCAGAGCAGAGTGGGATGAAGAAGGAGCGGGAGGGAAAGGGCATATCAGCATGCGACGGTCGACCGTGGCAGTTTTGAGCGTGCGTTTTGTTTTACGGCCGTTCTCACTTTTTTTATTTTACCGAACAATTTTCTGGTGATCGAGCCCAGTTTTGTTTGGAGGGGGTTCTCGAAAATGATTTTTGTTGAGGAATGCAGTCAGCTGCATCCATTTAAGTGTTTGTTTCTCCAGAGCGAGCACGCGCCAAGCCGCCGCCGCCCTTCATATAGCCTCTGCCAAGTGTAATCTGTTAAAGCCACGGCGAGAGGGGCTGAGGGGGAGAATTAAATGACTATAACGCACCAGGAATGTGGGCCATTCATCCTCAATAGACAGCAGTATGTTATTTCTCCCTGACAATTTGCAGATGCTTTTAGAAGTGACTGCAGTCCTTCTATCGGGGGAGCGGAATACAAAAAGCAGACAGATTAGCCTCCTCTAAGGTTGTTTGAATGTTGCTACTTTCAGGAGTGGCTCTGCTGAGAGGCAGAGATACGCGCCGAGGCTCCTGCGTGTGGCAGATTCTGTCTCTGGCTCTCGGTCACAGCTGTGCCAGAAGCCCCTGTTCACGCGGCCGGGCTTTGCATGGGATGAGGAGTCTCTGGTGGTCCGGGGCTGCCTCATTAACCCTCTTTTCATTTTCATCCTTTCTTTTCCCTCCCCCACTCTTATATCCTCTCTCTCTCTCTCTCTCTATCTTTCGTCTTTCTGTGGCCCCCGCCTTTTCCTCATGTCTTCCCGCTACCTCCTCTTCCCTTCGTCTCCTCAGTCCTTTCAAACCTTTGAACAAGAGAAGCTGAACTGATTTCTTGCCAAGCCGCCGCTAGTGGCTATTGTCTGCACTGCCACAGAGTGAAAGGCTTCCTGGGCTTTTGAGTGTGCCACTACAGCACACACACACACACACACACGCACACACACACACGCACACACACATTCACATGCCGCAACATTCATCAGTCTTACCTCCGGCCCTGCGTGCCTTCAGTTTCAGAGTACTCGTTTGTATGTAGTTCATACTTAAGTTAATTCCTCCGTGCCTCAGGGCTCTTTGAATATTTAGCACAATCCATTGATAATATTGAAAAACCTACAGTATATATCGCAGCCGTAATGGTTCATTTAGCACGGCGCCACGAGAGAGCACTCTAAAAGCTGAGGGACATTTGCCCTGGAGTGCCTAAAACCCTCTAAGCTGCTCTGAAAGCAGTGCATTAAGTGGCTCATTGCTTTTATTAAACTGTGTTACAAAAGAATTTATTTTTAATGGCTAATTGGAATTATCCTTGTTGTTGTTGTTGTGTTGCTTTTTTTTCCCCGTGACATTGTTCTCAGACAATGGAGGAACAAACCTGGTGGCCCGGTGTAGCGTGGGACTAGTGCTCAGCATGGGAATTAAACAATGTAGCGTGGTCGGAGAGAGAGGCTGGGGTGGGACACGACCACAGACAACAAAACCTTCACCTCACAGCACAGACACACGCCAAAGATGTGGTTTTCATTCGTCTATCATTCAGTATTTGCTAAAATACTGCTCTGTTATGTCAGCCAGTCTTAGCTGGTTCATAGTGTAGACTTGGTGGCTAGCACTGTCACCTTGTCATCAGAGGGACAAAAGAATTTGTGTGTGTGTGTCCTGCAGTGGGCTGGAGGCCTGTCCAGGGTGTAATCCCTGCCTTCCCTCTGTGGCCCCCTGTTCCACCAACACAGTCTCAGGGCTGGTGCAGGCTAGTTTGTAGGTTGGAACCATTGCTTTCTGTTTTCACGTCCAAAAAGTGGCTCCGGTGTCAAAGAAATTGTCCCACAGAGTAGCTCGAGTTCTTTGCTGGGCCAGGAGTAAGAACCAGCTGGGTCAGAGGCTGTGAGAGGGGTTATTGAGACCAACACAGATGGCAGGTCTGACATTTGCACAAGAGAGGCCACAGTCATGATGAAACACCACCTCAAGAAGCTAATAGAAGACTTTGGGACCACAAAAGGACATTTATCAAAACCGCAACAATTTTGACGTCCCGGACTCGTTCCTTGGAGACGTCGCTTGCATATAGAGTGATGAAATGTTGTGGTGCTGCAGAGCAACAAGCACTAGAACCATTTTGGTAAATGTATATGTCATCTTCAGTCGACCCTTGCCACAGCAGTTAGGTAAAAAGTAGGTCAAGAAAATGGATGGATGGATGGACAATGTGGACTACAACTAAATTAACTTATATCTCATCTATTTAAATCTGTCTGTTATGTATTCAGAGGCTACAAGGCTTTATGACTCTGCTGCCCCCCCCCCCCCCCCCCCCCCCAACTACTCTAAAGGAGCTGGGCTTCTTGGTGCTGCAGAGGTTAACCTGGCTGTGGTCCTCTATCTACACCTAAAATCATCACTCACGCTGTCACCAGAGGCCTTCATCTCCCGCAGGAGACAAACATTCTCAGTTATTAATGTCCTCAGTCTCAGACTGTGAGAAGAATCCCTCATTTAGCTTGTTCTGCATGGCAGAGCTGTTGTTCGGCAGCGGCCCGAGCTCATGCAGTTGGAGAAGACCCAAGTGACGTTTGGAGGCTCGTGAAATGTGCAACGAGCAGTTAGTTGCCAACTGTATCCTGGTCCACTGGGCTTCACAGTTTAGTGAGCTTTGCTGATGTGAAGTTCGACACAAAAAGCAGAAACGCGCCTTCAATTTCACACTGTCGTAACGTTTCTGCTCTTGTAGATTTGTCCAGGTTAAGTCGTCCGTTGATCAGGGAGGAGTTCAGACCTTTAACTTGTCAGCAGTGAGAGGGTGAAATGAGTTCACACTGTCCTCCGAGTTTCTCCGTCTGACTGTGAGAGTGCTTTGTTCCTAAAAGGAGCACACAACAAAGCTGGTCCAGGAACAAGAAGCAAACCACTAGTCTCTGCAGCAACGACATGTGTGGTAATAAAGACGTACAGCCTATTGTTGTGGCGGCACGTAGAACAAAAAAAGCATTTTAAAGAGCTCTGTCATGAGGGTCAGACGCATCCTGGAAAACCTTGAAAGTCAAATGTTCTGAAAAATCCGAAGTTGTCCTTGGAAAAGTCTCTGCGCTCTAAGCCTCTCTCGATGCTGTGAGCATTGTCTGGCAATTTATTAAAATGTTGATACATTTTGGAGATCATTTCTTCACTGGATGTGGGAGGAATAAACATGAAAGCAATAAATGTAACAACTGTACAAAATGACACATCCTGAAATCATGGAGGGATGGGAGGATGTATTAATCAATGACTTCCTGAAGTAACTAAAAATGCTCTGGGGAGAGTCCAGGAAAATGATCTCAGGCATTTTTGCATTTGTAATTTGCACTGAAAACACATCTGCGAATCTCTTTCTCATGAAAATCAATAGACTATCATTTCCCCCAGTGTTCCTGTCTATCTGAGGGGCAAACACACGCATCTGAACAACTCTGAACAAGCACAAGGTTTGCTTTTTAAATGCTGCCTGACCTTTTGGGAAACGGCAGGAATAACAATGGTGAATAACACCGAAGAGTCCAGAAACGTTATCATCGGTGAATATATCTCTGAAGAAAGAGGGAGGGGGTAAAAAAAATACATAAAGACGAAGCAAAGTGGAAGGAGAAGTGGAGCCTCATAGCTGTGGGCCCTCTTCATATGAAAGGACAGGGCAACAGAGTGCGTATTGTTGTGCTGCCGTTATTGTTTCACATCTGGACTGAGTCGGGAGTCGGACGGGACTTGTTGCGTCACGCAGCCTCTCGCAGCCCCGCTGTTTGGGACGTTTCTGTGGAGGACTTTAATTAGAGAGCGCCCACCTGTGCGCCTCTTTGTCTTCCTCACAGCCAGGTAAGCCTGCTGACGATTACAGAAGCCTTTTCCCGCGCCGCTCCTTCCCCAACATCTGCTCTGCTGTCGTCTCCTCACATCTCTCTAGATGTTTGGGGGGAGGATTCACCGTGGTATCTATTTCCTGCCGCTGTGCTGAGTTGCAGTTGTCCTCCGGTTGCATTTTCAGCGTCGCGTTTAATCGGACTCAAAGCGCCCGGCGTCACGCCCGGCTAGTTCGTTTGTTACTCTGTGCAACGTTCTTACAGACGCTGATTAATTCTCCCATTCAGGCAAGTTCACGGCGACGTAAACGTCGGCGGCCAACTGGCAATTTTCCTGACTTTGTTTTTGTTGCTACAAACGTCTTTGCAGCTTCATAGAGTGTATAGCTCCCGTATCGTGTTTGCAGAAAGCAAAGAGGTTTGTTTTATTCAGCGCGTTTCCGACGGCAAATGTCATTTCTTTTTACGTCCCGTATAAACAATGAGTTTACAGACCTGGCGCTCGTTCAGGGAGAGGGTGCAGGGAGCATCACGTCTGCTTCTGCTGTCGCTGGTTGCATCGCTGTTGCGTGGTAATGAAGAGACCGCAGCGCACCACATGACCAGACAACGGCGACATTAACTTTGACAACAATTAAACGAGACGTGTTATTTAATGTGATTGATTACCCAACTTAAGCAAGTGTCAAATCCCTAAAACTGATTTTCATGTAATAGCAGGGTAAATGGAAACCAGCGGCTTCCTGGAAAGTGGATGGAAATCATTTGGACGTCAGCGGCCGGTGTCCTGTTGTTTCTTTTTTGTCTCCCCCCCTGACTTTGCACTCCGGTGTGTTTTTGACATTTTCAGCTTAAACTCTAGTAAAAAATGACTTTGGAGAGCCGTGGCAGGACTTAAACGAGTTGATTGGCAGAGTCTTGCTGTTACAAGTCTCCTACCTCTGAGAACTTTGGTTATGAGACTGTCTGAGCAGTCATTACGTCTGCAAAGCACTTCATTTTCTCCAACTTTTCATTTTTGTATTTTTTATTTCTTAGGAGTGCGCAGCTCCTACGCCAGTCAGCACAGCCAGCTGGGCCAGGACATAAGGTCAGCCATGTCCCCCGACCGCCACATCGCACCAATCTACGAGGATCGCACCTTCCACGGCCCGTTGTACCGCAGCCCCAGCCACACCCAGCCGGGCACGCTGTACCGGAGCACGTCAGGTTGGTCCCACGCTACTCAGGGGGTTGAACTCATGGGAGGATGCTAGGAGCAATGCTGCCATTGTTCTTTGATTTCAAACTTACAGCAAACAAATGCTGGATGTCACACACACAATTATGGGAAAACGTGAAGTGATTATGAACGAGAAGATGATGGAAACACATGCTTAACTGATATCCATTCAGAAATAGTAGAAAGAAGGGGGAACATATAGTGAGTACAGTAGTACAGCTCACAAAAGTGAGGACACCCCTCAAATTTTTGCCAGTATTCAGAGCAGTGTTGAGTTACTTTGAGAGGACCTGAACAGTTTCATGCATAACAGTTTGGTGTATATCGTATCTCAGTAACTATACAAAAAACAGTCCAATATTTAGAATCAGCGACCAGAATACTCAGTACACTTTGCATTTCGAGGTTTCAACCCAACTGTGCCATGTGTTTAATGCTAAATTGTTGGCACAAGCTGCGCGTATAATAACAAAACTGTAGCTGAAGAGATGCTGCAATTTCTTGGCCCGAACAAGGCCAAGAAAGATTTGCCACCAGGCCATGAGGAAACGCTGTGTTCTGCTTATTATGCAACTCGACTCGCTAGCTAAAATGGAACATTTCAGTGGGTTTATTGTATAACATTGCAGAATTCTCAAAATAAGGTTATGTTTATTTTGGCTCGTGCTCCCTCCCACCTGCGCAGTCTGTAACAATGTTAAGTCCGGATAAAACTGATCCACAGAGGGTTTTTTGACTTTTTTTTTTTTCTCAGTTAATTCATAACAGATCAGACACCAAGTGATTGCCAGACTTATCAGGAATCCCATTTTCGTTTTTCTTTTTTTCCTTAAGTTTCTCACTCTTTTCCTGTGCCCTTGCTATCGTGGAGGTATCCAAGGCCAGGATTGACAGCGTTTTCTTTTTCTTTTTCTTTTTTCCCCTCCCACAATATTTTTGTTTCAGGTTCAGGCATGGCACTTTGTTTTTTTAGTCATCTTTCACAGATGTTACCTCTCCTCTCAAATCTTTTCCATTTCATCTGCGCCATTTCCTTGCCCATCTGCCCCCTGTAGCACTGTGTACGTTATGTCTTTCTCTTCCCTCCGCTTCCTATTTTTCCTTCCACTGTGTCACACTCCCTCGCTCCCTCGCTCCCTCCCTCCCTCCCTCTCTCTCCCTCCCTCCCCCCAGTCCTCCCTCCACTGTCAGGCAGAAAGGGTGAGACATGAGTTAATAGGCAGGTACTGATATGTCATCCTGCCACAAAGGAGTCCATTACGCGTGTGTCACACTGAGAATGAGAAGAAGGATGGAGGGGCCAGGGGACAGTTTGGTTACCCACATCCACAGCCTTCCAGCTTTTTCGGATGTTGGCATTCCATCTCATCATCCCTGCTGCCTCAGACACACACGCTTAGCTCTGACCGACACACACACACACACACACACAGTATTCAGCCTTCTCCTTGGCACACCCTAGATCTGCCCGGACCGATAAGTTCACTAATAAATGCTATTGATGCTGTGGAGGAGCCCTCCAGACAAGCCTCTACAATGTGTTTATGCCGGTTATATTGTGAAGAGATGCATGGGGCAGGGACGGTGTTCAATAGCGAGTCTTTGTAAGAGCTTCCTCATTAGAAAAATCCAATTTGATCCCAACGTTTTCTTTGTTGTATTCTTACATGAACATTTCAATAGGCCATTTCAAGCCCACCCACTGGCTTCCCATGCATTTTTTTTTAATGCAAGCAGGAGGTTTTCTTGGGAAGTGGTGATATTGATTGTGTTGAAAAGACGTGGGATGCAATCCAAACGGTCCTGCTAATATCGCCAGGTTACACGGTGCTGTTTATAAATTGTCTGCCGGCGTCTTTGACTCTGTTAAGACTACGTCCTGGTAGATAACCATATTGCAGGATGGTGCTGCTGCCCAACATAGAGGAGCACCGATGTGAGAAATTGTGTTTTTGGAGGGGCGCCACAAGTTGACGTCTTGGCTTCTGGGTCGGGGGAGGGAGGGAGAGTGGGGCACGCACATGCCCAGTCCTGTTGGAAGTCTGATAGGGATCTGACTAGTGCAGCAGTCATGCAGCACCGCGTCACGTGCTCCTGGCGAGAAGGAGGGATAAATCCAACCTGCTTGTTTACGCTTGTTTGTGACCCTCTGTGTCAGGGGAAAAAAAATAGGTCATAGCATGACTTGGACAAAAGAGAGGAGGGAAGATGACTGGAGCGAGGCGTTTTCAGGCCGGTTATTGGACTATGTCTGGGAGGACGTCTTCTCTGCGTGCCTGTGTTTGTGATGCTTTACCTGTGAATCTGCGACTGCTTCTGGACCCAGTCATGGCTCACCCTCGCCTCTCATCTCTGCTTGGCATAGTCAGCTCCTGGATATTTTGCTGCAAAGGGCCATCAAGGTGTTGAAGAAAGGATCGCCGAGGCAGTTGGAGTTTCCTGTCCTCTTTGAAAACAGCAGGATCCCTCTTCTTAAGCACAGCCTTGTAAAAACAGAACAACAAGTAAACACCGCCTTGAAGAGGACTTCTACTCAGCGGAACCACAGGAGCTGCGTTTTTATCCTCGTCATTAATTGGTCCCAGATTTTAGAATTCGCTGAGTCCGTCGGAACGGTCGCACGTTAGTATTTTCTGCTCGGTTTAAAGTTGTATGCCGCCGGCGCGCGCGGCAAAGAGTCGGGCTGAAGAGGTCTGAGCGCTTGCTAATCTCCGCTCTTTGCTTTTCGTTTTTTTGTCTTACCAACTCTTTGCCATCTGTCCCTCAGGTGTGGGGAGTCTCCAGCGGACGCCCAGCCAGCGCAGTGCCATGATCTACCAAAGAAACAACTATGCTCTCAACACGGCGGCCACCTACGCCGACCCGTACCGCTCGGCCCAGTACCGGCCCTCCGACCCCAACTACGCCCGGCAGGCCTCCGTCATGGACGACGGCGCCACCCGCTCGCCCTCCATAGACAGCATTCAGAAGGACCCCAGGTAGGCACTGCTCACCGCCTGTCTCGATAGATCCAGCTGCTGGTTAGTAACCAGCCTAGACGTCGGGGTGCTGGGGGGCTCCTTATGCTTACAAGGCTTAAGCGTTTTCTGCTGGGTCAACACCGCTCTCCTCTTACTATTCAAACACTGAGCCCCCGGGGTCGTCACATGGAGCCGCAGCCCTGGAGCTGGCTGAGCTGTAGCCTGGCCACACAACAATAGATCTCACATACAGAGAAGTGCTGCGTCTGCTCTTGTCGTGCGGACATGTGTAAAGCGTGGAGCGCGGGCTGACCTCAGCGGGAAACCCCTGACTCTGCACATCGGCTCTGGCACTGATGTAGTGTCACCACTTGGAGTGTGGGCTGGGCGGGGGGTAGCCCCAGGAAGTGCACCGGAGAAGAACATTTCCCCGAGAATAGTTTGGGAAAAAGTTGTAGGATTGTTCTGTGGCTCTTTGATTAAATGATTAACCGGCCTAAAAACTAAGTAGCGGTGTTATCGACGTGTTTTGCTGCAAGTCAAGAAGATTTTGGCAACCAGCAGTAAATCGTACATAAGAAAAAGAGTTTCCTTAGGTGTTTTTCCCTCGTATTATTGGAATACCTTAGAGGATACAGCAGAGACTTGCTGATCTTGTGCTGCTTCTGCCTCATCCACCGGTTGATACAAAGGCCCATTATCGACCGTCGTAGTGTGTAGAAATGGTTTCCCAGTATATCTGGAGAAAAGTCTGGAGACGGCTTCCCACTCCTGTCTTTAGTGTACTGCACACGGCGCAGCGGTAATCCAAGTGTGACCAAAGTGGATTGTTATATGGAACCGGATGTGAATGTAATTTCCTGGGCTCATCAGTTTGCCTCCAGGTGCTGAAACATTCTTTCAGTAGGGGGAAAAAAAAAAAACTGCTGAATTTTCTTAAGGAGGCGACTTTCCATTCTGCCCGCGTTGACGTGCCCGATACGTTTGTGCCCCACCTGTAATTCCAGAGAGTTCGCCTGGCGCGACCCGGAGCTGACGGAGGTGATTCACATGCTGCAGCACCACTTCCCCTCCGTGCAGGCCAACGCTGCCGCTTACCTGCAGCACCTGTGCTACGGCGATAATAGAATAAAGACCGAGGTAGGTGCTACGCCACGGATCCCGTTCTGTGTCTCATGAGAAGGACCCGGTCGACATCCTGCTCCTCAGCTTCACATCGTTTACACACAGACTGTATACGAAGCAGGTTGCCGACCGTGTGGTTTTTAAAGTTAAGCTGCTGTTCATTACCGAAGTGTTTTGATTTGTTGCGTTGCACTCAAGTGTAACGACTTCGCTAAAAACTGGAAGAGCAAACAGAGACAAATTCCATCTGAGTTCATCAGAGTCTACAGAATAATTTTCTGCTTCAAGCTCGACCTCCCAGATTTGCAACGCCGTACTCTGAGAGATTATCCACGACACTATGCTTCACTTTTGTTTTACCTCTCAATTTACTTAAAGTGGCACGATAACATCTTCAGCAATTACTCTGCGGCGTCAGTGTCAGTGTGGATAGCACAGATACAGAATTACAGGGAGCGTGTCCAGAGCAACGGCTCAGCAAACCTTGCTTAAACAAACTCAAACCAGCGGAAAAAAACAAAAAAGACAACCATACTGTGCACGGACTTAATCTGCCACAATTGCTCCTTCCTCCTCTTTTCGATTCTAACATTAAAGGTTAAGCCTGTCCTCTCTTATTCTAGTGAAGGAAGTGTAGTTTTGATAAGGAGGCACAGACAGAGGACTAAGACATCAGATACAAATGTCTCTTTTATTCTCCAGCGCCCAGTGTCACAGAAACACAAATGATTCATATTTTACAATCAAAAGCTTATTTTTTTCCTTGCGCACTTTATTCTCGTCTTCAGATGTGAATGTAAATTTTTGTCAAACTACCATCTCCTGTGGTTGCTGCCTTTTTTCCGAGGCCATAGATTAGCATTACTTTCCCAAATAAATTGTGTCTTGTATGAATAAATACCCCGAGTGTACATCCTCTTGTCACATGAATATATGTATGACTGCACTGTGCGCAGAGCAGAATCTGCAAATGAAAAACAAAAAAAAAAGGACTTTCTCTCTCCTGACGATGTCGTGCGGTCTCCTGGATGCTGTGGACAGGTGTGTCGACTGGGAGGAATTAAACACCTGGTGGACCTGCTCGACCACAAGGTCCTGGAGGTGCAGAAGAACTCGTGCGGCGCTCTGAGGAACCTCGTTTACGGCAAATCTATGGACGAGAACAAAACCGCTGTGAGGAACGCGGGGGGCATCCCAGCCCTGCTACGCCTGCTGAGGAAGACTGTGGATGCCGAGGTGCGGGAGCTCGTCACAGGTAAGTCAGATCCAGGCTGTAAGACGCCGTAGGATTAGTTCCCTGTTTGTCCGTCCACCTCGTTGCTCTTTCTTCCCACTTAACGCCAGTGCACTCTGTTGCTCCGCCATAAGGGTGGAAGAGAGAGCAGGATTTTTCTCCCCGTCATGTCGAGCCTCAGCTAAGCATTTCATCAGCGCTTGATTTAATCAGTTTCAGGAGGAAGAAGACGCCCGTCGCAATTTCTCATAGTTTCGAGGCTGCATCTTTTCAGATTGCTTGTTCTTTTCCAACAACAGACCGAGACATTCAATCAACCCTCTTTTTAACGCGGGAGAAAAGCAAATCATCACAGTTTTGGCTCATTGTTAAACAGTCATTTATCATCATTTTCAGCTGCAGCAGGCAGCTGTTTTCTCTGTGCTCCTCCAGTCCAGCTGCTGGTGCTGGTGGTGGTGGTGGTAGAATCAAAGATGCAGATGTTTTATTTTCTCAGGAGGCGGTGGAGACCAAAAATGGCCAAACGCTAAAAGACACCAACTGTTGGACATTGTGTGCAAGTGAATCATGATGCTTTCTTCTTTTCTGCTGGTTGTTTCAAAAACATCTTTCAGCCAATGAATTCACTTTATGACCCCAAGTTAATAATTTATTATTGACAAAAAGGTGATAATGGCTCCGTTCTGTGTTCACTTAATGCTGCTTCTCTCAAGTGGCCCAAAAAGTGTTTTTTTTTTTTTTAAATTGACTAATTACAGAGAGTTATTAAGGGATTTGTGTACCCCATAGTGCTATTGTAATTGAACACCATGTCCTTTTCCTTACTATTTTTCTGGGACCTATACAGTGTGACATCACATCCTTTTGTTGTGTGGTTACAAAGGACACGCACACTGTACAGCAAATACTGAATAATTTAGCTGACAAACATTTGGGGGATGAGTTGTTTTGGTTGCTAATGGCTCTTGATGTGGTCGTGGCTATCTGGTGCGCCACATCACGTCCAACCTTACAGTGTTGCCCCTGGAGATAGAGAAAGAGAGAGAGAGTTGAGAAACTCTGACTAAATGTTTTAACAGGCTTTACCATGGTCTATTCTGAGCCGATGTCTGTGGTAGTAATGGAGTCATTCAGGCTTTTCCTCGAGTCGCTGCTGCTGCTGTCACTACTGTTTATGACTTGTGCAAAAGAAACGGAGCCGCATTTCCACAGGACTCATGCACAGGGAGATTTGGCTCCTTCTCAGTGTGAAAACAACCGTGCCTGACAGTCTGCATGTCGGTCTCCTCCTCTCTGCATTGGACTGTGTGATGTCTGAACTCTGCAAACGGGAGGGGATAAATCCAAGTTGTTTAGGATCAGGGTGGAGCACTGCAGAAATAAGCAAGCCAAGACATTTGGCTCCCAGGTGGCTGAGTCAGCTGTTTGAGCTTTACTCCAGCCCACGCTCTATCATGGTCTCAGGTTACAGTCCAGTGAAGGAAAACAATACAGCCGCGCACAAATGCAGCCCTGGGTCTGCATTTGTGTACTGCCTCGGAAGGGACTGTTTTCCTGTTTCCCATTGCAGCTAAATGTTTACATAGCTGAGCAGGTAACAAAGGCAAAAAAAACAAAACCAACTATCACCGTTTTAAAAGGGCATCACTCGACTCGGCTCATAATTGTGTTTGTGCCTGAGCATAAGTTAATGGGGAGAAAGCCAGTGAAAATTTCTCTCTTTGCTTAATTTAGATTTCACAAGGTTGTACCAACATGTGTTGGTACAATCAGTGTAAGTAGCTTTAATGTGAGCTCTGTTTTAAGGTTGATTTTTTTCTCTTTTTTTTCCCCACTTTCATCTACTAGCCTGAGAGCCTGCTGCAGCTAATTGGAAGAGCAGGCCCCAGGATGTGGAGCAATTAGAAAAGGGCAGCAGAGCTGCATCACCTTTGGTTAATTACAGCTGATGAGAACAATCCACGTAAAGAGCTTTCAGCTGGATGACACGGGCATCCCACAGCAGAGCTTTAAGTAGCTCAGACAGAAATCACTCACTCGCTGGCAGCTCGTTTGTACTTTTAAGCTACTGTTAGGGCAGCGTTTTACATAAATGACTTCCTGACACCTCCAGGAGCTCCACCACTGTTGTCAAAGCTAATGAGGGAGCGAGCCAGGTGCCAGAGTTACGTTTTCGAGGTGGTGGGGGGGGGACTCCCATTGTCTCTGTGGTTGTTTGAAAGGGGCCGCTGGGAGGTCCAGGTGTCACCTGTGCTTCATTAGACCCTGCCCCTCAACCCCCACCTCACAGGTCAGAGGTCACGTCGAGGGGAGGCAGAGACGCAGCCTCGGCTCCGTTACCTGTTGCCGGTCTTCCAGCAGCTGTTGCAGTCATAGCTCCGTCCACAAACGGCCCCTTCAGATCAGACGGCCCAGCCTCAGAGCACCACCGCTAGCTGCATATAGCGGTGACACCTGAACCCTGGACACACAAACAAACACACACAAGCAATGTTATGTCACCCTGGGTTAAACACACTCCCTGGGTCGTATTACAGACAGCTCAGCTGCACTGTCATGGACTCCACCTGTTGCTAGAGAGAGACAATGCACCAAATTGGGTTAAGCAGTGGTACTTACCAGTTCTTTATTATCATCACACTCCTCTTCTACTGCAACCCCCACCCTCTGCACTCTAGTAGTGCACTGGTTTTTGATTAATTCTTTTTTTCTGTGCTATATTTTATACATTTAGTGTCAGTTGCACTTACAAGTCGGGCTGTATGTGGTATGCATGTTGTGTCTTCTTCAGCTTCCTCACACAGTGCAAAAACATCAATGGCAATCTGTCGTCATTATGTTGGTCACGTCTTGTTCCTCACAAGAGCAGATAGTGCAGCAGCACATGCAACTCGGAAGTTTCAAAGTTTGTGAAACAGACGCAGCTTTTGAAAAGGCACTAACTTTTTTTTCCCCAATTTGCATACAGATGAATAGAATAGCATCAACACTCGCCGTGGAACGCTGTGTTGGTTTTGTTTGAGAACAAAGAATAAAAAGGTTAAGACCTTTAAATCATATGAAAAACAACAAGAAATCAAATTCAGAAATGAATCACGTTCTCGCCGTAAGCAGCAGTGTACTGGCTTCCACTGCGGGAGTGAGAAAATTAGAAACGCCCACTAACCTCAAAAGCGCACACACACACACACCATGCTGCTTGTGGGAGGTTTAGTCAATGCAGCATTGACAAGTTTCCAGTTCAATTCCCCAAAATTGAAAGGTTAATAAATTGGGCAGTTTTTGAATGATCAGCAGCTTTCCACAGAGGGAAGCCAGTACCCACCCGGTCACAGTTGGTGTGTCTGTGGTCTAAGAGACAGAATGTCAAAAGAAATAAATCATCTAAAGATTTATTTCATCTGTGTGTGTGTGTGTGTGTGTGTGTGTGTGTGTGTGTGTGTGTGTGTGTGTGTGTGTGTGTGTGTCCTCTGGAGAGGTGTATGTAGCATTGTTTTAGCCTTGTTAAGCACAAATATTAGAAACTAGCCGTAGGTCATGGAAACTGCAAAGTGCTCAGTAGTAACTCTACATTGGAAAAGACGTTAAGCCAGCTCAGCTTGACTTCAACACCTGTGGTTTAAATTCTTTACACGTTAAATGCCAGTCTGCTGAACTTGCTGGGCAGTTTCTCTTATCCTAGTCTGAGTGCGAGAAGAGAATAGAACAGGTACTGTCTTGGGCTCTTGGGGGGGGGGGTCACTTTCAGCAAATTTCAGGCACTTCTGTTGCCAGGAAGCAGTTTTTGGGAGGTGCCTGGCTCAGGGCATCAGCCTTGGAGGGATCTGAACCTTGAAGCCTTGAGTTACCAGTAGGGATCAACACTCACGCTGGGTGGTGCCCCTAACCCAGGAATCAAACCCTGCAGTCCCGTGTGAAAGACGAAAGACTTCTAAGGAGGGAGAGTATGCTGTAGAAACCGGCCATAAAGCTGCAGGGCTTTGAGACTGATTAACTGCCACACAAATTGATTGTCAATAGCAAAACGTGGTTGGAGTGGAACATGGAATGGTGTGTGTGTGTGTGTGTGTGTGTGTGTGTGTGTGTGTGTGTGTGTGTTTGTGTGTGTGTGTGTGTGTGTGTGTGTGTGTGTGTCTCTCTCTCTCTCTCCTGTGATGGACTGGCAACCTGTCCATGTGCAGGAGATGGACGCCAGCACAGGATGGATGAATGGATGGCCTTTCAGGTCCGAGTTACAGAAAGAAAGCCTTGTGAAGCTGTTCCCTGACTGTTAAAGACACAAAATGTCTGTCTCCTCTCAACAAAACAAGTAATGGAGGCAAAAGACTCAAACAGGGTCCAGGTTGAAAATACAATGGGAGAGGTTGAAAAATCGGCTCAAAATGAAAGGAGTGACACTATTGATTCACATGCAACAATGGTCAATGGCTGTGGATAGTGGCAACAGTGGCAGGCAAATGTCCATTCAGTTTTCAGTTCAGTTACCCGAGGATCAATGCTTCAGTAGCTGTTGGACATTGTAACAGGCTTCATATTTTCTCTGTCTTGAATCTCTCTCTCTCCCTGCCTCTCTCTCTCTCTCTCCCTCTCCCTCCCTCCCTCTCTCTCTCTGGAGGTGAGCTCTGTCGGCCCTGGTGTCACAACAGTGTTTACACTGGGTCAGTGTTTTTAGAGCCAGGCCAAGGCATCTGAGAACATGCTACACAGCAGCCAGCACAGCTTGGGACCCTGATTGTGTGCTGTCTTACACACACACACACACACACACACACACACACACACACACACACACACACACACAGCTCTGCTTTGACTGTCGGATACGACTTGTGGGGATTGGCGCTGGTGTTGCACCACTGACAGCTTTGTCAGTCACACCTCAGCGAGCTGGTCCGTTGATTTCTCCAGTGCCGCGCGGCCTCCATGGGACCAGCTCTGCAGAAAATGTTCCACAAATGGACTTGTAGAGAGTGCACGTAGAGGAACCAGGCTGCCGAGGTAAAAGGGAGCGGCCGGTCAGCAGGCAGTTAAAATTTATGTGTTATCGCTGCATTGGTGGTTGCGTTTCAGGGCTGGTGCTTCCCAGTTTCCCATGAGAAAGTCAAACACAGTGCGAGACACGCTCGCACAAGGAGCAGAGCTGGATAACCGCACGAGCGTTTGATTGAAACGTATCCCGTTGCCAGAGCGGAGCAAAGACATTAGCCCACCTAATGTTAGGGTCTGGACACGCAGCCACACGTATACTGCTGGCCAGCTCTGATAAGAAGCATACGACCCATAGTAACTTACAGCAGTATCGTTTCCCCGCCATCCTCGTCTCGATGGCTTGTCAAAATAAAAATGGGAGGATGAAAGCCCAGTGAAGGGTTTTTAACCGGTCTCAGAGCACTTTGATGTTGTCTTAATAATGGATAATGGCAAGTGAAATGGCCATTGATGAAATGGCTGGAAAAGACAGTGCTTGGCAGACACTCACGGTTTCTGCCTTTACTGCTCCTCGCCAGCAGTGTGTTTGAATCGGACTCCTGGGCCATATTATAGACTTATTATTGTCTCCATCGGGTTCAGTCGGAGAGAAAGGGGGCACAGCGATGCTGAGAGGAAATAAACAAAGAGGCTAAGAAAGACAAAGCGGTGTGACAGCGAGCCGGGCAGGCGTCTTCGTAAACAAGCTACAGACTCTCTCTCGCACACAGAGAGCTCTGTCATGGCCGGTCTGTAGGTCACATCCTGGGAGTTAAAAAACTAAGTCATGAGGCGGTCACGTTTACACCATTAGCACACATGCACACACTGCACATGAGCTCAGGCAGCAGTGTCTTCCTGCAGGGAGACCGATGCCCGGCAGAAGCCCGAGCCAGCAGCAAGAGGTAACTAATTAGAAGAACATGCTACATCTCGGGCTAATCCCTGACAGATGCAGCCTCAAAGGCTGCCTGGACATGTGCATGATTATCAGTGGTTACCCAAAGTATATTTGAATTGAGTGAAATGATGGCATAATTTCATATGACTGAGCCATATGGATCCTCCACCCCAACCTCCTTTTTTTTCCTCCTCCTCCTTTTCAAGTTCTCGCTCTGAGAATATTCCGCCGAGATGAAATTTGATGTCAGCTTTTGATGCCTTAATGCTAGAGTGGTTGTTTTGGTTTGCGAAGAGAAGTATTTTCACATGCTCTCTGTGTGTCTGTATATCTGCGTGTGTGTGTGTGTGAATCTTGTCTCTGCTTGTTTGCCTTTTTTTTTTTGCGGACACATCCACACTCTGAGCTATTAAAAGCCAAAGTTGCCGGTATCTCTTTCGCCTTGGCCTAACTTCACATGACAGCTGCTGTGAGCGGAGGTTTTCGCGTGTTTGTTTTCTCAGCCCGTGTGGTTCTTTTTTTGGGTGGGCGTCTCTGCAGGGGTGCTGTGGAACCTGTCGTCGTGCGACGCCGTCAAGATGACAATCATCCGGGACGCCTTAACGACCCTGACCAACACTGTGATCATCCCTCACTCCGGCTGGAGCAGCTCCACCTTCGACGACGACCACAAGCTGAAGTTTCACTCCTCCCTGGTGCTGAGGAACACCACCGGCTGTCTGAGGTAAACCACCTGATGAACACACTGGGCACTAGCACCCCGAGGTGGACAAACTGCGCCATTACATCCAATACGGACCGAGCCAGTGCAGCTGCAGTAATATTAACCCCTGGACATGTTTTACAAGACTCTCAAGCTTTAATGGCGTACAGTATAGCCATACAGCCATTATCTTAACTGCTTTGTACCTTTACAGGGATCTGATGGAGCCTATCTTCGTACACATAGGGCGATAGCAGGGAATAAACCCTGGACCGGTCTCCAGTCCATCACAGCACACACCATTCACTAATACCTAGGAGCAATATACTGTAGAGTATCCAGTCAGCCTAAACGTACATGTTTTTGGACTGTGTGGGGAAACCAGAGTAAAGAAGCTACATACAAACTCCACACAGAAATGCCCTTAGTCCAAAAAGGAGTTGAACCCAGGACCCCTTTTCTGTGTATTGACAGTGCTAACTACTTACATACTGTGTCGTCCTAATAGAAATTACAAGTTACATGTTTGTGTCTCTCAGTACAATATGATGTGTATTTTCCCCATAAATTAAGATGCTGAATCAAACAACGTAACGGGAAAAACAAACTGCACACACAATTAATAGCTGTTTTTAACCCAAGGCGAGGATTTCTCCTTTCTTCTTTTCTTTTTATTCTTCTGTTGAAAAGCACTGAACAATTCACAGGCACAGTCAGTGACGTCATGTTTCTCTCCTGGGGCTTTTTGCTCTGCAGACATCATGGTGCATGAGGAGTTTAGCCTTTAACTGGTGACAGTGGTGCATGCACACACACACACACACGCACTCGCACACACGCTCGCCTGCATCTCTTTGCATGCAGAGATATGACTGTTTATCGGTCTGTGTGTGTGTGCGCGCGTGCACTTCTTTCCTTATTTACCCAGCAAAGTGCTATAATGACTTAAGTCAGACCACATACACACTTCATACATTATGGATGGTGTACTGGGATAGCAAAACCCACATTCCACATTCAAGTGGGACACACAATCCCACACACACCTCCACACAAACACACACACACACACATAAGCACACACACGCAGCTGCCGTTTGTGTGTTTGTGTATTCTCATTCGTTTGTTGAGAAAAGCTCCAAATCAAAGGCCTAATTTATTTGTGTGTGTGTGTTGTTTGTGTGCGTGGGTCTATGTGTGTGTGTGTGATGTTCTCTCTTGAAAGGAACCTGAGCTCAGCCGGCGAGGAGGCCAGAAAACAGATTCGCTGTTGTGAAGGCCTAGTTGACTCACTACTCTATGTCATCAAAGCCTGTGTAAACACCTCTGACTTCGACAGCAAGGTACACACCAAGACACACACACACACAGACAAACAAACACACACACACACACTTAGCCAGGAGGAAAACATGCTACCACATGATAAGAGGCTCTGGAGAAAAATCCTGCTTAACCCCATTTAAGTCATTTTATTGCCTGTGTCTAAACGACTCTCGGCAGTTACTTCATGTACTGTGTTGCCCAAAGTAAAAGCCGCATGTGTGCAACAGTAAACGTTAGGAATCCAAACCAAACGGCTCTTTAACATGTTTCAGTGCTTGCAGGAAACCAAATCATCATACATCTGGAAAGACATTTTTTTAAAAAGATGTCGAGGCTATATGTGTATATATGTAAACACATTAATGCTTGCGTGCATAGCACTGAAAAAGCATGAAATCTGTTTGTTCTGGTCCAGATATTCTTACAGGAGACCTTTTTGAGTTCATAAATAACCGATCTGTAACGGCGTCTGTGGTGGCTCTGTGTTTCCACACATTGTCTGTTCATAGCGTGCGGCACAGTTTACTATAATGAAGCTTTTGTCATGTTGATATCTGAAAGCCCCCCCGCTGTAACTACCCACTGAAAGTGTGTCCCCCCCCTTCTCCTGTCCTCAGATTGTGGAGAACTGTATTTGCACTCTGAGGAACCTGTCGTACCGTCTGGAGCTGGAGATGCCTCCGTCCCGGCTGATAGCCGGTCAGGAGCTGGACGGATTGCTGGGCAACGAGTCTCCCAGCAAAGAGGTGGATTCCAGCTGCTGGGGCAGGAAGAAGAAGAAGAAAAAAAAGAGCTCGCCGGAAGATATGGTGAGTGAGCAGACACAGACCTGAAATCATCAAACGTTGTCTGCACTGATTCAACAGACGCCAGTGCTTGGAATCACTACCACAAAGGCTTCATTGAGTGAAGTTGTAGTGCTGGCTAGAAGGCTATATTTATGAATGATGTCTCATGCCTTTAGGTTGTGCAGGGTGTTTACAAATCTGTTATTTTATCTCGAGAGTTGAACCATAGTAACATCTAGAACACCGATTATTGGGTAAAGAAGACCGCGTTCTCTTCGTCTCAAATCCTATTCAATAAAACATACCTGTTGGCCTGGATACTTCACAAATGCCTGTAACAACCTTCAAAGAAACAGCTTCAGCAGAGCTGCTCTAAAAAGAACAGGAAACACAGGAAGAAAATCCCCGCAGGTTCTGCTAAAATTTCAAACGTGGCACCACGTCTCATTTTCTCCCCGAACACGAGTTGCATCTGAAAATGACGACGTTTCCTCACCGATCCTGCTACTGTCTGTGCAGTGGGATGGCGTGGGACCGATCCCCGGTTTCTCCAAGTCTCCCAAGGGGGCGGAGATGCTGTGGCACCCCTCGGTGGTGAAGCCCTACCTGACGCTGCTGGCGGAGAGCTCGAACCCCGCCACTCTGGAGGGCGCCGCCGGCTCCCTGCAAAACCTGTCGGCCGGAAACTGGAAGGTACGCGCCCCGCAAAAACACCGGCTACACCTCCTCCCTTTTTACACACGCGGCTCGACGTGACGTCCTGGGAGACGAATCATCCATTCAGCTGGTTCAAAAAGGATTTAACAGCTCACCTGCTTCTTCGGCGTCAGTCGCAGCTGACGCCTGTTTTATGCTCGGAATCACACGTGTTTCAGTGACGCGCACCTCAGGACGGCGAGTTTCCCTGCGGCCTGCCA
Source organism: Karalla daura (assembly GCA_029224185.1). Classification (NCBI taxonomy): domain Eukaryota; kingdom Metazoa; phylum Chordata; class Actinopteri; order Chaetodontiformes; family Leiognathidae; genus Karalla; species Karalla daura. Next base: position 11,918,256 of record CM055202.1, read on the forward strand.
TGTTAAACTTAAATGACCTCGTCGTGTTGTGCGCGTGTTTGTCAGTTTGCAGCGTACATCCGTGCAGCGGTGCGCAAGGAGAAGGGGCTGCCCATCCTGGTGGAGCTGCTGCGGATGGATAACGACCGGGTGGTGTGCTCGGTGGCCACCGCTCTGAGGAACATGGCACTGGATGTGAGGAACAAGGAGCTCATAGGTGAGGAGGCAGAGCGGCAGACACTGCTGTTTCCCGCCCTCGTGGACTGGATTACCTGCACATAGGTCTTGTGAGGCCGTTTAACTGGGGAGACATGCAAAAAAGGGAGCGTGAGTCCATTTAGGTTGCACATAATCTTCACTGTGATTGGGACATGCATTTACCCAAGGGCACAGTTATCCATTTTTCTATTAAAAAAAAAAAAAAGTTCCAGCACAGTTTTCCAGAGCTCAAAATGTCATCGTCAAACTGTCCAAAACCCACAGATTCTGCATAAATGATCTGCACTGTGTTATAAGTCACTTTTAAAGTGCCACGCAAAAACAAAACTAGGACATTGTGTAACATTTTGTGTAACTGCTAGCTATTATTTTTCATTTCATCCCACTCCCCCAGCCCCCCCTTTTTTTTCTGTTTTGTGAAACAGAACTCGCTTAATGAAAAACAAGTTTTTATGTGCACTCTCTCTGGAGTTAATGAGGAGTTACAGTTCCAGCAATGCAGGGGTGACGGCTGTAGGCAGAGTGGGGGAGGAGTTGCACTGTTGGTTTAAGGTGCTTTTGGATTTTTGTGTGTGTGTATCAGAGTGAGAGAGAGAGAGAGAGAGCGATAGTTTTTGCCGCATGTATTCAAAATCCTTCAGCTGGGCTGCTCTGCTGAAGGAGAGATAGGGAAAACAATCCTTTTTTTTAACACCAGGATGCACACACACGCACACACGCACACGCACACAGTCTGATGTCCTTGCGACAATAATGCAATGTCATTCAGGCAAACTGCCCGCCTCGCTGCAGTCCAGAGCACAACCAATGCATCCTCTGTGATTTTTTAGTCACTATAAGACACAACTCAGACATTATGTGTAACGCTTAAAAAAGGCACATTCTTGTGTGTTTTAGTGCATTTTGTCCCTTCTGTGCCCACGAGCCCCTGCTCACAAAGCTGCTGTACGGTTTTGTCATACCGTGTCCTCCCTGGCCTTGCAGGGAAGTACGCAATGAGGGACCTGGTCAATCGCCTCCCGGGGGGGAACACCACCCTGCTGTCGGACGAGACCGTGGCGGCCATCTGTTGCACCCTGCACGAGGTCACCAGCAAAAACATGGAGAACGCCAAGGCCCTGGCCGACACGGGCGGCATCGAGAAGCTGGTCAACATCACCAAGGGCAGAGGAGACAGGTGCGCATACACACCGATGCAACCCGGGCTGGCTTAACATGGTCAAACATGCTGCTACACAACACACCAACAGACTAGGCCGCTGTGGCTGGACAGACTGTCCAGTCCTGACATTGTACAGTGGGAACACACACACACACACACACACACACACACACACACACACACACACAGGCATTTCATATAGCCGCAGGGAAGGAGGTTTTGTGTGCATTGAGGTTTACAGTCTCTGTGGAATGATGGAATAGCACTGTAGCTATTTCCAGCCTGCTATATATTCAGTAATGTCCCAGGTTAAGACACACTGAGGGCGCCGTCTTCCTTCAAACCGCTCTGCAGTTTTAAAACACGCCATTAAACAGGACCCGGGAATACTCAAACACATATATATCGCTGATGTGTACGATATAAAGTTGAATAAGCATCTTAATGGCTGTCCATTCAGGAATGCTTGCTTACAGATTTTTGTGTGGGTGTGTGTCTTGTTTCCAGGTATTCAATGAAAGTGGTTAAAGCGACCGCACAGGTGCTGAACACTCTTTGGCAGTATCGGGATCTGCGCACCATCTATAAGAAAGTAAGACTTCACAATCAGTCACTTATTACCACACGTGTGTGGAGTTTCACTAAAGAGAAAGCCACATTTTTTTCATATAAATACAATTGCTAATGTAGTTTCATCATGAAACCCAGCTCTGCTCTAGTCACCACTTTCTCCTCCTCCCAACAGGACGGATGGAACCAAAACCATTTCCTCACTCCAGTGTCAACACTGGAACGGGACCGGTTCAAGTCCCAGCCCACCCTGCCCACCAGCACCATTCAGATGTCCCCGGTCAACCACCCTGGTAGGCTCCAGTTTGCCTTCCAGACCCGGCCAGATGAAAATAGATACCGCAGGAGAGAGAGAGAGACAGGAAAACCTCTGGAATTTCATGTTAAAATCATTTTCTTTCTCTCTCTCTCTTTCTCTCTCTCCTTGCAGCTGCCAGCGCCACGTCGTCTCCTGCCGTGCTGGGCATCAAAGAGCATAGAGACCCAATCAGAGATTATCAGAGAGCACAGTCAACTATGCAATTTTACAACTACCACGGGGACAACAGTATACATAAAAACCAGTATACAGGTACGCAGTCAATACACAGCTTCTTAAAGGGGACCTAGAATGGTTGTATGCAGTATTTATCCTTGTTCTCTCCTGGTTCTTCTTCACAAACCCCTTTAGGATCGAGCTTTTAGGCGTGGCAGTGTTGCTGTCTATTCATGCATGGATCTGTTCCATTTTTGTTTTTTTGGGGGGACAATAACACTTTGTCAGTGTTAAGCCGATTGGCTGTCTAGTCTGCCACTCATATGAATGATCACATGATCTGACACTCCTAGTGGTTACTGGATGGCATACACATCAAGCCACATGTTTGAGCCAGAGTCAGACGAGGAGTCAGATATGCTACCCTGCAATAACGTGACTTTGACCTCCTTCTAGTCAGGTTTATACAAACTATTTTGGAGCTGGTAGTTGGTATGTTTTACATCACACATCTCGTATTTTATGTCACATTTTACCTCCGTTCAAATTCACCTTTCTTGAACATGAATGAGGATGTGATAATGAGTTTGGATCTGCTGAACATGTTCTGCAGGGTTTAGACTGTGAATAGTGAGCAAAGCCGAGGCAGAAGTGGGTTTTCATTCTAGGTGACTTTTAAAGCGCTCATAGCTTTCGTATCAGTAGTCTCAAACATTACCCATGAACTGCAACCAGCTGTAATCAGCCTGTAGCTGGGGCTCCTCCTATCTGTCTCTCTATCTATTTCATCTGTCAAACAGCTCCAGGCTGATTCCAGGCAGGCCTCTCTTATCCTCTGCTCTGAAGCCTGCCCGTCCTGTGAGACAGTCGAATGCATTAGCTCCGGCCCCTCCAGAGCTGTTTGCTCTGCACAGCAGTGAGAGCACACTGGCTCTCTACAATGCCGCCATTGTCAGCTGCCCCCGGGTCGCAGCATGCGAGCCGGCGCAGTGAAGTGGGCACCCGGGTCTTCTGCAGCCAGACGGGAGCGGCTGCCAGTCTGCAATCTGGTTGGTGGGAGCCGGGGTGGGGAGGGGGCAGAGTAAACAAAGCGAGGCCGTAGACCTGACGGCCCCTGTGTTACAGAGCACAGTGAAAACCGTGTCTCAGGATTCCACAGGTTGGGTAAAGCGCCAACCACAAAGCCGTCCCGGGGGCTGAGTAAACAGCCGAGCAGCAGTGGCCAGAGAGCGTTCGTTTGGTGTTTTCCACAAAGAACTTCTTGATCCCACTCTGTCTAACTACAGACATTTGTCCGATAGGGATGTGATGACTTGCATTGATATGAAACATATTCGCAGATCTCTCAAATGTGCTCTCTGTGTCTTCGCTTCTTCTTTTTTTTTTACCAGGGTCTGGACAGCCTTCTCCATATTACTACTCATCACCCACAAGAGAGGAGCCCAGAAGAACACAGGTGAGAACATCTGTGATCTGATTGAGACTATTACCACAATGCATTCATGCAAGTATGCATCTTTTGTTGTGCATCGTACGGCTAGGGTTTGCATCATGCTATCACTGTGTTTCAGCAGTTGGTGAAGAGGTCTGAGATAAGGATTATTATTGTTATTAAAATAACTTCCCGCTCTACAACAAAATAAAGTCGTGTTTGGAGAAAAGGGATTAAAACATTTAATCCCTGCAGGAAATAAAATGAATACAAGATCAAACATGACACAACAATTAAGACAATAACAATAACATACAAGACCTGTTGGATATAAAACATAGTGCTGACAATAATAATAATAATAATGAAGGGCTTTTTCGCAAGCTACAGTTAAGTTGGCAAAGCAGAAAGCAGTCTGAAGCAGTGGTCCTGTCCAGAAAAAGCAGTGTTGTCTTTGAGGAAATGTTTGATGGTACTGGTACCAGAGCCGGGTTTCAGATCCTTCCGCCGCGCTGTATAAACCTGGCAGGGCCGACCAGCTCTTCCAGCCCACTGGACTAATACAAAGAGACTGACGCGTATTCTGCCACGGACAAATGGCAAAGCTGGGAATGACCCAGCGCATCAGCTATTGTGTGAGCCAGAGCGAATGTGACTGCTGGGATTGGGACGGTCTGGGTGCGTCTCAGGCACCTGCCACCGCGGGACACGTCCGTGTGCGCCCACTCACATAATGGGCTCCAGGAGGAGGGAGGAGGAGGGAGGAGGAGGCGGAGGACAGAGGGAGAGACAGACAGACAGACGGAGAGATCTCCTGTGTCATGCTTAGATGTGTGCGGACACTCATTACCCTATTTCTTTTAGATGGACAAAGCCATTTACCTCAAAGATGTTTTCTCCAACATTAAGGGCTTGAAGATGATTAATTATCTCATTAGCTAAAAGAAATCACAAGCTGTAGTAGTACCTGGTGAAAACCCAGGGGGTAACATACAAACTGCAGACAGACACAGTCTGTCTGACCTGGACGTGAACTGAGGACGTTGTTGCTGCTAGGCAGCAGTGCTAACCACTTGGTGGCATTTGATGATGTTAATATGATGTTTAATGTTGGCCCAGACTAGTCTTATCTGTTTGATCCAGAGGGCCTCTTGTGAATATTTCAGATACAAGTACAACAACTTGTCCAAACCACATACAAAATTGCTAAAATGTCCTGAAAAAATCTCAATTATCCTAGAATATCTTCTTTTTTCTATCCTGTGAGCTGACGCAGACTCCAGAGAAGGTCTGCTCATGCATAGTCTATAAATAATGATATCATAACAATAGATTGTACGTCTTCTAAATCAGACGTCTGGGGCTGGGAGAGGAATAAACATGAGAGCAATCTAGGTAATTGTAAAAAATGACACGTCTCCAAAGCAAAGGTCCAAACATGAGTCGATGCAACCTGTTGTTAACACTTCTGGCTCTTAATCACACTCCAGTGGAAGCGGTTTTACCTCAGCTTCCCTTCTGTTTTGTCCCTGCAGCCACTGTATTACACAGAGGAGCCGAGCCGCAGGAACTACGACACGTACAGGATGTACATGAAGCACCCGCACGGCTACGATGACCCGTACCTGGAGGAGGTCATCACCTACCCGCCCACGGTCGACTACGGCTCCCAGCCTCACGGGCTGAAATCCACCACCAACTACGTGGACTTTTACGCCAGCACACGGAGGCCTTCGTACCGGGCAGAGCAGTACCCCGGCTCGCCCGACTCCTGGGTATAGGTCAGGTCTGCAGACGCTCCGGAAGCCAGAAGAGACGGAGCAAGGGGGGGGGAGGGGGGCACAACAAACGACTGAGACGTTTTCATGAATTTTGGCTTTATAGGTGTGTTTGATGTAAAGTTGAATGTGTGTATGTGTGCGTGCGTGTGGACGGGAGTTCAGCCGAGCGATGGCAGATGGAAAGATGGAACGTGTGCCAAAGAAGGAAATCGAGGAATGTTTTTCTTTTTTTTTTTAAGTTATTTTTGATTTCGGTAAAGAAAAGATGGCATGGCTGGGGAGGGGGCTGTTGAGGGACGACAGCAGACATGAAGTGCGTGGAGACGTGCGTCCTGCTCTGTCTAGATGTTAGTTTTATTTTCTTTATGAAACTCTTAGCTGTGATAGCATGGTGAAAGGTGTGAGTCATGTGAGCGAGGGTCTGCGGTAAGAGTCAAGACGGGGGGAACTTTGTATGTGCCGAAGCCAAAATGGATCATGAACTCATATCTGTTCAAAAAGAAGAAAAAAAACAAGGAAAAAAAGATAGTAAACTAATGTTAGATTGTACAGAGGGATCAATTGTATCTGTACTTAATGTCAAAGCTGTGTAATGCCATGGAGTCTTGTACATTTCTTTCATTTTATTGTAAATACAGAAAAAAAAGAACTCGACATGTTACCTGGTTTACACTCATCAGCACTGGTTAAAAAAAAGAAACTCGTGCCATGTTAAAATCTCTATAGATATATAAATATATGAAGAAATATGTGGACAAAGATGGCATCATAACACAACCAAGCTAAAATAATAAAAGGTCAGTTTTGTTTTTTAAACACATGGCGTGATTGCATCTTTTCACAGGCACAGAGCAAACATGTCATCTGTTTACCGCCTGCGTCTGAGCACACACACCAAAATGAGTGTGAAGGCGGAGAAGGCGGAAAACAAACACCTCCTCCTTTTGAAGTTCTGTTCTCTGCAGTTCCCCGGCCGCCGTGGGACGAAATGTTTCATTAAATTGTATTTACACAAACACGCTTTGAGCCAGCGGACCCGGTGTTGGTGGAGGCACCCTGAAGCAGAGCGCCGAGCCCCCACCAGCAGTGATCGGGGACTGACCCTGAGCACATCTGGTTTGCCCTTGGCATCAAAAAAAAAGTAATCACATTCCCGTCTAGAAAGAGAGAGGGGGGGGGGGATTTACTCCAAATATGTCGCTGGATGTGGACCCGCAGTGTAAATACATTCAAAGGTAAGTTGAACTTCAGGGAGAGCTCGGGCCAAAAACAAGAAGGCTCACAAGTAAATAAATTTAGAAAAAAAATCACATTACAGTGCTAAAAGTGTATGCTGCACAGCAGGAGGCAGGAGAGGGAACTAACACAGCAGCAGGGAGGAGACAGTTGTTCTAAAACAGGTAAAAATGTAAAAAAAAAAAAAAAGGAAGGAAGGAGCTGTGCTGCTCTCCAGCTTTAATTGTATTTAACCAGATGGTCTGTGATTGGCTGAAGAGCCCCATAGTAACCAGTCAATGGTGTGACAGAGGAGAAGACAAAGTCTGAGTAGGGGAAATGATGTTCTGGGTCTGCAGGTAAATGAAAAATGGGCCCATCAGAGCTTCGATAAAAACATGGAACAGAATTTCAATTTGAGGATGAATCAAAGGAAGCAAAATGAAATAAATGAGTCAATCAATTGGGTTTGGACATAAAAACAAACCAAAAGAAAAGTCATGCAAACAAGCAGGCAAACACTAGAGCACAAATATACAATTCATGCCCGAAAGTGTGGGGTCCGCAACCTTAAATTCAAAGAAATTCATGAACTCATTTAGGTGTAATGTTTAACCATAAGTTTGATATTTAATCCTCCTACACTGGAAGGACAAAAGTGTGCTTTTCAAGTATTGTTTTGTTAATAACTTAGCAGTTAGTTAGTTTTGGCTCGGGATAATAACCACAGCTATAGACAGGAAGATTTTAGAGCTGTGGGCCCCATGCAGTAGAAAGGAGGACATATGGGAGGACATATGTGTGGAATTTGGCACTCCTAGTGGCTCCCTGCAGTATTGCAACTAGAGACTGAAAAGTTCAAAAGCGTGACAGATTGTGGTCAAAAGGGGACCTTGGGATGGGAGTTGGTGTGGGAGGTCCCTAGGGCCTTGAAAACCAATTAAATTCAACACTTTAAAGGTTATGAATCCCTGAAAGATGCTATATGCCTTTGAAGGTGCCATGGTTGGTTGCGGACTGCTCGGGTCCTCGGAAGACCAACAGATTAACGCAAAAAAGTTTGTTCCAAACTTTTTTCTTTTAACATCAGTGGATAGATTAATAGAAATCTCAATAACACAACCCTTACCATAACTACAGGTTAGTAACGATAGCTCACAGCAAGGTTCGACAATTTGTATCCAGGCTATCCTGGCTACTTGCATGGGAGTTTGCATGTCTTGGTGTGTGTGGGCTGTGTCTAGATTTCCCTCTATAGGTGTGAATGAGAAAGTGAGTAGTGTGTGTGTGTATGTGTGCGCACCCTTCAATAGTCCTGTTCAGGTATGTGTTTTCCCTGCTGAATCCGTGGAGACAGGCCTAAATGTCCAAGTGGAGATGCTCCAGCAACACATAATGGATGGATGAATAAACTCACAATGTACTTAATATATGATTTTGTATGAAGTGCAGCGTGTAGATAGATACATAAACAGACACATACATACATACATACATACATACATACATACATACATACATACATACATACTTTGTGTTATTGGGAGTGAAAATATAAACATTTTACATAACTTTACTCACACATTAATAGTTTGTACACTGTGTTCAACAAGCCCATCTTTCTCTCTATTTCTCTCTCTCTCTCTCTGACTCTCGCTTCCTGCTCTGACGTCATTGCAGGGGGGCGGATATAAAGCCGCAGCGCAAACAGTGGGCGTAGTGCGCACAGTCGTTTGCGCCTGTATACGTGTGTGTGAGTATCTCTTTCTCTGTGAAGTTGAGCCCTGAAGCTGAGTCCCAGCATGGTGCAGCAGCTGTCCCGGTGCGGGCCGAGGGACCCCGGGGTGCTGAAGGCAGGGCATCCTCCTGCAGGTAACCAGCCTCTGCTGCTGCTGCTGCTCGCACACCTTCACCTCCTCACGTTTCTCCACTTCTACCAACTTGCTCTGCTGGCTGGGGCTGCACGGATCGAGAGGCGTTGTTGTTTTCCCTGCCTGACCCAGATACTGGTCGACGCTGCTGGATCGCTCCCAGCCTCTTTCCTCCTCTCTCACAAATGCAATGAAATCCTCTCCAAACTGCACGTTTTAGGGAGTTCTGCTGAGTTTTAGTGCAGCCGTGTTTTTTTTTTTTTGTTTTTTCCTGTCTTTTTTTCTGTCCAGTTTTCATGCTGTGGTGTTTTTTTTCCAGCAGGGCCCTATCACACGATGTTCCCTGCAGCTTGCACACGCCTCCATGCACAATATACTGCAACACGCAATAGTGATTTATCCATTTCCATCAAGCAAACTTTCCACTTGAGGGCTGCTGTTTTTTAACCACTTTTTTTTTTCATTTTCATGAAGGCGCTAATCTTTACTCCCGATGGGCTGCTTTAAACGTTTAACTTTTTATGTGACTTTTAAATTGGTTGTCAAAGAAAATAAGCCTGTTGCATTTGTTTGTGGACACGACTTCTGAGAAGTTGGAGCAAAGTGTGATCAGTTTTCATCACTTAGCATAACTTGCATTACTTTTCTCACTTCGTTTCATTGTGTTTGAAAGTACTGTGGTAACTTGTAGCTGGAGGCTTCCGAAAATGTAAAAAAGTAAATAAATGAATGCAGATTTGCTCAAGAAAAATGCACCCCCCCCTATACTTAAAGCTCTCTGGCCCCGCCTTGAGGCTACTAACGCTAGGAGCACAAGATGTAGGTTGTTTGGAAAAAGCTGCCCCTGCTGGACTAACTTAAACCCTCCAAAAGGTTGACCAGAATTTTTCAATTTGACAAACTTTATTCACCCCTGGGGGGGGGGCACATCGACCAATTGTACATTGGTGCAAATATATGTGTAAAATAAAGGAGAGCTGCAGTTAATGCACCAGTTTGCATTGGGTGCAAGTGACATGGATGTGTGGCGAATGCAGCAGCAACAAAGCGTCTGCCTTGTTTTGCATGCTCTAGATGGTCTTGTTTACCTTGGTTTGCAGAAAAGGGCATCCCTGCCAGTCACGGGTGCTCCCAGCTTCCTGCCGATTTTTCTCATAACCTCTGCTCCTCTCTGGGTCAACAGTGAAGGCCGGTGGCAAACGTGTGGCCAAGAAAAGCCTGGAAGACAGCGCCACCCATGGGAATCCCGAGAGGGAGACCAGGAGGCCTGATAAACCCAGGTACGGCCACAGTCTGAAAGAGGAGGGAAAACTCTCTCTTCCAAAGGGGAGCTAAAATGGAAAATAATTTTTACCTTGACTTGATTAAAACAAACAAGAAACGATTCCCTATTCCCAGCGAAAGATGTGCATTAGCTCCCAAAAGCATTCATGTCCTCATTCATGTATACATGTCTAATTGTGAAACGGGTAATACTATTATTGGTAACACAGGACCAGTGTTGCATAGCTCTTCAGTTTACACCACAAAACAAGGATAAATACTGCATTCAGCCATTTGTAGGTCACCTTTCAAAACATGTGCTCTTGCTGCAGGTCTCTGACCACCGCAAACAGGATGCAGCAAGTCGGGCTCCTCCTGGCAGGAACTCTTGACAAGGTAAACAAAAGCACTCTCATTGTGTTTTCTTTTTTTTTTGTAAGAAACCAGTTCTCCCTTGCATGTCAGGTTTCCTTCCCGCTGTGCACACCGGATTAGTTTGTAGTGCCTCGGGGGCTAACAAGCTCCGCTCCTGTCTCTGTTTTGCAGCTGAACCACGACTTTCCAGAGACACCAGTGAGCGTGCGGCTCAGCAGGATGCGGCCCACGGTGGCCAAGCCCCACTCGCCTCGTACCTATGTCATCCAGCAGCCCAGGAAGTTCTGAAGAGTTTTGCTCAGCATTTCTTCTTCTTCTTCTTCTTCTTTTATGAGAAAGACGCCCTAGAGGGGGGAGCTGTGGTAAATCAGCTGTGAAAGATGAGAATGAATAGACACGCGAGGCGACTGACAGGATGTCTGTGAAGTGTTTGATGGAGGGAGGGGTGTTCACTGAGCTCTGTATGTAGAAGTGAAAGTGAGTTGTATTTGTTTTTTGTTTTTTCCTCAGACTCTGCTTATCTGCCCGAGTGCTATAAACCAGCCTTTAACGTGCCTTTCGTAGCATTAAAAGTAAAGCTGTAGTCGTGTGTCGCAGCTGATGAGAAGCAGAGGGCTTTTGGTCAAGTTAACTGTGCGAGTTGGGGGTTTGAAAGTGCGTATAATGAGCTTGTTTTTTTTCTCCAGTGAACCCTTCACTTTGTATCGCTTGGCACTTATTAGATTTAATAAAAAAAATATATATTGCATGGTATCACTTGTTTGGAAATCTGTCCTTTTTACCACTTTGCTGAAAGTGTCTTTACCACTAGATGGCAGCATTTGAGCATCTTAAAAGTGTAGGCACAAACACCGATTCTTGCACCACAACAATTACAAACTTCTAGCATCCATTTTCAATCATGGCCTGAAAACTTTCCCAGAACTCGGTTCCTCTTTTTACTCGAGGAAACATTCACTCTTGGAATTTCAGGTTTCTCTGGCTGAGAAGTTATCTATCCTTTCCATTATCTCTTTCCTGTAACTGAAGCAGATGAACCAACATCACTTATCAATTTGCCTCTATAGTTAATAAAACATTGCTATACAACAGGTTACTGGAATGTAAGGCATCAGTATTTGCAATTTGTTGTGCAAATAACTCAACAAAATGGTGAGTCCATGGGAGAGCAGCTCATAAAACATTGATGTGGTATCATGAGTATTTTCACACCACTGTGTGTATGGCAGTAGAACCACTCAGAGGTTTGTTTATGTAGGATGCAGACCACAGGAATCCAGGGTGAAACATTCGTCACATTAATGCCAGAGTATCAGCCTGAATATCCATGTCGCTGTGGCCGTATGACTGTGTGTCTGGGATTTTTAATCATTTTCTGGGGTGACTCATAAATGCAGGCTGGCGTTCACGCGCACAGGCCCGCAGTGTAAAAGGATCATTAACACTTTGTTGGTTTCCACTTTGCATTCCTCGGCCTCCTTGAGTTACAGCTGCCTGCCATGTCTAGTTTGTGCTGAAGAATGAACCCTGATGGATCTAACAGTGCACACACAGTTTTTGTTTCACCCCCACACCAAACTAACTGACCTGTTGATCTTTGGTCAACTTCCATTTCTCTTCCCAAAAGATCATTGAAGGGGTTTTCCTTGCTGAGATAATGGGAAAGATTTAGTTTATCATGACTGAAGCCACATTTTATCTTACTTCATCTCATTTGGTCCTTTCATTAGTATAAGTTATACTGTCCTATATTGCAAACTCTCATATTGGAATGCAAATGATACCTGTCCAGGTGCATTTCCTGAGATATGGTTAAGGTACAAAGCAGGCAAGAACATGGGTATATCCCCAGTTCATAAGTTTATATAGGGCCCAGTTTGTAACAGTTATGAGTTATGTTGATGATATCATTTACATCAACATCAAACAGGACTTCCTGGATCCTGTTTTCTTCTTCTTCTACCAGTACCTGGAGGACCAAAGAGCACCTGTCAGATCGTCAAGATCCTTCCTCCTTTGTGACCTGCAGAATGCCCCTTTGTGTGCAGGTCAGCGCTCCACAAAAAGAAAAAATGCCTGCGAGTGTGAAAGCACGGGCAGCCAGGCCTCCATTGTGTGTACGTGTTCATACATGAGCATCTTTATTTGCACGAGAGGAGTCCACAAACAATATCTGCTCGTTCATACGCCAGGGAAGTGTCTGCTGACAGTCTCGTGGACACAATGTGGTGATCCTCTCCTCTCTGCTGCTCCTCCTGCTGTTCCGCACACGGCTTTGATGCCATCTGCGTGTGAAGTTCAGAGCCCTCCTCGGCTCTGTCGGAGGAGGGGGAGCGGTTGGTGGTCCTCTGAGTCGCAGACTTCACTGCCAGTGTCTGCCACTCGCAGCCGACCCTGCGAAGCCCGGCACACTGCTGAGGAAACACACCAAGCGTGCAACACTGCCTCACACAGAGGCTGAGGATGCACTGAAGAGTAGACCTTAAAATATGCATGGATAACCATAGAAATGCAAAAGCTTTATCGTCAACGTACAGAAGAAGAAAATGCAATGGGTGCAACAAAACTGCAAGAGAAAGTGCGATGTTTGCATGACAAAACAACATTTATGTGACAAGATTGTTGTGTATCAGACAATAACAGCAGTGCCTGGGCATTACCTGGAAAAGAAACTGTCAATATTTTAGTGTAAGAAAACAAAGAATTATCTAAATAAACAATGATGTGTATTCTGTACAGAGAAATCTGTTGCACATGAACCTATTGCACAGTGTTGCACACCATCTTTGCTGTGTGGTGGGGGCAGTAAAGAGAATTAGGTTTGGTTCAATGTGTATGTCCAGCTTTACAGCTTCAGCTTTACAGCTTCATATATAACACTATGTTGTTTTTCTTATCATCAGGGTTCATGTGAATGCTGTAAAATGCTGTAAAAAAAACCTTAAAAAGTAAGTGATCAATTTTCCAGTCAATCTGCTTCTGTCAACTCTGAGTATACACAGACAGCTGAAGAGTTTGCAACATCCATAGACACCCATGTCATAATCTCCAAGAATGTAAGAGGTTATTCCATAGATAAATCACATAGACTGTACATATTTTAGATCAGACTTCCAGGGGTGAGAGAGGACTAATCATGGAAGCAACTTTTGTAAATGTATGAAATGAAAGGCAATTGTGAGTGCATGTGTGTGTCAGTGTGAAAGTGTGTTCACATTTTTCACCTGAGACACGCTGCATAAAACGCTGTCACCTCATGAGGTCACCAGAGACTAAGTTGTGCTGTGCGTCGAGCATGTTTTCACACTCATTCAGCAGCATGAACATTAATTTACACGTCTGCAGCTGTTGCTGGATTGTTAACTGTTACTGTTATGCAAAATTACATTTAACACAATCCAGCAGACATAAAATCAAACAGGTTGAGGTAAAAGGAACACAAACAACTTGGAAAAAAAATAGATTAAGTTAAAATCTTTGACTTTTATTGCATACTTCTCCAGTCAACAAAGAAGAAGATGCACAGATTTCAAGTTTTGGTAACTTTTAATCTAAGCTCCTAACCTTGATGTGCAATTACACACATCCAGGCAGTCAAATGTGCTAATAGCATTAGTGCTTGTTGTAAAGACTGTAAAGAGTGATAAATCACTGAATTGAAGCAGTGTTTTAATGCCGCAGCCTGTTCAGGTGGTGCTGCATTACGTCCTTTGCCCTTGGATAATTTAACGCAGCAATGCATCATGTTTTATCTGCCGCCTTAAATCCTGCGTGTAAAATCTAAACCTTACCCTGACGCAAGATTAATCTATGTGTGTGGTATCGTTGTAATAGAAAATTAAAATTCCCTACATTTTTCTGATTAATTTATAATCTGCTATTAATGTGCATCAAATAATTAAAAGACATTTGCATTTTATCTCACTCCATGATTTTAGGTCTTTTGGAAGTTGTATACAGTGCAGACACAATAAAATTGAATGCATGTATCAATAAAAAGGTGTATAATAAAAAGGTGTATAAAATGCAAATCAGCATTTTACTTCATGCCGTCATCTTTTTTGGTGTGACATAGAAGACATAAATGCATGATTTAAGATGCTTGTTTGTAAATATATAACCCAGTTACAAGAAAATATGAGGAGGTATGTTATGGGGGCACAAAAGCACCTGATTACTTCAGAAGCCCCGCCCTTACACATCTGACTTATGGATGCAACAAAGAATTGTTGCTATTGATAACAGTATATTTTTAATGAATAATCAAATATACAGAAAATACAAAGATGACATCTAGTTTGCTTGTTTTGCACTGATGCCCAAACACTTACCAGCATTTCATGCTTCTGTTACTTTTAGCTCAGTCTTTTCCAAGGATGTTTCCTGCAAAATAATAAACTGTGTAACCTTTGGCACTTTTCAAGCAAAATAGAAACAAAGCTTTGTGCTTTTAGTCAGTTGTTAGTTAGTTGTTATGATTTTATTTGCAAGAATAAAAAGGTCCTTTTAGATAGCGCTACCAGATATTAAACCCTTCAAAGAGACTCTCAGATTTGTTATTCAACAAATCCTCACAAAAGATGTACACAAGGAACAACAAACATCAACACATCATCATTTATGTATAAATTACCAACTCTTAAATTACAGTATAGGTTCAAGCACGTCATTGTTGAGTGTCTTAAACAAGTTGAAGTGGGTTAGATAATAAGTGGATGGATGGAAATGGAAGTTAAGAATGGATGGATCTGAACAGGGACTGAGTATGATGTAAAAAAAAAGAGATGAGCGTGGTATAAACCATACTGCCCTCAACCTCCTAAATAATTTGCCTATTCCCTGCTGTTGTTTGGGTATGCAAGTGAATCAAGATCCATGACTGCGAGGCAGGAGTTTGATGAGGTTTCCAGTGAAATGACACTGGACACCACTCCTGATTTGCCCTCAGTATCGGGTTCCTCTTCAGACTCTGAAACATATAGGGCTGGTGTGTACACGCTTCAGTTATCACTTAGTTCAGGATAAAGTTTCTAAGTCCTGCTGTTTATCAAGGAATGCGAAGTTACATGATCGTGGATGTAAGTGACAGGCAAGGCAGAGGGACATTTCCTTATCCCTCCATAGCTGTATTGCTCAGCTCTGTTGCTATGCCAGGACTGTAAGGTCACATGATAGTTAATGTAAGTGGCAAGCTATCTGCCAGCCTGGGATGGTCTGGTGTCAGAGCAAATCGGAGTAAACCCTACTTACGGTTGCCAGATAACCGTGAAAGAGTGCCAGATCTGTGCAGATGCTGACCATGAATATTCCCACACCTAAAAATAAGGTAGTAAAAGTGCTTGTAAAATGCTAAATAGTAAAACCGACGTTCCACAGTGTCTACATTAAAACCAGATAGCAGGGATAAATACTACTCTAGGTCACCTTCAACAGTAAAACCAGGACAACTCAAATAATTTAATAATTTCTTATATTCCTGGAGGTATTCTGCAAACCTCCCAGCATAGAAAATGCAGTTTACAGCTGTCCTAATGCGTGTACCCTGCATCTCTAGCATCCTGTCACCTCCATGAGGCATGCACAGGGAGGAAGGGAGGTGAAGGAGGAGGAGGAGTAGGAGTATGGAGGTTGGGGCAGCTTGTCTTGGTTCCCTGCCCTCTGTTGATGACCTCATGCGGGGTAAGAGGAGGAGGGGGAGGAGGAGGAGGAGGAGCTGAGCGTCCCACAGCAGATCTGACCCACCTTGGGTATAGCAAGTGGAGGCTGAGTTCGTGTGGAGGTAACACAAGAGGACCCGGGGAAAAAAGTTATTTTTCTTGATCTGGGACCTTCAAACATCCATGACATTTACCAGGTAAGAAACGGCTCGCGAGTCCGTGTTGTCGAAGCAACGTGGAGCGGGAAAAGTGCGGTAAAAAAAAGTTGCTCCGGAGTTTCTTTCTTCTTTTTTTTTTGAAGAGGAGGAATGTCGAGACATGCCCACTTGCACCGGGACTGACAGACAGCACCGTGGCTAATTTTCACCGTATTTAGAGTTGTTTAGCATCTAATCTGCGGATTTTCAATCGCTACGGTTTAGGTAAGAAAACGCGACAACTCAAATGCGATTTTAACCAACTTATTCTCCAGGTGCGTTTCCGGTTAGGCTGGAGCTATAACGGGACACGCGCTGCAGGTAAACTTACTGCAATCATACCCGATAAGACCAGACTGTTGTGTGTGTTTCACTTTTTTTCCACCACCTCCAAGTGTCGAGTGCCACTTTGGTCAATCATTGATTCATTGGATCAGATTGCGTTTAGTAGGTCAGTCGATCATGGTGACACTAGCAGTAATGACCTCAAAGTTGGGTTTACCATAGAAAATTGATGATTTATACGTTGTGAAATATTCCGAACAGCCGTGACTGGATAGTTGGAAGACCACGGTCAAAGGCGAGATTAAAAACGTGCTTTTCATATGATCAAAAGTCCAAAATCAAAACATGATGTAATAATAAGCAATAAATGTTGACAACCCATTAACCTTTATCCACCTCAACTCCATATCCTGGTATCTGCAGTCAGTATCTGCAGTCAGTTGCCATTGGGAAGTTGCAAACAAACATTTGTTTTGACTTATTAAAGTATACAGCACCTTTTCTTCTTTGTACAGTCCCACAGGGGTCTACTGGAACCTATCTTCAGAGCATGTAGGGCAAAGGTTGCCAGTCCATCTCACACAGGAGCTATACAGTGTGCCACCAGAGTTGTTCTAATAATGGTCAATAAATGGTAATGCTAACCAAATAAGCTTCAGTCAAATCGAGATTTATGCCCGGGTTTCAGCCATGAAGGTTAACTCATTTTCTTAGTTTAGAGTTGTTTTTTGGACATCTCAGGCCATCATTTGGATATTGCAACTAATATATGTTTGTCTTGATCACTGTGTGCACTGGGATAGGCACCAGCAGCATTGAGTACAATGGTGGTCAAGAAAATGGATGGATACAGTAGATGGATGAAATCCTTTTGTATTTATAAAACTGGTTATGATTGCATGCTTTGAAGACCTGCTTGTTAACACCTGGGCACAATAGACTGAAATGATGTGTGTTTTGCCTCAACCAAAGATCTTTTGAAGATAGGTAAAACAGATGCAATAAGATCCTGCACCCCAGGATGCAGATGTTTTACGAAAACAGCCTTGTTCCTTTTCTTAAACCATGTGGTCTTGTTTGATGCTAATGTTAGTCTGTATTCTTTGATTGGATGCAGTGGTTTCCAAACCAGAACCCTGCCCAAGATATAGTCGCAGGCTAGAGGACTGTAATCTTTTCCACCCACATAGATTGAATCATTGAAGTTTGACCACCGGCTGGATACGACTTTTTGCTGGTTTCAGCATATTCTCCCTTTCTGTCTCCGCCAGGTGTTTGGAAATCAAAGCACCATGCTCTTCTTCAAGAGACGTTGTGTGTAAATGTCAGGATGCAGCTTTGATCGCTTCGAGCGCATGAAGTCATCGATCGGCGGCGTTCTCTGAACACGTCTGATGAAGTTTTGACAGCCGCGTAATCTTTTTACGCTCTGCCTTGGCAGCACCTGCCACAACATTTGCCATTTCCTTTCGCTCGTCTCATTTAGCTTCACAGCTTCAAGGGCTTTCACTGTATATACAGTGTTGATTTTCCATTTCAAACTCAACAAAGAGGTTAGGCTTTGCTGCTTACGGTCTATCTTACCTGGAGAATGTCAGTATTAACTTTCCAACATAATTTCAGGCAGTTTTATGGCGATTATGGAAATATTATAGTGGATTTGCCTGCCCCTGTGGCGTAGCTAAAACTACTCCAATTGTCTACCAACTGCAGAGTTTTGAGGCAGTTGCACCGCAGAGCACTCATCTTATTGAAAGCGCCACAAGTGTTTGCCTCGCAGTCTCTCCAGAGTCCAGTTCCCATGGTCTCAGTCCAGTTGGCCAGGAACAGATGCTGGCATGAGAGTTGCATTGTTATGGCTGAGGAGAAGGAGGAGGAGGGAGGATTTTGCAGCCAGTGACCTGACAGACAGCATGCTGAACTGTTCAGCAAAGGGTCGGTGATGGTTTCTGTATTTTGGAATGACGCTGCCCATTGCAAAAGCACATGGTTCCAATAGGAAAGTCAGACTTTTAGAGATTAGTGGGGTTCAGGACTGTCGGCATACTGTTTGACCGCGATTCTTGTTGAATTAATCCTGAAAGCTGTGGTGTGGTATCTGTGGATTCTGTACTCCAGGACATTGGTTACCACTGAGCAAACCTGACCACAAATATAAGCAGAGATATTATATAATATAACACACTTAGAGGAGCTTTCACACCTACCTTGAGTTTTATAGAATTGAGTGCATTTTACTGTTCAGTTTGGTGTGCTGGGCTTTTCAGGAATTTAGTTTGAATCTGAAAGTTGAAGTCCTGTCATTAGGTCTCCATATCAGGACACACACACACACCATTCACTTTCACTCTAAGACCTAGGAGCAATTTAGAGCCTCCAGCCAACCTAAACATGCATGGTTTTGGACTTTGGGAGCCCACGCATGCATGTGGAGAACATTCAAGCTCCCTTGTTCCATCTCTGATCCAAGTAGACAGTGTATATTTGTATTATACAGTGTATTTCCGCCGAGATGGTTACATCACATGCCAACATCTGAGATAGGATGAGGTGTAACAGCAGGAGCAGTTTCTCCCTGAGTTTGAACAGTCCCAACTCTCACAGTCTCTTTCAGTGGGGTAGCTGAAGACGATTACGAAAACCTGGAAGGGTTGAACTCTACAAAAGTGTGACTGTCTGCCTGCCCTTTATCATTTTCTGAAAGAGGAATCGCGTCACTGACATCTACTATGAGTCATGTTCCTCCCTCTCGGCGATCGCGTTCAAGCCTCCGTTGCGTAATTGAATTAGCTCACGTCTGTCAAAGACTCTTGCTTATGACTGTATCAGAATAGTTGCTTTTCCATTTAATTGCAACATTTCCCTCCAGGTCATCTTTTTTACCGTAACATAATGGCAACTGTGTGAACAATCCTGCTGAAGTATGGAGCAGTAATTAGTTTGGGAACTGTGGGTTGAAAGTCTAGGTAAAGGTGTGTGTGTGTTTCCAAAGTCCATGCACATGCTCACGGTTGCCTGCGTATATGTATCTAAAGCATGTGTGTGTGTGTGTGCATGTGTGTGTGTGTGTGTGTGTGTGTGTGTGGACATGCTTCTTAGCAACAGCTGTTACAGATTTACATTTTTGTCACGCCTTTTTGAAAGCCCCACAGACAGACGGAGACAGAGAGAGATGTGGATGTGCAGAGCACCTCAGACATACCCGGAGTGTGAATTACAGTGGTTTTGACAAGGTGCCTGCACAGAATTAATTCTGTGATTAATATTGGTGACACAGGCACAATGAAAAGCAGAATTACTATTCTTTCTACCACTTCCTGATTATTGTAGCTTTGACAGGATGGCTCTAACCTTCACAGCAGATGTTTACAAACAAACTACCTCGGGCGGATTTAATAAGCAGATTTAATACAGATCCTGTATTACAGCTCAGGTATACTGATGTCCATTCATTTATTTTTTATGACTTATTTCTTTTCTCATACCGAGAATATTCTTGTTGACCCAAGATAAAGTTTCACAGAAAGAGCAAACAGACTTGAAAGAGAATATCTAAAAACTTATTCAACAAGCTGCACTTATTGACCTACAACCAAATGACTAAGAGAGTTTTAGGTCTGACTAGGACAACACTGTGAAATCCCTCATTCATTCATCCATTCATTCATCTATTATCACAACTGCTTTGTATCTTAATGTTGTCGTAGATGTCTGCTGGACTAGTTCGTGTTAACCAGTCTGCTAGTAGTTTGAAGAATCACAGTTTACTCCAAGGAAAATGCTTCTTCCATGCTTTTTGAGTGATTATTCATGGAAAAATTCTACATGCCACAATAGTTATTATACATTGTGGGTTCTTGTGTTGGGCAAACCCCTGAAGCGCTTCATGATTTCACAGCGGTCCCACTGTGAAGCCTGCTCAAATCTGTGAATCTGCCGGGGCGGACACTGGAACAGGGTGTAAGACTGTTTGAGGCCAAGCCGCTGTTTCCCTCTCATGACAATGAGTCATATTTGAATTTGTCATTTTGTCCCTGCCTAGGCTGCAAACAGGTCTGTGAAAATCGTCTCGCATAAGTGACAAAATGGAGGCTTGTCTCGTCTGACAACTGTACCTGTTCAAGCTGTCAGTGTCAAAGTCGGGCTATCGTCCGATCCTGCCAGATGAGTGTCAGCTGAAAACTTAATAATGATCTATTCTTTCCTGTAAGATGCTGATTCATTCATACTCGACACTCTGACGGACACATCTCGGCACGCGGAGAATCAGTGTTCGCAGGAACTCCCGCAGGACTTTCAACACGGCCCGTTAATGTTTTACCCTTAATCAAATACTAGGCTTCCTGGGAGGCAAGCGTTGAACTGATCTATGGTTCAGTTTTAATTTATCTATTTTTTTTTTTACCCCAGATGTTCATTACCACTTGATTGCTGTGGCAAGTCAATAGTGCAGCGATAAAGTTTAATCAGCAGTGATCGCAGGACTTCATAATTGTAACTCTGATGAGATGATTATTGTTGCTCAGCATGCAGTTTAATCTGTTGCTGGCTGACGATGTTGACTGCAGAGGGCTGGTAGATGGTGTGATGTAAAGCCTGTGTAATTGTCTTGGAGAGACTTCTAACAGATTTGACGGGGATGGAAAGAAAAACTCCAGAGTGGAAAAACTGGTTTGTGAAAGCCTAGAAGGCAGAGCTGTTTTTGCACTCCGATCTGGCAAACTAATTTAATGTAGTTTATATGTATGCGCCCAGGTTTGATTTTAACTGTGTGGGGTGTGATATTTGGCGAGCACCTGCAGAGTTTTGTCTTGAGTTTCAGGGTTGTGCAGTTCGCAGAGTGCGGGGTGTAATTAAGCGCATTGATTGCCCTCTGAAACATGCCTCGACACCTCTGGAGGAACACTGCGCGGTTATAAAAAGACACAGGTTTTCTCATCGTCAATGCTGAGCCAGCATTTAGATCCGCGCCTGGATTTATTCATCAGTCATATTAGAAAAGATCAAGGACGAGTGGCCTCGGAGGGTGAATCAGTCTATCCGAAATGGCTGCATTTCCCATGGCAGTCTAATGAGAAGATCAGACATGTTATCCCTTTTAATTTCACGCTGAGCCATGTGGCTCGTTGTCCCTATTAAGGAACTAGCCGGCTTTGCCCCAGGCTGGAACTTTGAATCTGTCCGTGTCTGTGACGAGACAATATCATTTCCCGCTAGCTCAAAGTAAATAATTATAGACATGTTCAAGTGAATATCAGCCCGTTCACATCAGTTAGTTTTTTGTGTTGCTTTCCTGAACTTCCCTTGTAATCTCTAAGATCTTCTAAAGACATTATCACTGTTTTGTAAGTACTACCATGTGTAATACAGACAGTACAATTTGCTGTAAATAAAGAAAATAAACACAAAGCTTGTAAAAAAAAAAAAAGTATATTGTCTCCACAGTGCATCTAACAGAAAACTTCTGTGGAAGAAGCCAGAAACTCTATCCATCCCATCCATTATCTTAGCTGCCTTTTTACCTTAACTCTATCAATCTCCAATCAGCCGAAACATTTTTTGGACAGTTTTTGGACTGTGGGAGGACACAGGAATACCCAGAGAAAATGGGGAAAACATGCAGACTCCACACAGACGTTCATGCTCATTGCTGTGTAACGACCAGCAATCTTTGATAAATTAACCTAAACTACAGATACTTTGAACCATCTACCAGGATCTGGTTTTTGAGCTCCTCAAGACCCCCTCCCTCCCCCTTCTGACTGTTCCTGCCCTCAAAGCTGTACTTGTGGCTCTGGTTTGCTCTGCTGATTGATGTGGACTGGTCAACAATCATGTTATTGCCTGAAGCCAACGAGCTGCTACCACCTGTTTCCAGCTCGCAATCAAACTCCTCTGTAGTTGTTCTTTCATTTCGCAAGTGTAAAATGTTGTTTAACTACAAAACAGGTAGACATGCCTGTGGGATCTTTTGTTGGATTGCACGCTTGACTGAATTACACACACTGGGTGTAGTATTACATTAACAGGTTAAACATTGCCTTTACTCTTGAAGGCTAGTTATCAGTGGTCCAACATGTTTCCCTTTTCACTCATTATAAAATCCAGACTCTAAAGTTCAGGGCTTTGCAGGAAACACTTAAGTCAAACCGGCAGACTGGTTGCATAAAAATGTCTTTTCTTTTGTTATTCCCCTTCCACCTCTGTTAGTGTGAATAACAATCCTTGTTTACAATGGCCGACACTGAGACTGTGCTGTCCTCCATACCTACTCCCTACACTTCCTCCTTCAAGGGTTTGTTAGCTAACTTCCCATTGTTTAGGGACCACTTGAACTCGCCGTCCAGGCCAGGCCTGTTTCCTGCCCTGAGCGAGGCGACAACAAAAGGACAGATAATCACGGTCTGTTCACAGGAGAAGTTTAAAGCTATCTGATCGCATCAAGGCGCGTTTTCTAATAAGCCGAGTTTGAAGGTCAGCCCCGTGGTGAGACTCTCCCTGTTGCCATGACAGCGGCGTGGAAATCTGAGAGCGATCATTCACGCCGCATCAGTTGATGAAGAGAGCCGGCAGGGCGTTTTGACAGGCAGGAGACGGGCGCACGCTCTGGAAAATAACTGTTTGCTGGTATCCTGGAAGAGCAGTGAAGTCGATCTGAACGGCTCCCCATTGTGTGCCACCCAACAGAGGACAAAGCATGTTCTAACCCACCAACCGCCAAAGTGTCTGAAATGCTTCCCTCCTGGAGGCGATTGGGTCAAACAATCCCGTTTCCTTTCTATATATAGCCGCCTTCTCACATGACCGTGGTATAGCCAGATGGCTCCATTAACCACATGTCACATCAGCATTGTGCAGGTGAGGATCTTTTCTTCCCCAACCACCTTGTATGGATTTGACCTCCATCAAGTCAGGAATGACCTGGAAAAACATACATGTTGATAACCCTGAGGAAACCTTTAACCACTCGGTTTCCAATTTCCCCCCTTTTGAAAGGAAACCGTCTCTTCATGTTACGATAGACTGGAGTGCTGCCTTTTGTTGCCTTGTTGCCTTCAGCTCTTCCAAGGTAACGAACAGCCCACGTGTGGAGGTCATGGAGGATATAGACCTAGATCTGATTTTTTTTTTTCTGTGACAGTGAAAACAGCTAAAATGCCTCATCTTTACGTGCATCGCTACTCTGGAGACCTCTGATATGGATCCAACCAACTCTGCCAATTTGTGAGGGCGGCAGATAGTACAACCCATCTAATGTAATTCGTGTGTAGGGATCACATCAGGGCCGCAGTGCATTTACACTGGAGTCGGATACATAGGTCGAATGCATCTTACAGTCACCTGGAGAAATATCAGGACTGAGCACTAAGGCCTGCAGCTTCTGTGTAGTCATATTGGTTGGTTGAAAACGCCAGAGGTGGAGAAACATCCTGAATGCTGCTGGGATGAGACAAGTCTGTAAGTTTTAGTTGCCGGGGGCCTTTTTTCAGACCAGTAAACACTTTTCTGATGACAGGTCCGTTGGTGTTTTTGATGTAAATGAAAAGACAGCACAATAGCTCCCTGTTCCTCTCAGGGTTCAGTCTCCTCTTGGGGTGTCTTGCACACAGCGAATGTGAATATTGAGACCCGACTACATTGTCTATTCAGCCCATGTGTGTCCAAAGACCTGCGAGCCGCTGTGGGACTTTCGCTGCTCTGTTTCAAATATTGAGAGGCCCCTTCAAGGGGCCACGCTTTGAGGCTGATATCCAAACACGGCTTAAGAGCGCTGGGGATGGACCTGACTTTGAGGGGCCTGAGGAATCTTGATGCTCGCCTTGCTGCATACCACGCAGTCTGTCCTCTACGCTCAGAGGAGACGTTCTCACCAAGGTCACTGTTATAGCCCCACTACAGCTTGAGTCTAGTTGCAATAATGTTGATTGTGGTGTTTGCTATTCTAGGAAACACCCTTCCTTGTACTTTAAGACAAAAAAAAGCCTTAGGCGTAGGAATCTTCAACACATATTGTCTTATTTCATATGAAATTCTGGATGAGCAACAAATTGCCTCTTCTCTAGAGGATATGAATACTTAATGTTACATGTTGATTTTCTGTAAGTGGATGTAAATGAACACTATAATGCTTTTTTTAAAAAACGCGTACCTATAATCAAAGTTTATAGAAGGTTGCACAGCAGCATCATAAAGGCTGTGTTTTTGAGAGACAAATTTGCACTGTTCATTTTTGGGTTTTGGAATTCATACATTTCCCAACATTTCCTAAGAGCAGTCTCGACGTCGGCGTCTGTCTAAGGCTGGGTCGTGTCAAAAAATGATTTGCACCTCTGTCAGACGTGGACGTAGGAGTGAGTGTGGTAATAACAGGATCTTGATTCGCGACCACCCGCGCCTTTTGCAATCTAGTGTGTTCTTGTGTGTGTCCTGCCGGCAAGAATGTGTCTGCGTCTCCTGGGGAAATTATCACACTGTTACAGTATGTAGCACTAGCTCTGCACGGTGGCTCATAGGAACCCAGACACTTTGTTTGTTGTTTGTGTACAACATACACCATGCGATCCTTCAGTCAGTCCATTACCACACAGTGTCAGGAGGGTTACTGTTAAAGCGTTTTCTATTACTCACAACACTCCACAATTGTACTATAATTTCTAACAGTATGAATATGCGATTCATATTGTGACTAATCAGGTATCATTTGTTTCCTATATCTCACTTAACTACCATGATTTCAGCCTTAATCCTTTAATGGAGCTTTTACAAGAGCCAGTCGATCACATTACATTATGTTATCACATTACTTAACTTGTAGGTTATGAAAATAGAATATAATCAAAATATGAACCTTGTTCAATAAAGGAACAAAATCTGAACAATATACCCACAGTACACGAGCTATAGAGTAAAGGCAGCATAATGAAAATATAGTTGAATACAGTTCCTCCTATATTATTATGTTCTAGATACACATGTACCCTGTCACTGCCCCACATTGTCAGAGGATGAGACTGACTTTCATGCAGGTCGATGTTCAGGGTTTAATTCAGGCTCCTTGAATAAAACTGGCCACATACCAGTGGAGAGAGAGTGATGAGTGTGGCTGATGGCTGGAGAGCCGGTGTCTCGGCCTCTCAGTGGGTCCTGCCTGTGTGTGTCCGGTCAGGTGGCTGCGATGGGGAGGAGGGGAATGGAAGGAATTTGTCATGTTGGCTTTTGGAGCTTCAAAAGGGCGTTTTCTCATTTCCTTTGGGCCTAACCTGGGTGATGTTTATAACTACAGTGGGGATGAGCAGTCAGCTCCCACGCCACTGACAACACTTTCACCAGCCAGGCTAATGTGACACCACCGTCTAGTCTTTTTCCTACAAAGTCACACCTTGTGATTATCCTGTCTTGGATTCAGACACCTGTACTTCCTTGAGAATTAGACTGAATTACACAGTGCTTACTTAACCCATTCACCTAATTTCCCTGTGTAATAATCAATATTTACCTTAAAATTGTCATCACCAGACTTGCTTGACTAGATCATTAACACTACTCAACCTTTTCCCTTTTTAAAAATGTTACTGAAAATGTAACAGTTTTTTTCAAGCCACCCCAAATGTGTGTGTGTTTTCCACTTCCACACAGTGACAGTCGTCATTGTTTGCTGATTGTTTGGGATTAGTTCTGCATCGGTTTTAACAGAGGGTAACGCCAGATTTGCATTCGTTCCTGCGTGCGTGACTTCTGTTTGCTATTTAATTTGAGGAATTTTGAGTCACGTCTCACATCACTGCGACTTGTTAGTGTCATTAAACGACCATGTCAGAGTTGTGGGGTTATACTGTGATTTTTCTTGCAACAGTCTGAGAACATGGTGAGTTTGATTTGGAGGAGTGGAGTGACATTGGTCTTTTATGGATTTCGTGTGTTTTTATGAAGCGGATTGAGTAATTGTGTGTTTTAATATCTTGTGTCGGGATTGTAGTTACTGGGATCATGTTGGCTCATCTGGGTGTGATTTGACAATGGCATTATATCCGTTCTAAATTATAAAGACATAAGGGACTGCAGAGTCCCAGTTCAGTTCCTGGATGGAAATCCTTCCTCCATTTGGAGCTTGTATCTTTGGTTCTGGGTTTTCTCTAGGTGCTCTGGTTTCCTCCCACAGTCCAAAAACATGCATGTTTACGTGGATTGGAGACTCTAAATTGCCCCTAGGTGTGAGTGTGAGACTGAATAGTGTGCCCATGCCCTGTCATGGACTGGCAACGTGTCCAGGATATAAATGTATGAGTATGTCAAGAGGAAGGGTTTCAACTGGGTCAGTTTATGAGAAAAATCTTCTTTGTTATCATTGGAACCGGTGGGGGTGGTTATGATGAGTCTGGATGAGCTGCATGTGAACACAGATTCCTGCGCGGCCTCTGGGTGACCATTCACACCCACATGGTAACAGTCGTCACAAATTGCAGGGGAAGCTTCGTACATCACTCGACAAAATCCTCAGATGGAATATTCCCGACTGCTGGCCTTCAGCTGGGCTCCTAATGTCAGTCCATCAGGCGACTTAAATTAACTTATTATACACTAAAGCAGCATTCACAAGCCTTACACGTCAAGTCCAGGTGTTGTTTGACTTTTTTTTTTATGGAGTTACAAAGGACTGTGAAGTGAAGTCAGGGTCATGTTTACCCTGGGAGCACGTGGCTGCTGTGATCTGACTGCGTGATAGTCAAAGTTATGGTTTTTGTCTGTAAACCTTTGTATTATTTAGCTTCTCAGGGTGGATGTTAGGGGAATACTGAATGTCTGGCATCTACAAAACAACCAGATCGATCTGTTGCGGAAAGCATGAGGTAAAAAAAAGAAAAATCGTAGGATTGAATGCTGTGATATGCAGGCTTTGTGTGTGTGTTTCCCCATTCCCGTAAGAACGAAACACGCCAATAATATCGGTGAAATTCACCATGAAAAGTTAATTTTTTTGACCAGTCAAGGCTGATTTGAGATGCAGAGACTCATCAGGGATTTGCCCCCCCACCCCCCGTTGCCTCACAATGTTTCATCTGACACTCACAAGGATGAAAAGGGGCAGATCGATAGTTTCTCTCACAGCAGCGGCAAGAGGACCTAGATATTTAAAGCCTGGTTTCTGGGGTTGAGAATCCAGCGCGCGGACTGTATGTTTTGTTTTCAGACGGCATACCCTTATTTGGTTGAAAGCAATCTGCCCTTTTCATTGGGAAGATTTCTCTGCTGCTATTAATACAGCACGCTCCCCTGCAGTAGACCTAAAATGTACTTTGAGAGTTGGAAACCAGAAAACCCGCACAATTAACCGTTTTTAGTCGGGTTTGTTTTTATGTTGCACCGGCCGTATGAGCCTATAAATAACGGCAAAGCAAACAAGTGCATCTGCCCGGCTGAACCTGCAGCTCATGTTATACCGCTTAACCCCAAGGATCCAAAATGCACACCAGCTTGGGAACAAGGAGAGAAAGCAGCAGCAAGCGCCCAAGTTCAGCCACATAGCATCAATTACATGTGGAATTCAGGGCATTCGACAGAGTGTTTTCCTGCATAACAAGATAGCAGAACTTGTCCTTTTCTGTTTAAATATTAGAGCATTCTTTCCATGCGCCCCGCCACTGATGACCTGCAGGATTGGGAGTGCTGTGGGAAAACTCCCAGGCGGGTGCCAGCTAAGCACAGTTGAATGCGGATATACAGATTGAAAAAGAAAATGATAGGTGCTGGAAAAATGAACGGTTCTCCGAACTGAACTGTAGGTGAGCTCTGTCCACAAATGGAGACAAAAGGTTTGTTTGCCGTGGGGTGATTTCGATATGACTGGAAACAGTAGTTGTGTTTCCTTTGTCTTGACTTTTGTCTGTTGTTTTTTTGTTTTTGTCCCTCGCCCCAGGAACTGTACAGAGAGGAATCCAAGGATCTTGCCATGTTCAAGGCAGTGTTGAAGAAGAATCGAGATGGAGGCAAGGGGAGCAAGAAGGACTCAGGTATGTGCAAGAGCAGGCCATGAA
Organism: Karalla daura; assembly: GCA_029224185.1. Lineage (NCBI taxonomy): Eukaryota > Metazoa > Chordata > Actinopteri > Chaetodontiformes > Leiognathidae > Karalla > Karalla daura. The sequence goes on from CM055202.1 coordinate 11,946,769, forward strand.
AACAGGAAACTAGATTACAATGAGCAAACAAAGGCTTTACACAGAATCTCTACATCCGAGATGTGCTTAATTTGGTTTCTGGCGATGCAAAGCTGCATTTCACAGACATTCATGTTTGTAGAGATCCAGAAAGCGAAGGCTGAAGTGAGTTATATAAAGCTAAAGTAAACTCAAAACAGAGTTGAAATGAGGCGCAAAAGCCGTGCCAGATCTCGAGTGTGCGCTCTGTAAACACGCTGTCATCTATGTCATCATTTTCAGCATTAGCCCGCATACATACATATACAATATATATCCAGTAATTTAGCCTTAGCACCTCTGCCTCTAAACGTTTCCTTTGAAGCGCACCATGTGGTTTTTGGTGATTGACACATGTATAAATATTCCCTGTAAGAGCTGGAAGAAATGTTTGCACACAGAGAACAAATTAAAATATTAGGGGTCAAGAGGGCTGCTTCCCAAAGCTTAAAAAAGAAATAAATGACATTGCTATACAGGCAAAGCCACTGCACATGTTGGTTAACGGTGGCCTTACAGTGCTGCTGGTGGTAAGGCTTCAAAAGAAATCTCTCCGGTGTTTTGTTTATACGTTGTGGTAAGCACTGTCAGACTGAACACAGCACAGCACATAAATGAAAAAAGCTGTCGTCCACTGTGGTTAGCTCAACACAGTAAATCAGTTACCAAAGACCCCTGAATGCAACACTCGGAGGCTGTGTCTGAAATCACCCGCTGAGTCACTCATCCATAGTGGACAACAGACCGAGCTCATTGGTCGGATGGAAAATGATGTACTTCCTGTTGCTGAAATGGAACCAAATCAATGCCGACTGGTGGGTATTTTGGAATTAATACATATGTGCGTGTTTGTGATGGGTCGATACCGCGCTGAGCATATTTTCCCACATTCCCACAGTAGTATATTGATGTCAGTTCACTGACAGACAGGCAGCCAGTGTGAAGATCTGAGAACTGGAGTCATACAATCCACTTTCTTGGTCTAAGTATCGAGCAACAGCATGCTGAGTGTATGTATTTATAGGCTATGAGAGTTCTCACCATACATTCAGACAACACCACAAAGTGATGTACTGAATATTTAGCCCACCATACCTTGAGTGATTTCTGGTAAGGGGAGGACCTCGGCATCCTATGCAGCAATGGTTTGGAGCAAATTGCAACAGCTTGCACAACGGTTTATTCTCACACGTCTCTAAAATCAGTTCTCTGAACTGGGACGTTTATATTTCTCCACCTTTCCCTGATTTAATTTGGACCGTGGAGACAACGCGGCCATTGTGTCATAACAGATGTTTTCGTTGCCTTTGGGAGTCTCTAGTGTTTTCCAACATGACTAAACATGAGTCACGCGCAGCGATACATTGTTGACTAGTCTCCTGTTCGTACAGCGCCCCCCCCCCACCCCTCCAGTCATCTCTTTTATGCTTATACAGCATCTGCCAGCCGAGACTTGATTTACCACCTCGGGACTGGTTTTAACAGGTAATTCGGTTCACACAGTCTCTGTAAACAGTGGGATGCGTGTCTCAGGGTTTGGATCTCTCCACCTTTTGTCTTCACTCAACACTTGATACTGAAATTAAAGGGGGAAATCGTCTGACTCGCCCCAGTCACCTCCTCGGTTCTCCTTACGGTATTGTTTTTTGTCAAGTTGTTGCAACTTGTCTCACAGGTGAATCACTGATAACACAACTTCCCCTCTGAGCAAGACATACACACACACATCCACACCCACTCCACACACACACAGACACACACACACACATACTCACACTTGAAGATGGGAGGCTCTGGGAGCAGCTAGTTTTATGGCGGGATACCGCTCCTTTATCCCAGCCTTGCTCTCCCAGTTGGACCCCATTCATCAAGCCGAAGTGGCTCTGTCTCCTTTCTCATGCTGGGACAATAAAATCCGGCCTCTCCTCTGTGTTGCTTAGGGCTCTTAAGACATTTGAGGGGTCACAGGAACACAACAACCAGCAGTGTGGTCACTCTACCCAGCTGTTGTTCCCGCGTGGGGCACAAATGTCAAACTGCAGATCTTTTTTATTTTCAGAGTTAGGGTTTTCCTGAAGAGCAGACCTAAGGAAGTATACATAATTTCTCAGTAGATTAGTGCCTATGATATAAAGTAGTTCTCTCTGCACTTCTTGATTAAGATTTTGATGAGTTATACACCTTTGTTAGGATCTCCAGCAGCTCATATCATTTAGGCGGGAATCACGAATCTTGGCTGATGGCTTTACAAACAGCAAATTGCTATGAAAGTGATAGATTGGTTTACTTATTAATTTTACCAGCTTGTTTTTACTGATCTGTTCTCCTTGAAGAGGAGAATTTGTAAATCCAGCTCCTTCCCGGCATCTGAAATGAGGTTTGCTGAACACTGAAGCCCTGATGGCGAAGGCTGTGTTAATCAAATTGGGTACACTGCAGTATAGTTAATGGTCCCTGAGACAAGATAGTAGCATATTGCACATAAAATATTCACATCACCTTCTGTGAGGCTTGAGTAAAGATTTAATTTTTCTCCCCAAATGGATTTGGAAAGAAAGTTATTTTAAAATTAAATGTGTGCCGAGTCGGGGCATTCTCCTCTGCTTCAATACGCTTTCTATATCTACTGTGTTGAAAGTGAATCATGGTCAAAGTTGTGTTTTGATTTGGTGGATACAGCATCGCAGGCGGTATTTGTATTTATCTTTTGCTTGTTTAGTTTGGACCGCTAATTTTTCTTCTTTTGTTCTGGTTTTCTGCTGATGGTTGAAAATCGGACCTCATTGTTTCTCACAGTCCTTATCGGTCCGACTGTACAGACTTTCCTTCCTTTGGGAAGAGCAGAAAGACACAGTTCCTGTAAGGATCCGCTCAGCAACATATAATGGAAATCAGTGGGAAGAAAGACCTTGATAATTGTATAATTGCAAGATAGCTCAGCATATGTTGCTCATGACATGGTGGCTGTGGACTGGAGGCAACTTTAAAGCAGTCAAGGAAACTTGGCCCCAGTGCCAGATACCACTACAGTCATTAGCTCTCCTTTGGGATCTCCCCTTTGCCAAGACCACAAAAACACACAGTTTGCTAATTTAGTCTTTCCATCATGTGCTCCTCCTAGATCCCTCTTCCTCCTTCTCCTCCTCCTCCTCAGTTGCCTACTCAAGACCCAGTCTGTCAGGAATCTGTTTGGAATTGGCTTTTAATCCCTTTTAAGTGCTCTTTTCTTTATGGTCTGCCAATCCGGAAGTGGTCTGCTAGTTTGCTGTGGCTTGTTGCCTTTGATGTCAACATTTTCTGAGAGAGGTTACATGGCAGGGAGGCCTCACTGGAGTTAACAGACTGGGGACCCAGACGCACAAGAAGATGATTATATTGTAAAGACTCAAACAGCACCCCACCCCCCCAACCCTCGCTCTTATTTTACAGCAGTTTTCACCTGGCTTCCTGGTGATTCACCGCAGTGTCTTGTTTGTAGTCGGCTGCAAAACAGTCGCACCGGTTTCATCCTGTTTTCCTTTTCGACTGAAACATTCTCCAACAGTTTTCTGAGGTAACACTTACAATACTTGTCTCATGCATGGCAGCGATTCATCTCGGGCTACACCCGCAGAATCCGACTTTCATTGTTTGACAGTTGCATCAGCTGCGAGACGTCAAACCCGGCTGGCGAACGTCACATCTCAAACACCTTTTTTCTTTGTTCTTTGCTTAATTTATTTATGCGCGCTCCGAGGTGAAGGCGCGTGCAGCCGCTCTGGCTGATAGAGTCGTGACAGTCCGCAGTGTGGAAAATTAAGTCACATGTCAACAACTAGTTCTTCTTAGCAGCCCGTTGAGGTGAACTGGAGTGAATAAAGGCTAAATTTGATTTACATTTTTCCCCTCTTTTTTTTTTTTTTTTTGCATTTAAGTTTTATTGGTGCAAATGAAGTGAAGCTAAGCTTTAAGCCATGTCAAATCCCTGTGGTGGACTTGAAACACGTGAGGACAAGGCTGCATATTTCCACCAAGATTTAATTCTCTCTTTGGTAAAACAGTCTGCTGGCTGACTCGCTCAAAACTTCAATGCTTGAGTGAAGTATACTGCCTCCCATTGTCCTGGGAGCATTTCAAATCAGCTCCTCTCCTCCATAATGTGACCCAGAGAAGCAGCATTTTTGACTCGGCTTTAATTATCAAGTGTGTGTGCGTGTGTGTGTGTGCGTGTGTGTGTGTGTGTGTGTGTGTGCGTGTGTGTGTGTGTGGTGCATAATGCCTCTGAAGGCCCTCCAACTTGAGCTTAGTGCTCGATGAGCTCAGCTGATTGAGGCAGCTGCCAGACAGTTGTCGGTCTGTTGTGGGTGACACGGCGTTAATCACACCAGCATGCACTCCCGTGCGCTCCTCGAGGATGATAACAGTTTCAGCTGTTCACCCCCCCCCCCCCCCCCCCCCCCCCCACAAACACACACACACACTGACACACACACCACAACACCACCATTACCACACACACACACACACACACAAGCACAAGCCATGTAGACACAAACACCAGCATCACCAGTTGGCACGGCTTTTCTTTTTATTTGTTTGGCTCATGTGGAGACGGCAGCAGCCACTCACGCACCTGGCTGGATGGGAGGCGGCAGACCTGTTGTCGACCAGAAGAGGAGAAGAGGAAGAGGACGGCGCTCGGCCCGAATATTCGTCTTCTGCTCTTAATTTCCCTGGAGTGAAGCTGCAATAAACTTCCTGGTGTTGGATGTTGACAGCGGTGACGTGAGATTAACATTGCTGGTTCGTCAATGACTTGTATTTACAGCCATTAAAGATGAGGGTGGAGCCAAAGTTGTTGCGTGTTGCATGCGTAATGGACTTAATGGTTTGCAGTTGCAGCTCTACAACAATCCCCCTTAAACATGATGCTTCTGTGCTTTATTTAACTGAAAAATCATCAGTAGTTCACTGCTAGTTCATTTCATCATTGCAGCAGTCCTGATTTGGATTTTAGGATGAAGTGAAGGCTAAATGAGGATGTTACCACAGACGAGCTAAAGCGTTAGTTTTGTGTATGTGTGTGCCTGTGACCGTGTGTGTGTGTATGTGTGGGTGTCTGTACATGTGAGAGAGGGAGAGTAAGACCATTGAGATCTGAACTCTGTTGCCTCAGCTGTGGTGGTGGTGACTGGTACATGCTGTCTCTGCAGTTTCTGTGAGTTCCTCGGCTGTTTTAACATGAAACGGTGATGTTTTGCCAAGGGTCACTCAGCAGCAAATTGGTTACAAAGCTTTCTTAAAACAAGGATTCTTGAAACGTCGAATACCACAATGATCATAGCTCACAGCAGGTTAACTCTCCATGCTGAAGTTCCCTCGGGCAGTGGACTCGGTAACCCTGCAGTAAAACTTTCCCTCTTGGAGCTCAGCCTTTGTCGATCCTGTCGGTCAGATGTCCATAAAGATAATATATATTTAAAACAGTTGTTCCCGGAGTGATGCGGGTGATTGTGGTATGGTTAAGATGGAATGAACAGACTGATTTCTCTTCAGTTGTTTGTGCTTTGTATGTATCATCCGGCTCTTTGATGGTACAGTGGAGTGTTGTAGCTGGCATTGCAGAGATTTTTGCCTTGTTGTCTGTATTCTGTCTTGTTTCATCTGCCCTCGGGGGTTCAACATGGAGAATTTTTACTGCTATGGGAAGACTACCCTCAATAAACAACAACCACAGGTGGTTGGGCAGTTATTTGTTCAAACAAAAAAAAAGAGGTTTTGATGGACAGTTGTTTGTCTTAGCCAAAGCCTTTTATTGGTTGCTGAACAGGTATAAGATTACAATCATTGTTTTGTCTCAAAGTAAGCGTTCTTCTATGGCATCTGCAGTGTTTTGTTGCCCAGGGATCATTTAACTGTCTCTATTAGACATTTATACTTTGATCTTTGTTCAGATGTGACTCAGAATTAACCACAGGCTCCTCTGGTGACACGGCTTGCCTTTCCTCAGCGATTTCCCCTCATCTCCTGCGGTCATTTTTAACGTGTGCCAGGCGTTTTGGCTGCCTCGCCGAGGAGAAGCACTAGACCTGCTGCAGGGTCACAATGACCTCTCTCACTGACATACACATGGTGGTCGACCCTCCCCTCAGACATTTACAAACACGGCTCCGTCTGCCCGCAGCTCCCAGTGTGGAGCTGCCACTGAGGACCGGGCTCTTCGTCACCAACAGCTGGGTGGCAGCCTCCTCCGTAGCCATATCTACCGCAGCCATTTTGAGACACGCTCCCTCCTTGTCCTGTGGCTTGTAAGGGAATTTAATGAAAACTCCCTCGCAGAGCTCTTCCGCTGTGGATGGAAATTTTTACATTCGCTTTTATTAGAGAAGCTTCTCTGTGCCGAGGATGAGGATGTGCTCCAGGTGAATTAGGAATGCCTGGTGTTGCCTAAGGCTGAAGCGTCGATGTGTGAGGAATTAATTGGACTTATAAAAGTTAATTAATGGTCTGAAGAAGATATTTGTTTGCTAGAAATGGAAAACAAAAAAAAACTCACTGTTTTCATAAATGTGTTTGCTTCATAATTAGAAGTTGTGGTGCTGAACCAAGATGGATGGGCAAACAAGATGCTGGCAGTCAACCACAGGATGTCTAGACCACAGATTACATAGAATATGTGACCTGTGCTGTATGGGAAGACATACTCCACGTCATGCCACACACATACAGCACATACACACAGATTGAGAGCCATAGAGGCAAGCAACCTCAAGATACATTATTAACATCCTTTGATTAACCATAATAACTAGTGCTCAGACCAGAACCACTGACTCCTGTATCATCAGCTCATGGTTTTCCTCTTGGAAAACACTTCCTACTGAAAGAAATCATAAAACTACGAAGCCTGGGAAAGCATTTTGTTCACCACTTGAGTTTAACGTCCAAATGATCTGTGACACAAAGATCTTTAAATCATAGTTTAACTCAAAAACACTTCTCGATTGACACCCAGTGCCCCGCTTGTAATTTAAATTAAAAGAAAACTGCTGATGTTAGTAAAATGGTAAAATGTCTTTTTTTTGCCTGTGTTTGCTGTTTTTGCTCCCAGTCATGTTTGTCTAGATTTCCATGTCCAGACAGTTAAGGTAGGATTTGAAAAGGTGGAGAAAAGAATGCACCTGATCTACAAAGGAGACCATTGAGTGCACAGACCTACACGGCTATCAAAGCACAGTGCAGCCAGCAGGCAACGATTAGCAGGGCGTAGCTCTAACCACATCTCTCACACACACACACACACACACACACACACACACACACGTACGTTCATGTACAAACACACTCACACAAATGCACACATGCACACATGTACGCCCACTAACCTCAGGTGTATCCACTTCAGACACTCCCTGTCTCTCCTTCTGAAAAGCAAAATAAGGGCTCTCGGGGAATGTCGGTAGTCGGTAGGCCAGTCCGGCTTTTTTTTTTCTGTTTGCACAGACTTTTACAACAAACATTAAGGCCCCTGCTACATTTAACTTTCACCTCACAGGACTCAAGACTTCAAGGGAGAAAAGGCAATGTAGTGTGGTTGACTAAACCATCTTAAGAATGGACTTCCTTTCAATTTCCAAATTGTGGGCAACATCTTCATCTGACTGGCACATTTTGACAACAATTGTGGTGTGAAAACCTTGATGATTACCACTGTCTTTAGAAAGGCACCTCTTCCATGTCTGCTGTCCGTTAGCCTCAAAGGCTAGCCACCAACATCATATCGCATAATATTTGTTCGACTAAATCCCCACTCTCTTCACTTTTTTGTTCTTTTTTGTTCTTGCCATTGTGTTCATTTTCAGCAGTTGTTCTATATACTCTGTATATACTCTGGACAGGTCACTGGTCCATCGCACACACACACACACACACGCGCACACACTAATATTCACAAACCAAGGAAAAGAAATAGCTAATAATGAAATTTGACAGTCCGTCGTCAAGGTTTTTTACTGCTCAGTGGTTTGTGAGTTGGGGAAATTTTGGAGAGATTTTCCATGATTCCCAGAGTCCCTCTGGCTGACCACTCTCCATTGCCCCAGTTAGACTCTCACACACTCTTCTGCACATCAACAGTCCCGGTGACCTTCGATACCTGTGTGCACAGCAACAGACCAGAAGCCAAACAAATACATGCGGACACCGTTGGGAAGCGCATGGGGTGATGTCATCTACGGGACTGTTCCTCCCCCCCTTACCTCCGCCCCCCCCAAGTTTCCCAACCCCCATTCATGGGCAAATAGTTTCCTTTGCTGCTTCAAAGAGGAGGAAAAACATTTTATCAGTTTACGTGCTGGAGTGTTTTTAGACTATCTTTCAAGGGGTGATAGTGGCTGCCATGCTAGGTCCTTGGCTGGAGAGGTCAGCAGGGCACTGGTTTTTCTAATTACAGCGTGACCTGCCTGGGCAGTCACATTCCTCCAGTCTGCTTTTCCGTTTTGCTTTGTCTGTGATCTAGATGAGCACTTAAGGTGTCTCTTTTTATGTACTGTAGAAGACTCCTCTGTCGCCCATAGGATGTACAAGGTAGAAGCTGCGTGTCACCTAACTTCTCCGTGGTTTACTTTGATATTTTCCAAGACTTTTTAAGGTTCTGCTTTTGTAATCTATCGCGATCTTTCTATGCAGACACCAACCCATGCTTTCACAGTGTCTGACTCTCAGAGACGGCTGTGTGGGTGTCTTTGGGGACCTCTGCTCAGTCTTGGGCTTGGGGGGCCCCTCTCTCTTCTATCCTGCACTGCTCTGTTCTGCCTTTCTGAACACAGAGACTCTTTTTTTGTAATTGTGCTTGCAGATGAATGTCTTGCCATCCTTAGCTCAGGAGGGTTTGAGACAGGCTGAACTAATGACCTTAGCTCCTTTGTGCCCAGCCTCAAAGGAACCGGGGCTAGTGCTTATTGCAAAGAGGAGCGGTTTGCATAGCGTGCTCCCTCTTCATATTTACATCTCTCTTATTTTAGAGCTGGCATTTCGAGATCACTCTTCATTTGAGAGTTTGGTTGCTGAACAGAAGCGGTCGGCTCTGGGGTGCTTTCCACAAGAGCTGTGGCAAGAGGCGTGTTTAGTGTCACAGAGGTTAATTACCTTCTTCTCTCATTATTAGTCATGACAATAACATCAAGATATTATCCTCTCGGAAATGGTTAAAAGATGTTGGTATCGACCCTTTAAATCCTAAAATGGGGTGAGTCTGATTCTTAACTCAAACTGATTCACCTTTTAACAAAGATTTTCAAAGGTGACGTGAAGCTGCAAGATTTCCCCTGGTCCTTGTTTGCGTTTGGGATTAGGCGCTTTGGAAGGATTCGAGGGATGTCCTTTGTGCCATACCCTCGTCCATTTAACATTATTGAACAGGCTGTTGTCCAGGGGTTAGTGGCGCTCTCATGACCTCACCTGGCCCCAGCAGAAGCTCTGTCTAATGATCTGTGCTAATGGCAACCCAGATCTGTTGTTAAACCAGATCTCCATGACAACCCAGGACTCCACGGGACCACATTGCAGTTTTGCCGGGAAATTAATTCCTCTTTTGTCCCTGAGTGGCCGTATCCATATTGTAAATAAGAAAAAGCCAAAAAAATGGCATTGGAGAATGTAGGACAACTGAAAACTGGTGTCCACCTCTAATCTGGCTGCAGTGTTACTTTGAAGCATAGCGGGTCCCAGAGCTGTATTCACAGTGTTAAAATGATTGATCACGATATGGACAAGAAGGCTGGGTCGTCCATCATCCGTCTGTCCTTCACTTGGACTACCAGCTGTTTCCATTACTTGTAGAGGACGTTGATATAATTAACCCCATGTAAAACCCATGTGAGACATTTTATGGTCTCACTTTAGAGGCATTAATCCATCTGTAACTCAGGAACAGTAAAAAGAGAGCCCCAGTAGCAATGCCTTTTATTCCAAATTAAGGCTTTGTCATTGAGGTAATAAATCGTCCTTATGCATCTTGAGTGCTGGTCACAACACGACCAGTAAAACCTATAAAATATGAAGAAGCATGAGAGCATGCAAGAGGGTTGGGTGTGTGCAGTGCAGTTGTATTAACCTTGCTGTACAATAACTCAGTGTGTGCAGGTATGTTCCCAGGTATGTAGAGAATGTAAAAACTGTCTGGCACTGTTACCGGAGTTGAGTGTTGAAGCAGAGACCCCGGCTGACTCCCTTTGACCACTGGAAATGCTCAGACTTCGGTTATTGTTGGCTGCAGATGGAGGGAAGAGATGAAGGGTGTGTTTGCTTTACTGTAGGAGTTACCAGTATGCCCCACATGCCTGATATCAGGCACCGAGGAGGCCTGTCCAAAGAGATTCATACCGGGACCTCACACACAATACGGATCGCACGACCATCAATAACTTTTTGAGCCTGCGCCGACCACAGAGGCTCTGCCCTCATTTATTTCAGAGCTCTGATGAAACTTTCATGACCACTTTATTCATTGAGATTTTTACAAATGGTCCGTCATTTGTTTTTGTCTAATGTCTTCTGTTGTCCATTAGAAAACCTAAAATCCATTATCTTACCCACTTAATACATGGACTGTGTTCTGGAGGTCTGCTAGAGCTTGTCTCTAGAGCACATAGAGAACACAGCCCGGACAAGTCTCCAGTCCATCACATGGCACAATTCACTTTCACATCTCGGGGAAGTTTAGAGCCTCCGAGCGATATGAACATTTATGTTTTTTGACTTTGGTTTCACAAAGTGAAGTTCAATTTTTGGTTCAGTCACAGTCCTAATTGTGATCCACTGCACAAAAATCATTGGACGGAAGCATTGTGTTTCTATTGTGTTTGAGTTTCATCATCTTACATCATTATCTTCACTTGACTCCTGCACTGTGCCATGCACAGTGCTTGTCCTCTGTCAGTCACTCTATGGACCCTCTTATTGCCATGCTGTCCTAAATCCTGATATAAAACATGGTTAAGAGACTGTCTGGCTCATATTTTTTTCCCCCATACCCACTTAAATTGGCGATTTATGAAGAGAAATGGGAAATGTCATGGTGCCTGCCCAATGCTCCCCTCCTCCTCCTCCTTCTCCTCCTCTTCTCCACTTCTTCTCCCCAAGATACACACACACACACCCCTCCCTGTCAGTCTCTCTTCCCCTGGGGCCAGTGGGGAAGGCATTCCAGAGCTCGGGCCACTGCAGAGTGTGCATCAGAGGCAAAGAGAGAGCCAGACAGAGCCCTAGTGTTTTTGGATTAAAGACATTCTGCAGTCTTGCTTCGCCTACAGCATCTCGGCATTGCTTTTTAAAGCCGCTAATTTGTTCTCATTATCGAGTGCATATGAATTTGAGTTGAGGATTTTAGAGCTGCAGGAACGGTTCCTCTCTTTTTGACAAGCTAAAACTATAGACACTGTCAGAGTTGTTATTTTCTCTCCTCGGGGGCCACCAGCGACGATGACTCATCCTTTGAAGCCAGTTAGCGAGTTACTTTGGACAATTGGAGAGAACTAATGGAATTTGATTGTTGCAGACAATTGACATTTCACGGTGGAGAAATATGCCCGCAGGAAGTATGTGGGTAGTCTGTTAGTGTTTCTTAACAAAAACCGGTATCCAGGATAAACAAGACTGAAAAGTAAAATTTGTGCTGCGAGCAAGAGCTGTCACCCTGCCTTGCAGTTTCCCGCTATGCTATGCTACGCTACGCTATGCTATGCTATGCCACGCAATGCTATGCCCAGAAATGAAGCTGGGCAAGCAGTGATGCACTAATGAAAACAATGTGTGAGAAGTGCGTTACAAGAGAGCTGATGCACTCTGTTTTCTGAATTATTTGTTTCTCACAACAGTATTTTACAGTCTTTTATTTTGACGGTTCCTATGACGACCACTGACTAAGCCGTCTGAAATTATATCGGCCTCATGGGATAAACGCCGATGCCTCCGCAATAATTCACGCTGTGAAAACTGTCTGTGCGACTTAGCCCGACAACTTTTCATTCTTTTTTAATTTCTTTGACTATTTAGTGCAGTTTAATTAAGACCAATTTGCATGTAATTAACATTAGATCAGATTTGTCCTCCATCATCAGCTTGCACTGAATGCCCTCCCCCTCCCCTGTATTGCTCGTTGTCTGGCTCTCCGTCCTTTCTGTGGCTTGCTGTTTGTTAACCATGACAGCTTTTGTGTGACTGTCACCCTGGTCTCGGAAGTACACAGGGAATCCACATTGGCACTCAGTCTAGCGGGAGAATTCCCCCTGTGGTGGATTGTCCTATGGTCATCGTGCTTTGTGTGTCGAGTGAAAGAATCTGCATTAATTATAGCCTCTCCTCATTTTCTCTCTGCCCCATCAAATTAACTACTGAGAAGCTAATAGAGTATTTGTATTTGAGCGCTAGTGTGTTTACAGTATATGCAAGTAGAGAAACTGGAAAAGTTTTGCAAAGAGACCTTTTGAATTAGCTACATTTATAATTTACTTAATAAGTTTATATATTTTGCACAGTGAGATATTGAGGTCAGTTCCACAGTCACACACCCACTGCTACTGTGCAGACATTACACAGTTTATGTGAAAGAAGAACTGCTTTTTCTCTCAGCTAACTTGTTTGTTCATTCTTCGGGGCATTGTGAATTTTACCCAGAACTCTGTTTTAATACTGAAACTCCTATCTAGGGATCCTCGAAAACCCTGAAAATCTGAAGAACACATGGTAATTGTTAAGAAAGTAAAATAATCTGGAAAATGATTTCTCTTCTCCCTTGTGAGTAAATGCAGAAGTTGTAGTTCACATATGCATAATTGTTAAGGTTGTCATAATGTATTATCAACTTTATAATGGACTTAATATCCTTTGGCCTTGTGCTGGATTAAACATGAAGACTGTCTGGGTAACTGTACAAAATGCAAGGTAAAACTGTGGAAAATGACACATCTCGCCTTTGTTTTTGACACATTCTCTCACAAAGTTTTATTGCTGCTGACAAACATTTCCAACAAATTTCCCCTTGTGGTGTCAATAAAGCTGATTGATTGATCTCCATAGCATGGGAGTGTCTCATACTGTAGCCACTGAAACTGTACTAGGGGAAAATTCCTGGAAATGATTTCAAGAAGAGTGGGAACCCTGTTATTGCTCCCCTCTGTTGCCTTAATTCATATTAAAATACAGTTGTCAGATCTTTATTACACTTGGCACGCGCTAGCTAGTTAATGTTCAGCTGGCGTTACTGCCTCATATTCATGACAATATGGGTCCTGTGCAGGACGTCTACATCAGCATCGTGGAGCGGTCTTCACCAAAAACACATTTGGTATCGACCCAGAGGGAGTCAAACTGCTAATTCGACAGGTTTTACTCCTTTACATTGTGTGCGCTGTAGTTATTCCCAAAAAAAAAAGCCCTGAGGTGCCACACACACACCTGCAGTATTGTGTTCTTTCATTCAATGCCAAATTTATTGTGGTCTGGCTGAAACCCCATGCCGCTTACCTGAGGCTTGTATCATTTATTGGACAGTTCGGGCCTTGGTAGGACAATGGAGTGGGTCTGTGTCTTTCAGGAGGGATGACGGATCACATTCCATCGCACAGATTTATTCGAGGGGCAAAAGACGCCGTTCAGATTTATACCCGTGAAAGGCTTTTCAATGCATGAAGCGTTTTGCGCGCATACCTTAAGGTGAACGGCGCGCATCGTACAGGCAGAGCAGAGGAGGGATGATTGGGCCAAATAGAAATGCATTTTAATTCTGAGGGATGATTGGGCCAAATAGAAATGCATTTTAATTCTGTTTTGGTGACTTTTAATTTAATGAGCCACTCTGCAGCACTGACTTGATACTCATTATTAGAAGTGTACGACTACATGCAGTTTCATCAGTGGGTTTATATGAATTCAAAGTCCAGTCTCTCCGTATTCACCACCAGGAGACAGTGAGATCGGAGCAAACGTTGATATCCTCAAATAATTGATTTGTGCTTAAATGTTAACTTCTCCCTTTTTGAATCAATGTCTTGAAATAATATTGAATGGGTTTTATGGGTTGGGCATGTCCTCCCTGGCACTGGCCCTTCACTTTGATGAGGAAAGAGCATGCAAGGGACTGTAATCATTTTTACATCATCTTGGGGCAGCACTGTATAATTAGAAAGGGTTGATTTCCTTGACCACAGCAGGGGCTGAAATTGCAGGCCTTGCCCCAACCGGGGTTTAGGAAAGTAACTGAAATAGCCCTGGCGAGTTTCTGTCCCTGTGTCCCTCTGCGTTATAAAGTGTCGGTCAGATGGCAGAGCAGTCACCGTGACACACTGAAGCCTATTCACCAGCACTTGGACGGATAGATTTGATGTGGCGCCTCTTGTTTTCAGAACCGACTACCGAAATTACAACTTTGTCATGATCTCTTTTGCATGCAATATGGCTGAAACCTGTATCAGCCGCAACCTGCTGTGACTGAATCAAGTTGACAGCTTTGACATATTAGCCCCATGCACACAGCAGCAGTCACCATGCCGCCAAATATAGCACAATAAATGGAGAGAAATGGTAGAACTGATACAGTAGACTTGGGGGTATTACTCCAGGTTGGACCAAGGGCCTTTTCTGTATGGAGTTTGCATGTTCTCCCTGAGCCTTTGTGGGCTCCTCCACAGTCCAAATCATGCATCTTTAAGTTGATCGAAGACTCTAAATTGGCTTTTGGTTAGAGTGTTTGAGTGAAAAGTGTCAATTAAATCCAGCACTTACTGATCGTTGTAAGCAGCACAACATAAAGTGGGAGTGTGTCTCTGTTTTGCAACCAAAACAAGTTTGACAAAAGTGCAACCTGTGGCTCGACTGGCAGAGTTGATGGCAATAAATATGTGCAAATATATAAAAATGTATAAATTATGAACAGTAAAAGCAGTGAAAAAAGCAGACATTAAACAGTAAAAAGAGGTTATAAAAAAGAACAGAAAGAAAAAATATAGAAGAGCCTAATATATTAAATTGTGTGTGAAGAGTTCTTTTATGGCACTAAGATAAAAATGATTTATGAGCCAAGTTGAGTGGGCACCTCCTAGAGGGCCTCAGCTCAAAGAAGAAGTTTCCTGGATGCGAACAGTCTTGTACCTAATTTGCCCTGAACAGGTGCTGTAAATATCAGTCTGTGACAGAAGCCTCATCCCCATCATATCCTGGACCGTCTTTCTGACTCTGAAGAGCTTTTTTGTCAGTTCATAAACCACACCAGGATGTGCTGGGTGCACAGGTATAAAGCAGGCCAGATGCATTGATTGCTAGAATAGACGTAAGCTTTAGTAGTCACAACACAGAGAACTTGACATCAACTCTGTTGCTGCAGGTCGGTGGTTGAATCCCAGCCTCTTGCAACCTACATATATCCTTAGGCAAGAATCTGGACCCCCAAAATGCCCCTGGTGCTGTGTTGTCTCTGCATGAATGTGTGTGAAAGCTACTAATTGAGCAGAAAGGACCGTAAAGGGTTGCTTCTGCCAACACTGTGTGAATGGGGTTGAATGGGTGAATGTGACCTGTGTCTATAGAGAGCTTTGAGTGGTCAGAAAAAGACTAGAAAAGGGGTCATATGGGAACCAGTCCATTTACAATTTACCATCATCTTCCATGTCTGCAGCTCTAAACAGCTGTCAGTCAGACACATGCTTCCCAAAGCAGCCCATTAAGTGTCGGTATCGATGTGGAAGCAGTGGGTGTCCCGCTCAGGTCAGGGCGACGGCAGCTCTTGGCCTTGGCTGTGTGACCTTTGCTTCATTCACAGGTTTTTCCACGTCTGTGGGCATGCAGAGGTGTCATTGCAGCCTTTCCGCTTCCTGTCTCCGACATTCTTCTTTGTTTAGGAAGCCTTTAAAACACAGAACAGCTTTGTGTCCCCCGTGGCAATGAGGAGGCGTGGAGAAAATAGCTCTCTGTTTCTGATTAGCCCGACAGCCCCAACAACACTCTCTCTGAGGAGAGAAGTTGAGTCCTCGCTGATTTCTGCAAATGTCTGGCTACAGACAGGCGTCAGCAATAATCTGCTGAAGTCTTCCCAAGCAGCACAGTCACTGAAAAACACAACCAGAGCTAATTGTCATTACTGTGGTTCACCGCATCTGCAGTTCTGATCTAGCCGGGCCTGTTGATGTACGGTCTGTATTATTAGTTAGGTATTATATGTTATCTTGAGGTTGATAATTCATGCATTTTAATTTGTGGCCATGATGAGTGGGCAACTTTGATGCCACAGGGTAGATTATTATGCCGTTCGCCGGCTCCATGGCTACAATGGTCTTTCCAGGCAGGATTGGTCTCCGTGGAGCGAAACCTGTTTTTCCATTCTGGGCTCGAGCAAACTAGTAGCCAGGTTAAGTCATTTTCAAGTCTTGAGCGAAGTCATCTGCAGAGACTGTGGGGAACCATTTCTGTGAGAACAAATTACAAGTCTCTTATGAGGTGAGATAGAAAAATGTAGTGAATAATGAAGTCCCAGATTAGGTTTCACAGCCTAGGAAGTGAAATATACGGTACATAGCTGCCCTGAAAATGCAAATACTAAAATGTGGTGCACAGTGGCAGAAATCTGCTGCCTTATGTTGCAAGCCTCTAGATTTCCTGACAGGATTGGATTGCACACCAACACAACCAGCTTAACAGGTTTTTTTGTGAATTCTGTACGATTGTAATCATAATCTCAATGCTTTTCTTTTACTGGTTGGAAGTTATTCTTATCCCCGTTTCCACTGAAAACTTTTTGTGCTCCCAGAAACATAAGGCTTTCGTTTTAGAGTCTTGTCAGTAAAAGGGATGGAGCTATTGTTGGCACTTTTTGGTTATAAACATATTTCCCTCAGGTGAGGTTTTCCTCCTTCAGGTCAGATTCATGCAAGCTGAGGCTGATGCAGCCGCTGGGATCATGACTCAGACAGAGGCAGGGGGATATAGTTTTCACTCTTGGAATCTCGAGCTGCTTCGATTGAAAGGGAAACTTTGATTCATATTTATTCCGACAGCTTAAAGTACCAGATTCATTTTTTTTCCCTCAGAGTTTTTGCAAAGCACTTTTAGAGACGAATGTCGATGATAAGATATGTAGTGATGATATCGTCCCTTCCTCCAGGCTCGATGGCTCTTTTATTCTCACTTTTGGATGCAAACCGTCCAATCATGCTTTGTACCTTACTGGTTATTGTTGGGGGAGGGTTACAGTCTCCAAACAACCTAATCATGCATGTTTTTGGAATGTAGGAGGAGACTGGAGTACCTGGAGGTAACCCAAACAAACTGGGAGAATATGAAAACTTTACAGAGGGAGGTCCCCAGTCCAACCAGGAATTGAACCCAGGACCTTTACAGTGCAAACCACTCATTCTCTGTGATGCTCAAACCCATAGTGCCTGCTTCGCAACTATATCAACTGCAGACTATATCAGCTGCTAGATTCTGATCCCGGTTATGCTCATGTTATGTATCCTCAGGTCAGAAAAGCTTGATTTTAATCTTGGGAGTGAGTTTAGAGGGCATCAAATGCTGACAGTTCTTCTAAATCAATAACCGTTTACATTACGTTTTATATATATATTTATATAAATGCATCAATGAGAGGTGTTTGTTCACCAAGGAGGTTTGATCAATATCCTGCCGTACTCTTGCAGAGATGCAGAAAATGACTATTGATACAGATGAAATGAAGACGGATGACACTTGTGGGTAAATCCGGTCACACACTGACTGATTTCTATCCCCTGTTTAGCAAAGTATACCCGGCCAGCGTGGTCGGTGGATTGCATGTTATCTTAACTGGCTGGTTATTGACACAGCCTTATTTACTCCATTAACCTGCATGTCCTTCCCATGTGCCTCGATGCAGTGAGAAAGTCTCGCTCGCCCATGACCCTGGGTTTAAGTACATACTGCATCATGTGACCCTGAATTCTTCAGGTCTCTTCTCTAATCTCTATCTCAGCTTGTATCAATTCCACCTCTGAGGATACCCCCCTCTCCACCCCCCCAACTTGTTTTGGCTAGTTTTTTTTTAATTCATTCATTGGAATCAGTGTAAGACATCATCACCCTCTCAAGAGCGAAGCCGCTCTGATGCTGTGGGTGGTCGGAAATGCCTCCGACAGAATGCTTTTTTCCCCCACCGAGTCAGCAAACATCTTTCTCACATGCAAGGAAATTTGAACTCCTGTAATCACGCGTCAGTCAGCCAACTCGCATGGGACGAATTAATTCTGTGAATGCCGTGCATGAGCCGAGTTAATGTTTGGCTTCTATTAGGCTCCTCATCGACTCCTGTGGGCACACTCAGCAAAGTGGAGATTGAGAAATGATGACAGTAAACTTTCCCCTGGGATACGGGAAGGGAAACTGAGCCTGCAGGTGGATACAGCGATGGTAGATGCAGCACTGGTTGTAGCTGCTATAGGATTTTGCCCCTCACTGGCATCTTAAAGGAACCGCTCCACTGTGAAAGCTTCCTTGAGAGCTTTAGCCTGTTCAGAGAGGAAGCACGATATGTGGAGTATTTTTGTATTTGTCCAGTAAGTTCAGGAAATCTGAATAAGTGACCGCTCATTAGCCCCACAGTTTAAGCTGATTTCTCAGAAAGCCTGCGGCACCCGCCTGTGTAATATGTTTGCGTAACACTCTGAATATTT
This sequence comes from Karalla daura, assembly GCA_029224185.1. NCBI lineage: Eukaryota > Metazoa > Chordata > Actinopteri > Chaetodontiformes > Leiognathidae > Karalla > Karalla daura. The sequence goes on from CM055202.1 coordinate 11,965,461, forward strand.
TGAAACTATGGTGTGAAAGTGCTTTTTGGGGACACAGGAAAATGTTGCCGCCGCATTTCCCTCAGAAAATATGCAACATGTATGTGGGGTTGGAACCTCGGTACTATAGTATTTCTTACTCGACAATGCCATCCGGTCCTTGTCCCTGCCCGTGTTTCCGTTGAGGTTTTACATTCTTGGCACTCAAACCGAGGATGGTAGTAAAAGAAAACGTGCGTTTTTTTTCTGTTGGGTCAGCTTCAAGGTCACTCTGGTCATCGTTATGTATTTGAACTCTAAGCGAAAAAAAAAGTCTCTGTTTTTGTTTAAAATGAAATCCTGAGAAATAAGTCTACTACTTTCTAAGTCGTTATTTTACTTCTCGCTGAATTTGTCCTTCAAGCAGTGAAAAGTGCTCATAAATAAAACATGAGTCCAACAGTACACAGGTTTTTCTTTTAGCACATCTGGAGTCCATCTGAAAGCTCGACCTTCATCTCTTCGGTTCATTGAGTATTCATAATGACTCAGGTTATTTTATGTCATTTTAAGGAAACGCTTGTAGATGGCATAAAAGCATGATCTATGGCTGCAAGCCTTCAGTGCTCATGTAGCTCTTTATGTTCTAACAGGTAAGCTATCAGGCCGTAATCAGACAACAACATGTCAGGCCATGTTGTGGTCGTAGGGAGCTGTTTCATGTCGCCGAGGCAGAGGGAGGAAGTTGAAATTTATAAATCACTGCGGTGGCTATGGTATTGGTGGAGACACACTGTCTTTATACATAACAACCACAACTGCATGCATCCTCTTGCACTTGATTCATCTCGGCCACAGGAAAGAAAAATGTGCTCAAGACATGACATCAACTATGAAATAAACGGGAAACATGTGGCCACATGACACGTTTGGAAAACAGCCGATCGTACGACCGCTCGCAGGCGATGATTTACTCAGGACCACTGAAAACAATTAAGCTCAAGTTCTGCCATCGTGAATTATGCTTTGTGCACGGTCTCTAGCAGTCTATGTGCTTGTTACTGTAAGCAAAGGCCCGTAGAGTTCTGCACGATTAGCACCAGGCCACTCGTATACAATGCCGATTGGTATGAAGAACATTCATATAACACAAATAGAGAAATAAGTCTGAGGTTTAACATCGTTGTACCAGGGCAGCGCTTTAGTCCTCCAGCCCTGAGAACTGCAGATAAGCCCACAGGAATGCGAGGTCAATACATACCTAAATAGGAAGCAATGTTTACACACTTCTTCTCTTCCATATTTGATTACACAAGGTAATACGGAAGTCTCATACAAAGTCTGTTTCACTCTCGTTGTTTTTCCCTCACTAGGCGACGTCCACAGCCACAGTGTCCAAAGGAGATTCCCGCCTGAAGGAAACTCTCAGCCTCAGGGGCCTGGGAGCGCTCACCCCAACGTGCCGGATGACGTTTTCAGATTGAGCCTCGCCAAGGGAGTGTCCATGTCTCTCCCGTCCTCACCCCTCCTGCCACGACAGTCCTACATGATGCCCTTACGCCCCAGTAAGAGATCTCCAGGTACTGTTTGTACCTAAACTTGGCTCACTCATCCCTTATGTCTTTCCTGTTCTGCTATTGTGTAACATGCTTTCCCGACAAGACGCAGCTGCTCAATCCAAGGATTTGTACAGTCGTGGCGGCTGGACTTTGATTCTCGATGACAAGAGTCTTCTTTGGCTCAGCTTAAGCTTTCTCTGAAGAAGCTTCTTTGAAGCTCTACAATAAGTCCATTTGCCATAACTCTACAACTCCATGGATAACAAAGACCTAGATGGATGCAGTCGTGTTAATCAAGACAAGAGATGTTGTGTCATTCCTATTCTTTTTACGCCATTTTAGTCTTATGATGTGTCCTTCATCTGTCTCTGTGGGGAGCCTACAAAAGTGAACATTTCAGTCTACCTTGAGGGGCTTTTGTAGCATGGTTGAGATAGTGCTCCAGGAATGACAGTTTCCCTCTAAAACTCTGCTGCTGCAGCTGTCAACTTCCACTCCTCACATAAACATGCCAGCCTGTTCGATTCCAGTTTTTAAGTCTTGGTAAAGTAAAAAGTCAAATAGAAGCCCTTCTGGCTCCCATTATTTGCAGTTTTCGCTGCGGTTGGGTGCAGAGAATTGTTCCTGTCGCCTTTATTTGATCATCTCGTGGACATGTTGAGGTCTCTACAACCTCACCGTGTGTTTACACTTTGCTGGCTGGTAATGGGCGTGTGTTTACACTGGATCTAATTGTCAATCCTCCCCGGCTCCTTCTATCCACTGTGTTGAGAACATGCGTGTCAGCAGCTGTGGGGTGCTTCAAAGCGGGGTGGGGTGGGGTGGAGGGGGGATACCTTTTGTAGCTGAACTTGTTTCAACCTGAGTCTTTGTATTCTGGAGACTTTGCAAAGAGGAGAGAAGTCCTTAAAGTGGTCAGCGTGGCCCCGCTCACATGTGGCACTCATCTGTGGGCTATCTCGCCTTTGTTTGGAGTGGTTGCAGCTTTGATCTGTTTAGTGTAAAGATGGGCTGATGGGGAGGGGGGTCGCTCGGTTTAATCCTAATGCTAACAAGTTTTGGTCACGTTCCGATCCCCGTGAGGAAATGGTCCTCTGCTCTTGGACTCCTGTTTTTCATCACTTTTAATGTCGGATGTAAATTGCAGTAACAGATGTTTGCTTTAGCGCTTTACTTGATTGTCTTCACATCGCTCCTGTAATTTTCATCACACAAGTCAAAACTCAATATTAGCTTTTTGCAGTAGATTATGCAAATGTGCAGCAGGACGAGCGAGATACATAATTGTAAGTGTTCACAGTCCTTTATTTGTACAGAAACGAAGGTAAAACAAGCTCCCTCTCTGGTGTTAAAAGAAATCAATTCACCCAAGTAGGTGACACAGGATTTGTAATGATCTGCTTTAAACTCATCAAAGAGACGGTGATGAAATGTACATTTGCAAACATGAAGGGAGGGACAAGACAGTGATGCAAGAGAAGAAGGAGAAAGAGAGAGAGAGGAGAGGAGAGGTTGGATTTGTGAAGGTGAAACGGGCCCTGGGGGACAGAGGAAGGGGAACACTCATTAAAGGCATATTCCCACTTGCAGTGCTCTGAGGCAAGGAAAAAGGAGGGGAAGAAAGCGGACCGATGCGATAGGATGTCATGGAAGACATCCAAGGGACAGGGAGAGAGAGAGAGAGCGAGAGAGAGAGAGAGAGAGAGAATGAGGGGGATGGTGGTTTGTGGGCTCTCCTGCACTGTCCTCACAGGTAACTGTGAAAACCCGTAGGGGAGAGTTCACACCTCCAGTTAATAAACACATACTGCAGGAAATGTCTCAGCTCAGCAACGAAAACAACATGGGTCATAATGCTGCATTTTCTCCTCGCTCAGCCCGAGAGAGTCGACTCAATTTGAGACTTGTCTCTCTGCAGAAATGACTATGTTCTACTGAAAATGGATGAAATCAAGACAATGCGTCTCCATTATGCAGATGCTCTGGATTTCTAGTTGGAAACCTGTGATTTGTCACGTGGCAAGTTAGTCAGACGTGCCTGCCCTGGTGACAAGTCATTAAAACGAAGCCAGACAATGTTGTCTTCGGATAAAGAATATAGACACACAGAACATAAATGTGTAAGTATTCAGACTTGATCTCAGCTCCTAATGAAGAGAGCTTGGGAGGTGAGCAGATTGTTGCATCATGCATACAGACCTTGTTTTTATTGAGACGCATTAACATGCATCTTGACCGATCCTGTCACAAGCAGACAGCTCTGAATTTGTCAGTACACACCTGGCGTCAGAGCGTGTCCTCATTCAGTATGCACAGAAACATGTTCACGAGGCTGTTTGCAAAGACCGAGAGCGCACATGCTGGTGCAAACCAAGGCAGGTTATAATGTCTAGGGGATTCCCAAGTAGGTGCAAATGATATAGAATGTATTATTTTACAGCGTCTCATAGAGTTTTGGCTAATACTACGACTAGCAAAAATGTGTTTATTTCAGTTGAGCTCTAGTTGTTGGTTCAGTGGTAAAAATCTGTTGAAACAGAGTGCTCATACACATCTGCTGCTTATCTCAGCAGGTTGGAGAGCCAAAGACACAATTTGCATTGCAGTGAACCAAATGGAAATCAGGCTGCACGTTTTGTCTGTAGCTGGCTTAGACAGAGGACATCAGTCGAATAGGCAACAAGCAACACAGCTAAATGTGGACCTGGACACACGTCCCCACACACCCGCACTACCAAAAGCATGTGAGCACTGAAAATGCATATTAATGTCAGTTGAAATTTGTAGAAAGGTCAGGATATTTGTGGAAGAAGTTCAAGGAAAAAGTTGGAAAACATCCCTACTCTTTAGCTGCAAGTCCTGTCGACTTGTTAAACTGTCTACTCACTTCAGAATATCCTCATCTGTTTACATCCGTCAGTGGATTCTCTCACATCCATTTACTTGCTTTCCCATCCAACCATCACTGATATCTTTTAGGGGGGAAGTGGTTTCATAAATGCAGAAAGCATTTTGCGGCTTGGCTCCATTTCCAGACACATTGGATAATCTATCACAGTTTGGAACGGAGTTTTTTTTTCTCTCTCTCTTCTTTTCATGAAAGCTTCACGGGGGACAACAGAGAAACATTTAGTTAATTAGGAGTGTGACGGATGCCTGAGCCGCAAAGTCCTGGTGGCGTTGAGTGCCACCGCTTTGATCAGCTAAGCCCAGAGCTTAACCATGAAACACAGCACCCAGACATGTGTCGAGCAGCACCTAGGCTTTAAAGTCTTAATAGTTTACAGGCACCCTAAAGGCCCAGGGAGGGACATTTACTACAGGAACATTGCTTGAATGGACCCATCTTGTTCCAAACCGGAACAGGTCAAAGATCATATTGAAAATCTGGAAAAAAAACCCCAAACTTAAGTGGGAAGAAAATAGCTGTTGACACTGTAAATGAGGTTTTCGGGTCTTTTTTTTGTCAGCAGCTCGAACCACCACCACCACCCCACCCCCACAGCTGCACCTCAGATCGTCTCCAGGGTATCTCCACAGTGACCTCATCTGGTTGTTATAGGTTACTGTGCCATGGCGGGGATTGAAAGCATGTGCTGTCCTCCAGGCTGCACGGCTTTGCACATGTGTCAGGATGACGGTTTTGCAGCTGTTGGACGAGCATTTCAGAAAAGAGCACTGTGTCTATGTGTGTGTGTGTGTGTGTGTGTGTGTGTGTGTGTGTGTGTGTGTGTGTGTGTGTATACGTACATATATATATATTTATGATCATCGAGTCGCCACTGTAAGTGCATGACCCGACAAAGCCGTTAGTCCTGCACAGAGCCTCCTTCCCTGCCAGCAAGGCATCATAAAACAGCAGTTCCTATTTATTTATTGCCGTCATGCACAGTGTATCATTTTAATTGGTCCATTCGCAATGAGGCCAAAGGAAAATGGCCACTAGTAGGCTGCTCATACTGAAAATGACTTCGGTGGGTTTTTTTTTTCCTATGATGGAAGCTTTGGCTTGCAGTTGTTGTAAGGCTGATTCAGTTATCGATCGTCCTGGCAGGGTGGATTGATATTGAAGCGGTTATCGAACTTCTTTTCTTGCATCCGTTCGTAATGCACTTAAACCTGTTAAAATCCGACTCTATTTGGAGACCTGGACCAACCTGGAAAAATGGCTAGATTTAGCCGTGTGTTTGTGTTTGTAAGCCGATCAGTTGATGACTTTAACTGGCAGCAGTCTGAATTTTTTATTTTTTTTGTCGTGAACTCTTTGCCGCTTATCTCCTCATTATTTGCTTTGCGGCAGCGGCCCAAAGGTTCAACCAGAGCACGTTGGGTGCGATATGTAAGCGATGTGTGTTTAGCTGTTGAAGTGTTTTCACTGTGGTTGTTAAGTACTGCAGCCATTTTGTAAAAATGACCAGATAAAATAACACCAAAGGTCGTTTGATAAACACTCCTCCGTGGATTTGTGTGTTTTCACTGAGCGCTATAGACTATTCTCTAACAGTGTGTATGACATACATGAACTGAACCCAGCCAAACAAGTTGATAGATAATGTTTTGTTTAGAAACGATCATATGATTTAAATGAATCTAAGACAAGCTAAACATGTTAATATTTTTGCTCATAAATGATTAATGAAGAAAAGCAAACTCTCATTGAAAGCTTATGAGTAAAGATGGAGAAAACATACTGAATTCCCTCCATTGTCCTAAAACATGCAAGTTTAGGCCAAATGGAGACTCCTAATTCCCATTAGATGTGAGAGTAAACTGTGTGTGTGTGTGAGAGACACTGATAAGGTCCAAAGATAAGATACATTAAGATAACAGAGGGATGGGTGGAAGATACCATCGGTCATTATGCATATTTGAAACATATTTGCTTTTTATTAGCAAATCCTAATATATCATCCATTCCTAATGTCTATTGGGGTTGCTAGGGGTTAGGTTATTAAAAGGCTTACTTGCTATGAGGAAATGGCGAGGAGGTTATTGAGGGACAACACCTATTGGTGCAGAATATAGTCCTATAGATTAATGCAATAAAAGGTGCTTTATATTGACAAGAGCCATTATGCTTTTAATATGTATGCTAATAAGGAGCTAGCGTACAGTGTGATGATATGGCAGGGTTGATGTATATGTCTGTATGTTAAAATGCTACTACATCTCTCAAAATCTGATCTTCATCCACGGGCATTCTCCTTCTGCCTGGATATTGGCAGATGAGTGTAATTTATTTTGCAGCCCTGTCAGGAGGATAGGAACTCTCTTCAAAGCCAGTTGTAGCCCCTTTGAGGTGAGCTCTCCTCAAGTCAACTCCTGGGTATTGACAGTAACCAGACAGCCCTGAGGGAACACCGGTGCCTCTCAGAGCTGAGCCTGTAAAAGACCTCGCCATGCTGCAGGAACCCTTTGAAAGGTTCCTCTGATGAGCACCCGGTGCAAACTTCTATCCAGTTTCTCCACTTCGCTGCGCTTCACTACACTCCAGCTTTGGCTCCTTATCACATGCAATCCCCCTTTTCATCTGCAATGGATTCCCAATTCACCTTCTGCCTAAGAGACCAGAACCAGTATATCTAGCCATGGTTTCTCCTGTCTGTCTGTGAGTGCAGTCAGGATACTCATAGAATATACTGGTGAATCATCCTGCATTGTTAATGACTGGGAGTAGGGGAAGAGGGGGAAAAAAAATCCCATTTTATATTAAATCATTTGAGGTATTGTTACCTTCTGAGAATAGATGAGCTGTGCGCTCCGGAGATTAATACATAATACACACCAGCTTGTCGAACTGCGTGTGTAAGATAATTTCGACTCTAAGACATGATAAAAAAAAATACCAGTCCATATCCTGTGGTACACCGCAGCACTGAGATTGAATTGACCAGCGCAGGAAAATGGCAGCATGTCAGATGGTGCACAGGGAATGAATCATAAATTATCATCTGTATTTTAAGTTAAAAAAAGACCGTGCCTTCCAACACCTCCTCAGCTATCTTGCAGCACTAATGGAAAAAGGGATGAAAAGCTAGATGTAGCCATTAAAAAGACCAATTATGTCCATCTTATGGTCCCCCGTAAAATATTAAATGAATAACCCCGGCACTGAGAATATCGGCCCCGTCTCTTAATTTTTCCGTCAGAGTACATTATTGTTCACTCTCGAGTTGAAGTGTGACATTTCGGAACATAAAGGGGCCTGTTGAGCAACCGCTTTCATTCTCCTCGCCGCACAAAGGCGACACACTGTCTTGCTGAAAAGTTGAAATGTGAAGAAGTCAGAGTCCATCTTGAAGAATGCTGGGAAAACTCCTTGATCACTTCCTCGCCATGAACAGTCCCCTGCTTTCAGCCGGCGCTGGCCCGGGGACGCTGTGAGTTGTTGGTAGCAGGTATCCGACTGTTTTGGTATGTGTGTGCATGTGCCTGCTGATTGATAGCTCGCTGGTCATGGATTCCTGAATCTCACAGTGAATAGGAGTGAGTAAAGAGTCCTCTACGGGCACAGCCCGCCTGGCTGCTTCACCCCAGAGATAGTGTTTCCTCTCTGCTTTTTCTTCCTCAACACATCCACCCCCCTGCTCGCCTTCTGTTTCCTCACTTTATGTCCCTTAAATTTAACCCGTGCACTTACACACGACACATGCCCAGCTGTTCCTCTCGGCTCGTCTCTGGTGTCGGAGTAAGATGTTGGTTATCGAGTTGATCTTTTTGGAGCGGTGGAGTTGCATCCATCCGTTATGTTACCTGCTTTGTAGCGTAACGGTGTCCCGAGTGTCTGCTGGTATCTATCTCTGTCACACACACACAGTGTGAAATCAGGGATTACACGCCGGACAGGTCGCTTCAGTTGACCCAAACATGGGTGTTTTTGAATTGGAGAGCCTGGAGGAAACTCCAGACCAGGAGTGGAGCCCAGGACCTTCTTGCTGTGAGGCTTTCACCATTCGGCCTAAGAAATGGGTGAAGTTTTGGAAAAGCAGCACAAGTCTGATAATGACAAACTCTCACCGCAGCCACCTTCATACATTTCTTAAACATCCAGGATAAGTGCAAATACAGTGTAGCTGAACTAGAGACTCACAAAATCGTGGACCTTCTTGTTGTCTGTGTTGTATTACGGTGCTGTGACCTCCAAAAACTAGTCTTAACCACCTCCCTGGCTCCCAGCCGTCCCTGGCTATAACGAGCTCTCGCCTGATTGTTGGAGGATATCGGAACGAGACGTTTTGCTCATTTGTCGCCTCCGCGTTGGGGTGTGTTCAGAATACTGAGACGTAATGCGTTTTAATTTGTTGCATCTGGCTCCGAGATGGAGCGCGCAGATGTGGCCGCGCTGGCTGATAGCCGGGTGATATTTCTCTGTAGAAAATTCTCACATTACTGCATCTGTCCGACGCGGCCCTCGATGAAATTTAGAAAATAAAAAGTTTGACGATAATTGCCCCGCATATATTTTTTGCTAATGGCGTAACAGTTAATGTGCATACAAATAGATTTACACTCATTCACATGAAAGAGGAGCTGAGTCATATTGCAGTTAATTTGACAGATGATGATTTCTTCTTTCTTTTAGCTTGGGTCCCCCAAAAAAGGAGAAAAAAAAACCACAACCATGCTTACTTGCGTCTGGAGAATATGATTTGCTGGCTGATTCAGTTTTAATGGTGTGTTGTGACACATTTTTACCCTTATCAAAAAATTGCAGCTCCTGCGATTCGGCTTGTGCAGCCGTGGCCCGTATTGCGATTACGCTAATATTGCGATTAATTGTTCGTCTCTGCGGGAGAGTGGAAGCGCATCTCATTTCTGCCTCCCTCTCAGTCGTTGTCCTTCAAGGGTCATGTGTCTGACACTTCCATTTCAGCGACCTTTTCATGCCTGTTATAAACTGCAATTGCTTAGTCGTCGTCTCTTCCATCTAAAAGGGCAGAGCGATAATGACACCCTGTTAAGTCTTGAGATGAGCTTTTGAATGGAAAAGAAACCCCTGCGTGCTCCATCTGTCACGTGCCCATTTTAGTCTTGCCGAAGGACCTTTTTTTTGTTTTTTTTGCCTGTTCCATGTATTATCAGCCCTCAGATGTGGCCTAAAATTACCCCTGATAGCCGGCCACATGTTTGTTATTTCATGTGTTGATCCTGTGTTCCTCTCGGCACTTCGGCAGAATGTGAAACTTAAGCATATGGCTTAAATTACCCCAACTGTGCCCCCTGTTGTTTTTAAATGAAACGCACTCAAAAAGAACATATTTGGCAGCTCGCGTCTGTGTCTAAGATATTTACCTGAACTAAGTGTGTGTCTCGCACACAGCGCTCTCTTGTCTCTGTCGCCCCGCTCTAATTGGAGCCGGGTGACTCCTGGGTAATAGGTTGTGCCTGACCGTCCACAAATGAATGGAGGTTTTCAGGACGGTCCCTTTGGTTTTCTCTGCCAAAGAGCAGCCTGGCTTGGACCGCCTTTGCAGATGCTTCGCTGGATCTCTCCCCTCGAGGCTTAGACCTCATCTATGCACACAAATTGGAAATCCAATATTTGGATAATAGTGCTTTTAAACAGCAACGTCAATACGCTTTATTACCCTTTTGCAGGCTTCCTGCTCCTCTGACCGACTGCAGCATTTGACTCTTGGCTTTTGCTTTGAGTTCTTGAAATGGTGTTTGTATCCCGGTTGTTCTAACAAGACGATGGAAGAAAATCCGGTTTGCCAAAGCAGAGTCTCCTCTTGCTTACCAAAGGCGTCGTTCCTCAGTGTGCATTTCAAAGAGCGTATCCATAGATGGCACTGTGCATCAAGCTGACTTTGACTCTCATGCTTGGTTTGTTGCAATGACACTTCCAGATCATTTCCTCTCACATGGCTGCTGCTGTAGCCCCCCCCCCAACCCCCCCCCACCCCTCTCACTAACCTCCTCTTTCGTGCTTGCGGCCAAGTTCGGAGCTGTGGTTTATAGAACTTATTTCATCAGACGAAGAGGATTTTTTTTTTCTTGAGGTGGGAGTGACCGGTTATCGTATGTGGTAATATGAAATGGAAATCTGTTCTCTCCCATCTAGTCTTTATGTTATGACTGGGGTTACACATACAGTGATCTGATAACAGGACTCTGGAGAAAGCGGAGGTTTGGATTGGGTTACAGTGGGTCAAGGTAGGGGTAGCGTGGAGGAGTGGTGCAAGAGGAGACATGCTGTAGCTCTTCTCTATCTTCTCTGTGGATCTAAATTTCTGCCTCCAGATCACTTCCTTGCTTTCATGTCTTGACTAAATGCCTGAAAGAAATCGTGAGACTGACCTCGGGCTAGTCACTAAGGAGATGTTTGTTTCATGACTTAGTATTTAGTCTAGTGTCTTCGCTGGACCTCTTCCGTTTATAAACAATTATATTGTCACTCTAGGAAAGATTAGTAGGCTCTTGCAAAGAAATAACCTTATTTCATGTCTATTTAGAGCACATTAAAAGGAATTTTCCAAATACGTTGTAGGCAACGGGGGGAAATATATTTTTTTAACATGCACAGAGATGGAAATATCGCAAAAGCAGCTGTGTCTGTAGTCGGTCGAATATGTCAGCGGTTTATTTTAATGTTCGGCGCAGTGAGTAAGCATTCAGTGTGGGCTTTTCTAATTCTGTCACCATTTTGAGCAAAGGGAACAGAGCAGCCAGCAGCCAGCTAACCTCGACTCCTCGCCAAAGACAAAGGCAGTCCTCTGAGGTCCATACCGCTGTCCCAGATACTTCTGACTTGCTCCAGGACGCCTGGCTCTTAATCGGTGCATGCGTATCCTATAGGGTACGCTTTCATTAGCCCGCTCGCAGCTCGTTGTGCAGGAAAAAAAAGAAACTCTACCTATGTGTGTATGTGTTGAAACACTTCTTTTGAAAGTTCACAAAGAGGCTAATTGTTGCAGTTTCCTGCTGTAGTTTACATTCCCTGAGCCGGCTAACAGGGAGTTTACTGGGAGTCTCCAGCCATGCAGACAATATTCTGGGTTGTCAGACAGACCCGAGCTGCTATCAGCGCGGGGAGCTGTCTGAGAGTGTGTGTGTGTGTGTGTGTGTGTGTGTATGTGTGTGAGTGAGTTTATGTGAGCTACGGAGTGCAGCCAAGCCTGTCCAACTAAGACACCACCACCTCTCATCTCCAGTCCCATCTGGAACACGTTAATCCAGCGAGAACTCTCTCTCTCTCCTTCTCTCTCTCTCTTTTTGCTTCTCCCATTCTCTCTCCTCCTTGCATGTCTCCTCTCTCTCTCTCTCTCTCTCTCTCTCTCTCTCTCTCTCTCTCTCTCTCTCTCTCTCTCTCTCTCTCTCTCTCTCTCCCCCCCTCTGTCTGACGCACTCTACTCTCTGTCTCTCATTCTGCCTGTATCTCCGGTCCATGCCAGCAGGTCCAATCAGGAAGCCCAAATATGTGGAGAGTCCTCGCGTTCCTTCGGATGCCATCGTCTCAGCGCTGAGGAAAGTGGCCGACAGCAAGGAGTCCTCCTCGCACAATGGTGAGTTTAGCTCTTTTTTTTCCCCTTTTTCTGCTTTTTATCTCTGTCTGTTTGTGTTTTTAGCCGGAGTGGAAACAGACCTGAACTTGTCAGCTGGAATTCCCAACTTTGTCCCCATAGGGTGATCAGTCTTCCTGGCTTCGGCGTGCTTTGTGCTTGATGAATATTGCGTTGTTTGAATGGGGTCAGCCGTAGGTCTAAGTAATTGAAGGGTAGCATCAGTTTCTGCTTGAGCGCTCCATGTATGTACCAGTGCGTTAGAACAGTGCTCCTTCATGCAGCCTCTTACACAAACACACAATACTGCACTGTTTATTTTTAAGTGTGTGTTTGGATTATAGAGGAGTCAGTTTTCCACGGTGTTGGGTACATTGTCTGGCCCGAGCTCTGGGTCTCTTTCATGGGAACGTAATGAGGATAAAACCTAAAATCTGTCAGTACCCGGGACATGTATTTGTGTGTTCTTGTGTTACGATGTTTCTCTGAGGTGAGCCTTGCCGCTGTTGCTGCCCGTTCTTCGGGTGCTGTGTTTTCGTTGCTGTGGATAACGTCCCACTAAGTGCTCTGTTGTGATTTTCCAGCAGAGCAGGGCAGGCTCGCATTCCTACCATAGGCTTAAAGTGGAGTCCTACTCCAGGATGCGTTATCTTTAGCAAAAGGCAACACAGAGGGTAGTGCCCTCTTTGTATGTGGCTCGCATATGCAGACAGTAGTAACCCGGCGCAGCCTCGTCACTGTTGACTGTTGCATACCGAGGGATGAGGGTGTGTCTGACATTCAGCTGGCATAGCGCAGGGTTTCTGCTCAGAGCGGGCTACCGTGAGATAGCGGACGCCAGATAAACGTTATCTCATGACAGCTGGTGCACAGGCACTGGTGCAGTAGTAAGCTAATTTTATGATGTGTGGTCCAAAAAAAAAAAAGTTGTATGGGAAGAATCTGTGTAGTTTGCTTCGACTCTGACTTTTTCGATATATAAGGGATTGTAGCGCTGTGTTGGTTTCAAGCACATTATAGTAAGAAATCTGACTTTAATTGCAACATTATTTGGACGCTACTGTTAGGGTTGTTTGAAATGTTGACATAACATTGTGAAATTGAAAAGAATCAGTTAGCTTCTAACTGTTTATCAAAGAGCTAGTTGTATAAAATTGTGTACTTCAACAGGATAATGTTGTAGTATGATGAAGCTCTACTTCACTAATCCACTTTAATGCTATAACTATATACCTTATTGCATTTCCCCCGCCACTGCCTTTACACACATACATATACATTCTTAGAAACTTCTCTGAACTTTCTCCTGCTCATCCGTTTCACCTCCCAGCGCAGAGAAAAGAAACGTATCGCTCAGGGAGCGAGGATGCGTAATGTTAACAAAACTGCTTGTGTTTACAGAGTGGCGCTTGTTGTCGGACCTCGTACGTCCCGGGCGCTGCCCCTACTCTAATTTCATTCTTTGCTAAAATTACTCTCCGTGCAATATAGCAGACCTAACTATCTGACAAGTATGTGACAGATTTACCGCCTGTGCCTCCGGAGAATCCTTCCACTGTCACAAATTGTAGCGACCCATCCAGCTGCTTTAGCCTCTAACACAGCGAGAACACAGAAAGTACAAGCTAAGAGCGTAAATCACTCCTTTTTTTTTTTTTTCCCCGGATGTTAATCCTCTGCTCTTCTCCCAACGATACACCCTGACGGATCTGGTCAATTTATTACAAATAAGAAATGACATTGCAGTCTCTACAACAGCTCCACTCAGCCCAACTTGGGACGTTTTTATTGCTAATGTAGAAACAATGGCTGTAGTTCATCTTTCCTTTAGCAGGCATGTCAGACTTTTTTCACACTGTATTCTGTAGCTGTGACAGTGATTTCTTCAGCTTCTCTCTCTCTCTTTTTTTTTTCCCCAGGCAGCAATTTGCTTACTTGTGCCGCCGCCCAGTTATTTAACAACATATATAAACCAGGAGAAACTGTTACTTCCTCTTCTAGCTACCGATAAGAGGTTAACGCTGAGAAATTTCAAGAATGAGCCAACTCATTGGACTAATTATATACGATTAAGCACTGTATAAATTCTCGTCCAGCGATGGCTAATTGTGATAGTTCAGCTGCAGTGGAGTCTGTGAGCAGTCCCCCACGCTGCTCGCAGACTTTCTGGGATGAAAATCTACACTTGTTTTGCTTTCCCCTTTCCTCTCCCACACAGACAAGTTCACACTTTTACATCAGCATTTACATGTAGCCCCTATTTGGAGCCGGCTTAATTGTGTGCCATATGCCACCGGTGACGAGCACAGATCTGTTTTTGTGTCTTTTCTTTTCGTCGATGAGGAGATCGTCTCTCCTTGCGTTGACACCTACTTCAAAGAGAGTAAACAACGCAGGCTGTTGTGTTCGCCGAGACAGGACGAGATGGTTGCTTGACATTGCAGCTTCTCTAACAAGGTCAGCGTCAGCGTGGAGTGATGTCGAGACGACGGAGGAAGAATCTGAGTCAGAAAATCCATCGTATGCTCGGCAGCACGAGAACCGAGTGACATTTAGCTGGAAATGAAGCGGAGGGTCCGGGAGTTGTGAGGAGGCTTTTTGTTGGGCTGGTCGATGTCTTTTTGGGACGATTTTGAAAGCAGACAGTGCATATTTGATGGTAAAGGTCCTTCTGTTTAGTTTTTTTTCATCTCTGCGTGTTTGTGGATCTCAGATGTGATTAAACCTTTCATGTGGAGTTTCTCTTTTTACGTCTGTCGTTAAACTGTCAGCTTCCCGGAGCTCTGTGTTGTGGACAAGTAGGATGGGCTGTAGTCTAAGAAAGGAAAGTGCCTGACGTGCTGTGGAGTCATCTCACGCAGGTCTGTCTTTGAGGGAGGATAGAGTGTCTTGTGTGAACATATTTTCACTTTGCCCATGTGTCTGCAACTGCACCTAGGTTTGTTTATGTGCGCGTGTGTGTTTGTGCACACGCGTCACTTTTGCAACAGGCGGTCAACGGTCCTCCTGTCAAAATTGTTTCAGCTGTGGTCAGAGCTCTGTCTCTGTCAATCAAGACCGGCCCTCCGGTCCTGTCCTCTCCCACAATCATGTCGCTCTTCGTCGCAACCCTCGTCCCCCGAGCCGGCAGTTCCAGCGAGATCCTAACACCTGTTTCCTCATGTACTGATTATGTTGTCAATGCTGAAAAAATAGTCCGACTTATCTAAAGCATTCTGTGAATTTATATCACTTAAATCCCCCTTGAGTTTGCTCTCGCTCCTCTTTTGTAACCGTACCGTCGGTTATCTGACCTCTTGGTCGTAGCTTCTTGTAAAGTGTGTGTTCGTACGTTGCTGACCTGTGTTTTGAGCCATTTATGACACCTGATTACTGTTTATGTTTCCCATCCATTAATTGTCTTAGCTGGTTGTGTCCCCAGTGGTGTCACAGGGGTCTGTTGGAGCCTGGTCTCCTCCCACAAATAACTCCCAAGTCTGGAATGATCGGAGACTAAATTGTGTGAGTGTGAGAGTGAGTGACTGTGTATTCCCTGCCTTTGCCCTATGTGCACTGAGATCGGCTCCAGCAGACCCCTGCAAAACACTGTAAGGTTACAAAGTGAGTGAGATGATGGATGGATGCTAACTTGGTGGCAAAGTGGCACTTCTGGCACCTTTGTGTCACATACATTAGCTCAGTAAAACAAGTGTGAGAAACTAAAACCAATCCCTCTCTTCCCATTGCTAATAATGAAACGTCATTACGCTGCTGTGATCCTTACACGGATATATACAGTTATGAAAACAATATTAACAGCCGGAGTACAGCTGATGATTACTATCACCTTTCCATTCTCCATCCTCCAAACCCCATTTACTCATTATCACCAGTCTCACCTCAGTCTGCCAGACTGTCTCATGCCGGCACAGCACAGGACATCTGTGGTCCCAACGCTGGAATGTGCAATAAGCTCACACACGACGTGCTTCGGGAGGCCACGTCACCTCGTACCTCTGAAGTCTGCTGGGTGAGCAGGATGCGTGTTCTCATGGAGGGGTTCATTAAACAGGCTCCACTGTTGTGGTAATGAAACTCCAGCTGCTAATGAGCACCGGCTGGATTGTTTTCTCGGCAGGGAGAGAGCCAAGACAGCTCTGTGCAGCCGGTCTGTTCATGGGGTTCACCCTCCTCAACCTCCTCCTCCTCCTCCAACTCTTCCTCCACCCTCCTCTGCACCTCCTCCTTCCGTCCTCATTCTTCTTCATTTCACACCTGTTCATAAACTTCCCCGGGCAGGCATAAGATAACAATGTTGTTCTGTGTTGCCTCCGCCTGCTGTATACTTATTGAAATAGCAGGAAGTGGTTTCAGCTAGGTCCCTTGTTTTCTTTATCTTAAGTATCCTGTATGATACAGTAGCTTTTAAAATACCAGTTTATACCATTTCATTGTTCAGACAGATGCCGTCGTTCTCTCACAAATGCACTCTCAGTGTTGCTTCTTCCCCGCTGCTGCAGTTTTATTAAAACGGCTGCCGCAGAATTATAAATAATGTCAGATCCATTATGAAGTCTCAGACCGCTTCATGGTGTTGTGCTGAGTTGCAGGACCCGCAGGTTTGGAGTCCGTGTTGCTCCCGCGGGTCGAGTCATGAAGTCGCGGGAGTGCGTTTGGATGGCAACAATTAATAAACGGAGGTTAATCAAGATGAGAGGAGTTAATGAGAGCCACGAGAGGGCTGCAGCTTCTCATTGTTTCTGTGGTACGCAGAAATCGCAGGAGGTGGATAATAAGAAACATATTACTCTCACGCTCTCTTAATCATCTGCACGGAGGCAGCTTCTAGCCAAGGTAGTTCACCTGTATCTCAATTATGGGGCCTGAGCTCGGATGGTTTCACTCTCGGAATTGTTTTCTTTACACACACACACGCACACACACACACACACACACACACACACACACACACACACACACACACACACCTACACAGACTTCTAATTGACTGGATGTCAGTGTAAAAAGGTTATCCATCAGGTTTGGAAAATAACTTCTGCCAAACTGATCAAATAAATAAAAGAAACGAGTGAGGAGACAAATTATATTTCCTTTTGCGTGAGCGGCGATAATGGAAAGTGAAGTTCCATATGCTGGCTTTGTAACTGTGGGAATATTGTAAATCGAGCGACTCAGCAAGGGACACGTTCAACTCATTATTAGCGGCGCTAATGGATATTGCTTGTATCAGCTCGAAAGGTTCCAATCTGTCATCTAGTCACTCCAAGTCTCGACTGCAGGCAGCGAACTTGGCATTATTAGACGCTTGCAGAGGTCTGCACAAGTGCTTACTTGTAATGGCGCTCTGCTGCTCCAGTGGCACATTATTGGAACATAACGGTACGTAATGAAACGACTATTAAGCGTTGGTGGTAACGAGGTAGCTGTATTTGGTCCAGCTCCAAGCAAGAGAGTCTGTTGGTCGTAATTGCAACAGTGAGAGGCAGGCTGATGCCTCTTCATTCTTAAAAAATGAGCTTCGGACATGGATCCCAGGTTGGAGAGCAGAGCCTGTGGCTGGGAGGAAGCTGCCTCTCTTCGACTGTGATCCACCAGGATGTTGAGGAAACATGTCACTCATGTTCCCTGAAGCAGGAAATCATAGTTTTGAGGATCCTCTAGGAGTAAATATCAAAGGAAAACAGTTCTTACTCGGTAACATTTTTTGACCTAAATTGAGTCGGATCTCTGTCTGAGACAGTGTAGTGACTTGTCACTTCTTCATAAAGTCCTGGGTTCAACCTGAGGTGAACTGAGGCCTTTTCTATGTGGAGTCTGCATATTAGACCTGCAATAGACCTGTCCAGGCTGTATTCCCCGGAGAGGATGATGGATGGATATTTGCTGTCACTAGGCAGTTGTGAGTAATAACAGTAGTAATAGATTGGCAATAATAATGATAATGATACTAATACTCATAGAATAAACCTACTTGTGAGTATAAACTGCAGCGGAGAGTGGTCCCATCATGTGATGAATCACACACTATGTCCCCGCAGCTCAAGGCAAATATTCACTGAAGTTGAGACAGATTTCTCCATATATTGCATGTACTGTGGCCTTATTCATACAGAGCTGCATGAACAACACAAAAGACTGCGCACAATGGATGTTTTGTGCGTGGCTGCGGCTGCTCTGACTGGTTGCAGTGCATCCAGCTTGCCCTGTTGGCACAGCCTACTGATTTGTAGAGATAACACTTCCTGAATATTGTTATTTAGATTTCCCATGAGTCTCAGTTTTGGCCCCCCAAGTGCCATGTGTGTCACATGTGATATAAACTCGTTTTGGGGATGTATTGATGTTTAGAGGTCAATAAACCGATCCAGGCCAACGATTGGTCCTGAGAAGCAGCAGGATTTAAGTGTTTTTTTGTGGAACCAGACATGAAGCAGGCCTGTCGGGGAAAGGGAGGAAGAATCATGCAAACAACAAATTGGATTAGTTTATATATTGTATTTCATTTTCGACAGACAGGTTTGGCACTGCTCCGCATCCGTTCTTTTTATTGCAGAAAATCCTCGCACTGCTCGTTGCTCTGAGCAAAAGGCTTTCAGCTTTGTTAAACCCATTTTCTGTCTTCCTCCTCTCATTTCTCTCAACATTGAGGGGAGGGCGTAAACATCGTGCAAAGTCTCGCAAAGTCTCGGCTTCGTAGAGGGCGACGCGATCCACGTTGGGTGGATGGCGTTGTTGCCTCACAGCGAGAAAGTTTGAATCCCAGTCGGATTGCGAGCGGGCTTGCATGTTCTGCCTGTGTGTGCGTGGGTTTTCTCCTGGTAATCCTGTTTCCTCCCACAGTCCAAAAACATGCATGTTCAGGTCGATTGGGGACTCGTGGCCCCAAGGTGTGAATGTGAGAGTGAATGGTGTGTGTGTGTGTGTGTGTGTATGTGCCTGCAGACCAGCAGACCCTCCGCACTGTTACCATACAAAGCGGGTAGGATGATAGATGAATAGATAGTATTCATAGATCCACAATGTTGGATATTTTAGAGAAAATTTTTTTTAGAGAAAACAATTAAAACAATAGGTGTTGCATTCAAGAAATGTACAAAACCTAAATATTGCAATAAAAGAAACTGTCAATAAAAACACCTAAATGTTGAATGTTAATATGAAAGTTTGTTGCAAACGTGTAATATAACACTTTTTTTCACATTTAACCTCACTGGACATGATGTGGGAGGTCACATGACCAGCTCAGTTTCAAGATAATGGTGTGGTTTAGAGCAAGACTGAGCTTTTTAAAAGTTGAATATCGAATAAAACTAAGTTTTGGACATCTGTCTTTCTCCAAGTGGAGACTTGAGGGACAAGATTTTATGAAAAATATGGGATGTCGTTGGAATAGACTTTACCTGCTATAGCTCACCTGCAAAACAACCTTGGATTGAAACACCTACAAGTAGCCACTGTTCTTTATCAATATTTCAGGAATATCGCTTTTATTTTGGGGAAAACTGCAACAGTAGCCATAAATATGTGATGTGTAAGCTGCCCCCCTTCTTTTAAAGACCAGGGACCAATTCTCTTTATCTGTGCTTGTCTACTTAAAGTTGATGGAGCCTGCGGTTTGTTGTTGTGTGTCTCATCCAGCACTCAACAAAGAATTCAAAGCCATTTGTGTGACGTGTGTGTGTGTGTGTGTGTGTGTGTGTGTGTGTGTGTGTTTGTTTGTATGTTAATGGACCCTCCAGGACCTCCTACCTATAAAGATGTCAAAGCAAGACAGCGCTGAAGCAGCACAGCATTGCACGCTTACATTTAAAGAAGAGGGAAAAAAAACACGCGTCTAGAGGCCGCTCCTGGATCATGCTCCTTGAAATTAATATTTGTGCTTGTTGTAGCGGGCGGGTATGAATTGCTCTCACATGATTATAGCGCAGTGTGAAGATTTAAGACGCTGTAATCCCATGACCCTGAATGTATCTATGAAATCACTGTCGCTGGCAATCAGGCCTTGACATTGTCTTTGCGCCAGCGGTTTTTAAAAGGCTCCTGTCACACAGCTACACGCGCAGGCTGACGCACCCTGTTCAGAATTGATTTGCAATATATGATCCTTTTTTTTTTTTAGTGCACAGCATTTGTGTAATGGAGAAAATGTGATGCAAGTACAGCAGCGCTCAGTGTGAAACCTTAAGACCTCTTTTTCTTTTTGTTAATGGTATATTTCCCTTCATGACAGAGCGTTTGAGTCTCAAAGAATGAAAGTGAGTGCTTTTTTTTTTGTTTTTTGGGACTAGGGAAGGGTTTAAGAAGCAGTGCGGCCGTGGCAACATGAAACAGGATGAAACATCAGAAACCAAGCAACCGAGTGTCCAAATATTTTGCACAATCTCAACTTTTCGACGTGTCTAGCGTGCAACACAAGTATCTTGTCTCACACATTTTGTTCTTGGCTGAAAGATGTTAGGCACATGACTGACGCGCCAAGCTGCGGGAGCTGATTCTGTTTAATTCCGAAGCTTTTGATAAATTCCTCTCGCGTTTTCTCTTCTCCCCTTAACAAAATAACTCCCAGTGAAAGTATACCCGCTTTGTAGACGCCGGCTTCCGAGGAAACTCGGAAAAGCGCTTTGGTGCTCTTTAACTGCGGTGGCGAATTAGCCCCTCACAACATGTGCATCTGCTTGATTGAGCGGGATAAAACCTCAGCTGCTCCTCTACGATAAGACAGTGAGCCCTGCTGTTGAAATGAGGAGCGCTGTGGCATTACTGTGGAGGGAGGCTCGCTCCACAGCCCCCTAAAGCTGCTGCTGTGGGGAGTCGCTCAGGTGGGACAGTGTCTTTTAATTCGCACCGTCGATGGCTCAGATTTGCATCCGGAGCGTCCATCAACGAGGCGTTGAATGGATGTATCAGACATGGGAGTTTTTGGGCCGTATTGTTTCATTAAGAAACGCTGTTTTTACCCTTCACAACGAGCTCTTGTTCTACTCTCTACCAGGTTCAGAGCTTCTTACTAAGATATGAGTTGAACTGCGCCTCCTGAGTGACTACCCTCTCATTATGCGTGCATTTATACTTTGACTGGGAAATTATATAAAATTACATCGAAATGCCTCAAAGGAGGAAAGCCAGGCAGCTCTCGTGCCTCTAATATTACGAGCTCTAATTGAGACTGCCCTCTAAAGTACACATAGGTTGTCAAACATGCTACACCAAATTACAACACGCAGCGATTACAGGTTGGAACAGCATGGAGCGATTTCAGTCAGAAAACACAAACGTAGATTAACGAATGCTTCACTGACAGGCCAGTCCTCCAGATGTCATATTTTGGAAAATAACAAAAGTTATTGTACGTTTTTGTCCTGTCTCGTAAAGCAACAGTAGGACATGTTACAGCTTCTATGCTATATATACCTGCAGGTGTATATGTTATGCCAAATGTCTGCACTGGACTTCCAGATGGCACTCATATGTTCAACAAGCCAAAGTTCAAGAGTTAAAGTAAATTAAGCCATCTGCTAGCTCACTGACCGAGAATGGGTAAACACTTATCCTGCATGTTAAGTAGGTGATGTGTTTGTTAAGTGTTAAATATTCGCGTCAACATATCCAAGGATTGGACTTATTTTCATCGATGACATTCAGTGAGATGTTGTATACATTCTGGACGAATTGCACTTAAAATGACATACAAACAAGGAAGGTGGTGTCACGTTAGCTTCCTGGCTAGCACAGCCAGAAAGACCAGGGTCTGATCCAGACCGAGGTCCTTTCTGTCTAGACTTTGCATTGGTTTTCTTCAGGTACCCTGGTTTTCTCCCATAGTCTAAAAACTTGTATGCTGAGGTCGATTGGAAGCTGTGAGTGTGAGTGGGTAAGAAGAAAAAGAAAAAACAAACAAACATGAAAAATCAGTTATCATCAGTTGAATGTTTTCATTTCCGCCTTCCCAAGCAGAGTTAGGGAAGCCCAGCACAGTTTTCCCTCTACAAATGTGAGAAATGTTACAGTGCAAAACCAGGCTTATTTTGTCATGCTGAAATAGATGGTGACTCATGGCTGATTTCTCTAGAGGGAGTCTTCGTTTAATATCATAAATAATACATTTTCACCACTGCTTTTCGCGCATTTCCCACCCCAGTTTTCCCCTCTTGCCTCTTCCATGACCTAGTAATCTCGCCAGAGTTGTGCAGCCTTTCAAGTAAATGAAAACATTTATAATAGAGGGAAAACACGTCGCGTTGTTCACGGGCATTCGCATGCTGCAGACGTCCTATATGTCCGTGTCTGGTGGCTTAGATCTGGACTTCATCGTGGCTCGGCAGCACATTGTTTCATTTCATATTTATTTAATCAGATTGACTCCCAACATTATTACTAGCTGTGGAAGAAAGAGGGTAAAGGAGAAAATGAAGGAGAGAGGAGGGATAGGTGCTGACAGAGGGCTATATAATAAGCTTTTGTACAGTAGCCACCACAGTTTCTCCCTCTGTCCGTCCGTCAGTCATACTTTTAGTAATTTCCTTCTCTCTTTTCTGCGCAGTCACGCCAACATGTCTTTATATGTTTGCATGTAGAAGCACATGACAGATTGGTCCATGAGCCCTGAAATCGCCTCCTATATGACCATTAAGCCCGGGGTTTGCACACTGTTGGGGGGGAGAGCCGTGTCCACTCATTGATATTCCGCGGCTCCACGAGTGAGAGCTGTAAACAAGCAGAAAGCTCTGGAATTGGCACTTGAGGCATGTTGCAGGACACACACTGCTCTCTCCACAATGCTCGACATTCACATGTATTCAGACACTCTCAGCACACACACATAAACCATAGCTCCCACCACACATGCACACACACCCTCTCTCTCTCTCTCTTTTGCTCTTCTATCACCCCCCCCCTCCCTTTCTGAGTCTGCACCACATCAGCAGCAGCTGGAGAGTGCAGCATAGCATTTCAGAGCAAAGCTTAGCAGGGCAGGGCAGGCAGAGTGGCCCTGTGTGGGCCATCCAGTGGAGAGAGGTAAATCTGCCCTATAAAGCTGAGCATTTCTCTCTCTCCCTCTCTCTCTCTCTCCCTCTCTCTCTCTCTCTCTCCCCCCCTAGAGCTGCAAGCGGAGAAACAGCCAAGCTCCTCCTCTCCTGCCACTCAGGAACTGATGACAAGGCTGGGCTTTTTACTAGGAGAAGGGATCCCGGGTACGGCACGCATACCTATGGACGACAAGAATGAAAAGAAGGTATTTTCATTTTCTCCCTCCCCTCCCAACTCCCTCCCTCCCTCCCCCTCCCTGTCCCTCTCCCCTCCCTACCCTCCCCTCGTCCGCCGGCAGCAGCTGCTGCCAGTGCTGCAGCGCTCTGATAGAGAGATAGAGGAGAGGATGAGAAGAGGAGGGAAGTTGTGACAGTGTAACAGAAGAATGGATTTTTTTTGTTGATTCTTTTTTTTTTTTCCCCGCACCCTGTGCATTATCCCTGGATGGGGATTTAGGAGCCACCTCTGGGATTTGTTTTTTCGGCTCGACAAACAACGGTAACTGTCAAACTACTCTGAGATTTTTTTTTTCCTATTTTTTTTTTTTTTTTTTAAGATGTTGTCGGGAGAGAAACTGCATATTTTAAAATTGCTGGTTTTGTCCCTGCGCTAACTCTCTCTCCAGTGCGGTGGGTGAGTCTCCCAGTAACTTGAGTGCTATTCCAGGGGCTCTTGAGTATGTAACAAGAGTGTCTGTGCCGGGGTCCAGAAATAGAGTTATGTTAGGTCTCAGCCTCACTTTGTTTGACTCTGCTAATTAAGCTGGGGCCGAGTGACGACCGGAGCGGAGACCAACGTGCTCCTTCTCCGCGTCACGTCTCGGACACACTTTGACTGTGAATCATCAGGAAAGAGACTCACAAATTGCTCCATGAAACGTTGCCTTTTTTCCCCCCACATTTCACAGATATGCAAAGGTGTGTTTGCGTGCATGGAGGTGTGTTTCCCAAGCTCAACTAGGGAGGATCATCTGCCAGTAATTCTCTCCCTTCCCATACACTGCTGTTTTACTACATGTCTTAAACTCAGCATGTTGTTTGGTTTAGTGCACTTCCTCAGAGTCAATTATTAGATGTGAGTTAGCTGTTTGGCTCTCGCCGCAGTTTATTTGGTGGCATATGCTCTGGGCTGCATTGCTGGGCAGCAACGACTGTCTCAGAGAAAACAGGTGGGACTCGGAGACAGGAAACGTTATGTAGCTGGTATTGTACAACTAATTAGCAGTGCCTGGAGCTCTTTTGGCATCCCCGCTGTTCCCAGGTTTATGTTTTTGTTTTTTGTGTTTTTTGTGTTTTTTTTTACAACCTGTCACTCTGCAAACACCACGATGGTCGCTGCATCTGGAGAGGTCGGTCCCGCCTCTGTTTCAGATTTGCGAAGCGTCAGTGAGTCATTCTGCTCTGTGTTCAGTCGGTTTGTGCAGGGATCGCAGTAATGATTTAAGCAGGGCGAAGATTTGTTCTGAATGACAAATTACCTTATAATCGTCGAGCGTGCGTGAGCGTTGTGCTCAGTGTCTTCCAGTTGGGAGTTAAAGAGCAAAAATGCAAGATGTGAAATGAGCTCGGAGGCAGATTAGGGATGTTTGAGTTCAGGTATAATGTTCATTTACAACGGTTTGCTCAGATTTAATGAGGAGAATCTGTGTGCGACAGCCTTGTAATTAGTCTAGTTTGCAAGTCTGTGTGAGTGAGAGTCTGTGAGACAACAAAGTGTCTGCAGTGAGGCTGTTGTATTAAGGATGAGGGCCGGCTCAACGTGAATTAGGGATGATGGTGGGAGTGGGGCGGGGGGGGCTTAGTATGAAACTTCCCGAGTGACAGGTCGAGAGCTTTGGCTCCTCTTACAGTAGAGACGATAGCGACCTCCTTCAGCCGCAGTATATTGTCTCCTTCAGTGTAAGAGAGATGATGAAACAGGACAAACCAGCTTTAATTTGGATTTCTACGCTTGTCCGTCCGCCCAAACAAAGCTTCAGCTGCTCTATGGTTGTCAGGCAGGCTTGATGGCATGAGAAAGGTATCTATTGTGTCGCGACCAAGTGGAGACTTCTTCCCATGTGAAATTCTCTTCAGGCTTATTTTAGTGCCTCCAGACCTATGAGTGTGTAATTTTCAAGCCTTTCTCCATTTACAGAGCTTCTGCCCTACGGCTTTTTGTGCCATGCTCACATGTGAAAGGCTTGTTTATTTGTGAGCATTTCTTTTGTGCGTGTGTGCGTGTGTGTCGCCTTCACATGATCCAGGTCAAACTGGTTCCTCAGTTCAAAAAACAGCCAAGATAAAGGGTAAAAGTTTCCCCCAGATTTCTTAGCTCTCTAGAGCTTTTTTTTTTTTTTTCGCTCTATAGTGTTTTCGAATACCAGTGAACTCGGATCAGGTCATTCTTTAAAGATCTCTTTCCAAATAAGGTCGGAAAACGTATTATTTTTTTGTTGTATTTGTCGATGCTCACGCTGCAAAAATGTGAACGTGTTGCCAGGTGACAGTTTGTATTGAGTTGACTTCATTCTTCATTGTCATGTTTGATTAGCGGAGCAAATTCCTGGTGTAACCTAAACCCTCTCTTTCCTATCTCCTCTCTCTCCCCCCCTCTCTCTCTCTCTCCCTCTCTCTCTCTCTCTCTCTCCCTCCAGTGCTCTGTGACCAGTCAGGGCATCAGCCCCTGCTCCACGCTGACCAGCAGCACGGCGTCTCCCAGCACCGACAGCCCGTGCTCCACGCTCAACAGCACAACCAGTCGGCCTCCCCTGAGCCGCTCCAGCCCTTGTGGGACCATCACCAGTCCCAGCTCCACACTCGAGAGCAAAGACAGCGGGATCATAGGTGAGGGAGAGCACAGTGTTTCCACTGTTCCCCAAAGAGCCACTGGTGCGGTATGAAGCAGGGAAACCTTGAAGACGATCACTGTTGCATTCGTTTGTACCTTATAGCGTTCCACATCAATCCCAATATCTCACTTAGCGTTGTATCTCAATGATGCTGCAAGGTCTACACTTGCATGTTTAAAATGCTTGGCTTTGCACAGTGAGAGGAAAGCAGAACCAGAACAAACTTCACCTCTGTCCACCTGGGAGTGAAGCCCAGGTCCTTCCCATCTTAACCAGTACCCGAAAGTGTAGATGCTGGAGAGTCTCGGCTGCAGCTTCCCTCACTTGTGTGTATTATCATTATCACTTATCACCCTGTTACACGTGTAGATCTTTTATTTTCTAATTGGCAGGCAGAGGGTTGCAATTACCTCCTATACGCTTTGTGATAAGTCTCACTCGCGCGGTGTCACTCATTCATTACTTTGTTAAGCCTCCTGGAGGCTCTTTTTTTTTTTTTCCTTGTGTGACTGAATAGCATTTGTGTCAGGTTGTATTCATGCTCCACCATGTGCCTCTCATTGGATTTTGTACAGCGCCATCCCAGAACGAGGGAGAGAGCATTGAGGTGACAGTCGCCGCAGTTTGACGTTGTATTATATCTCTAGTAATAGCCCTGTAAGACATCTGGGGATTTACACAAGCCGACAGCAATATGACGTAGGCTACTGATATATTAATCCATCTGCTGTTTCTCCTCACAAAGCTGTCAGTCGGGCTATACAAATGGAAGAAATTCACTCTGAACAAGGTTTTTGAAATGCTCGTGGTAGGTATCAATGGAAAGTAGCGACTGTAAGATCCTGCAATTACCCTCAGTCGAACTCAATCATTTCAGAAGGTGCTGATTAGCTCAAGTAAACAAGGTTTAAACTTTTCCTCATATGACTGTGCCCATTAAGCTTATTTAGGTAACTTCTGTGCCAGATATAGCCCAACAACGTGGATTTCCAATACTGCAGAGTTGTTACTGATTATCATAAGTCAGTCACAATGCCCCCCCGCCCTCTCGCAGAGCGATACCATAGCTCGCTGTGAAATAATTTATGTAGGCTTTGATATAGTATCTTCCAGCAACGTGCTGCCACCCAGGACGACACACGCAGACGCCTCCCAGAGTGTCTTAGGCGTGCGGTAAAACGTCTTTATCCGTGTCAAAACTCCCAAGATTTTATTTCGTGACAAAAAGTGACGTCGGGCCGACGACGTCTCGCCCGCTCGCCTGGCTGGGCCCGGGAGGGAGGGATGGAGGGGAACAAAGCCGCGCTGTGTCCACAAGTCAGATTCCAGCCTGTGATTAATGCTCTGTGTGCTTTGAAGTTTTGACTCTCGCCCTGAATTCAAACGCACATTAATTTGGCTTTGTAGCACGCTCTAGCAGCTCTTTGGTTGAAGTGGGGAGACTGTGTAATGTCGAAAACCTTGGTGTACAGCTGCAGAAGTCTTTTTTTTATTATTGTTATTATTCCAGGGGTTTTAGCTCAGCCGAGCGAGCAGTGCTGTAACCGCCCCTTCACTGCAATGACTCCTAATGCGCTGCTTTAGAGCAGACCCCGGCCTGACAGGTGCCACGAATGACTGACCCCAGGTTAACAGCAAAAGAGCCACCGGGTCCAGGATGTGTTCTATTAGGGGTGATGCAACATGCTTCGGCATTATGAAATCCAGATTAGGAGTGTGTGATGTAAACAGAGCCAGCTGGACAGTCAGTTCCAGTCCTCTGACTGTACTGATGTCTCTGTTTCCAGCTGCTTGTTATTGTGTTGTTTTGGCCCTCAACTCATCTTTTTTGGATGGTATTGGATGGTTGGGTCAGCCTGAGGGAGGATTAAAGGATTTGGTCTCATGCCGCAGAACACCTATCTCATCTCTGAAACACTAGCTGCTTTTTTCTGCTTTTTTCAGTTTTTTTGCAAAATAAAAACGATATTTCTTGAATTTCGATCGAGCGCAATTGCTACTTGCAGAAAATTTCCATCGAAGGATGTTTTGCAGATGAGCCGTAATTCTCGGAAAGTCTGTTTCCACAATATCCTGCAAGACCTGCGAGACTTCACCTGGAGGAAGTAAAACGATTGTTTTATCAAATATTTTGAATGGCTTCAGAAACAGTGATGTGATGTAACATCCATTTCAACTTAAACTTCTATATTGAAATGAGGGTGTAAAATATCATAATATTTTGGTGGTTTCTACGAAAATATTAAGGTTTCGTGCATTTCCAGGGGTAATGGAAGTGCCCCTACTGAGAGCATGTCTCTATACTAGTTCCTCTCACTATACACCATGTTACTCAATGTTAAAATGTGACTTACGGCTCACAGAGGAGCATCTAGCTTTAAATTACATCCAAGAGGGTCCTCCAGCTGCTGATTGACGGACGACATTTGATGGGCCCGTGCTCAGGAAATGAATTCTATAAATCCCGGCCACCATGTTCCCATTTTCATTAATGAAATCACACTGTGAATGTAAATTGAGCGATGTACAGACTAGGTAAGGGGTAATAAGGAAATGCAAGTAGTAGTAGTTTATTTTTTTTCCATCTTCCCCTTCAGCCACCATCACCAGCTCGTCGGAGAATGACGACCGCAGCGGCTCCAGCCTGGAGTGGAGTAAGGATGGCAGCCTGAGGGGCAGCGGGCGCCATGGCCTGGCCCAGAGCGTGCGGGCAGACACCTGCTCTCCCGTGGCCGAGGAAGACGCCAGCGGCGGCTCGGCGGGGCCGGGCGACGCCGCGTCCAGGACGGAGCAGCTGCTGCAGCACCAGCAGTCCAGCACGTCACCGCCATCTTCATCGTCGTCATCATCGACGTCCGGGCCGGCGCAGCCTCCGAGTCACTCACCCGACGGACCCGTCCCACACCCGGCTCAGACCAGCTCCTCCCTCATGATGCCGAGGCCCAACTCTGTAGCAGGTAAGAGCCACTGGACCGAGAGGTCCAGACGGAGAAAGATGTGGTGGGTCAACATCATATCCACACACATATAGTTAGTTTCCCTACTTCCCTCCAAGCCCCAGCCAATGAACAGCTTTTAACTTTTTCCACATTCAACTGTATCAAAATATCGAGCACTTCCATTGTCAGTTCTGGACTGAAAAGATGTGGCTTTTTTGTGTCTGGTGGTCATTTTGCGCAGTGGAATTCCAGATTTGCTTCTCGAATCAAATCGTACTGTATGTTTCGTCAAGTTTTATGAGACACACATGACTCTGAGCTGGAAGGATGACTGCAAGACTGTGTCCGGTGCAGACGTTAAAGTTGTTTTCCCTGTTTACTTGGGTGACTTTACTTTCTCACCTCTCGGCCTCTGTCTCTCTCTTTTGTTGCTCAGCTGTGACCCAGGTTACCATAAAGGCAGGAAAAGACGCGCCTGTTTGTTACAGCTCTACCTGGTGGTTTTTTGATTGAATTGTGACTCGGGTGTCTCGCTGCGTCGCATTTCCAGTCAGCTCGTGGCTGTGACGCGATGAACTGGCCTGTGCCTGAGGCTGACGGGTGTGGTGTCAGCTCCAGTTCAGGCGAGTGACAGACGCAGACGAGGAGAAGCATGTGTAGATACAGAGGGAATAGCGAGTTAGTGTATTTCAGAAGCCGGGTTGCGCTCTTCGGCTCGGATTGGGGTGGAGGGGGGCAGAAGGAGACAGGAGTGTGGGATTAGGCAGCTGTTGGACTCTGTGCCTCTGCCACAAGCCGCTGTATGGCTGATCTGTTCTGCATTCCAGTCCTGGGACCTCGCTGGTAAGACTCGGCCCACCGCATCTACACAGCTGTCACAGTTGTTGATATCCCTGGCTGCCCCCCCTCCCCATCCCCCTCCTCCCACTCTTCTCTGTTTTACTCCCCCTTTTCCCCAGTCCCAGACCTCCCTCTGTTTTTGCTGTTGCTCCGTTTGACCTTGGCCGTGTTGTTGTAACATGCACAGCCATTAGTTTTACATCTCCCTTTAAAATCCCCGGCACAAAGCAGAGTTCAGAGAAAGTTTACGCAAAGGCCAGCAAAAAAAAACAAAAAAAACATTTCTCCTGAATGCCACAGATGAATTGTATTTCTGTCTTTTCCCAAAGATTCAGCAGAAACAGTAGTTGGACTTTTAGTGTCTGTGAAATCACCAGTCCGGTCGTCTGCATCTCACATTGTGTTTATCTTACTCTATACTCTGGGGAACGTGCTGCACATGCTCGCTGTGGCGGTGAGTGGACACTAGAAATAACCACCCAACTATAAACAAAGGACACAAGTTAAATGTTCGCCCGCTACAGCTGATGAAGACGAGTGTACGTTGTATGTTAAAGGTGAAACACGTGGAACGTGAGGCCTATTTTTACCATTGGGGTCGCACTGCTTTGTAGAATCACACTTTTTCTTTAGTCGAGGGCGAATCGATGGACGGAGCAGGAGTTGGGGCAGGCCTGAGCAGAGAGGAGAAGTGGCGGGGAAAAACTGAAAAAAAGAACTGAGAGAAGAAATAAAAAGCAAAAAGCACGATGCCAGAATGTCGGCATGTTTCATATCCAGGTGGTTTATTGCTGCTGCAGAATCTGCCTCCCGTCGGGTTTGACCTTGAGTAGACGCGGCACCTCGTCACTCACGTCTCCTGCCACAAGATTGTGATTTCTTCCACTTTTTTCCCCCCTCTCTCCTCTCTCCGACGACGTGGCGGACATCCCGTCGTGTCTAAATGCAAATCGCCGCGGATGAAATCATCAAGCGAGCGTAATGCAAAGCAAAGGTGTGGGATGTTTCTCTCAAAAGGCAACAAGTAGTGCGCTTGTCAGGCGAAGGTAATCTGCTCATTCTCTGTCCAAACTGTCCTTGCTGTGTTTTCTCTCTCTCTCTCTCTCTCTCTCTCTCTCTCTCTCTCTCTCTCTCTCTCTCTCTCTCTCTCTCTCTCTCTCTCTCTCTCTCTCTCTCTCTCTCTCTCTCTGTCTCTCTCTCTGGGGAATAGCGTGCACAGGCTATAGAAGCAGAAAGAAGTGCTAAATGGTAGATCTCCCAAAAGCAGCCATGCTATAGCCTGATTTAACATTGATATTTGATTTTCAAGCGATACTTTTAACAGGGTTTCTACAATTCAACGTTGAGTCTGTGCCCATATTGTCTGTTAAGTGTGTTACCCGGCTGTTTCCTACTGCTCCATACTCCTTTGTTCCTCATTATTCTAAAGCTGCCGACACAAACCCAAACCATCCTAACGTACATCAGCTCGTAAAGCGAACAGACCGGGGAAATATTCAACTGATTATGCGTGTTGGTCTGTCTGTGTGTGTGTGTGTGTGTGTGCCCGTCCTCTCTCGTGTGCTCCCACAGTTTATGGGCTGATGTCATAGTTATGCAGTGTTGCCCCCTAGGGACCTGCAGAATTCACACCTCAGATTTTATGCCGTGTAGCAAAAGCCCCAGGAGTCGACATCAAGGACACAGTGAGACAACTTCATTTATGGCTGAAACCAATCTCGCGTTGGTGTCAGGCGGTGCCAGGGACGGCGTCTCTTTGTGGCTGAATGCTGAAGGAAAATGTATTCAAAGGAAAAATGACGTTTCTAAAGAGACGTTTTTTTTAGAGGCAGGTCGGAACAATCGTCAAAGGAGAAAACGTAGCTGCAATGCGAAACAAACTGTGTTAAGCAATCTGAAGAATTTTCACCTCAGAACCTCAATTTGGCAAAACACAATAAATAATGTACATAAATGAGGTAGAGTCACTTTATCGACGGTCAGGACGGGCACGGATAATGATCTGTGTGGTACACAAACAGACTGCAGTGTGTTTCTCCTTGATGGAGTGGGAGTAAATATTGGTTTTTATTCCGTACCCTTGAGGTGAGGGTCAGCACCTCCTCAGGTCTGAGAGCGCAGGACGCTGCTTGCAAATGGTGTAATTCGGCCGGCGTGCGACTTCTGCTTCGATTGAGGTCGCGTCTCCCCGGGTCTGTTGACGGATGAGAGCAAGATGGAGTGAGAGCGTGAGTTTTTAAAGGTTGATTTGCACAGAGTGCACTGCAGCACCACCACCACCTGTCATCACCAGCTTTGTAGGAGCCGAAGAAAGTGAGACCCCGAGGAAGCAAACCCTCAGAATTAAGCTGTTTTCCCGGGGCGACTGAGAGGGTCTGCTGCTCCTTGGACAGAGCTGGTTAAGGCCTGTGGAGACGCTCATCCCCATCGAGACCTCGGGAGCAGAACTCACCTGGCCTGAAAAGCCTCCAAAACGCTCAGGAAATGTGTGTGTGGCCAACTTTATAGCGCGGGCAGCTTTATATATCCTGTTGACTGTGATGTGTGATGAAAAATCCCAGATCTTCAGCGACTGCCATCGAGAAGTGTTTCACACTGACTGAAGGTCGTAAAGCCTTCAGAGTCTCAGGCCGGTCAAAGAGTGTGTGCCGGGCCTCTAGAATGTCAACTATGCGTGTGGATTGAATGTCCACATAATGCTGAGAAATGTCATTTTCACACTCCCGCTGTGGTCACCTTGTCCCTGTGGGAACTAGAGCAGCTCTGCGTCCAGCGGCACAACACGTTGGGCTCGGACCACAGGTGCCCGCCATGGCGAGCGGCGGCTTGTAATTGCATCATTAGTCGTTCGTCTCTGAAGGAATTATCTGGGCCGCCATCCATCACAGGACATATTATCTCGCTCATCTTGTGAGGCGGCATTAAAGCATTGTCACGTTGGCAACTCGGGCGAGAAGCACAGGTATTTATCATCCTTTTGTATCAAACTGTATCCTGGTAGAAAGCTCAAAGTGGAGTTCGGGCGAAAGGCTGTGTGAGATATATACTTCAGAAAGTCTGAGAAACAGATTTAATGTCTCCTTGTCTCCTTATGTTTTCTACAAGGTTATTTTAGGCGGGTGAACCATAGTGAGGAGCTCGCTGAGACAGCTCTGATAATCAGCTGATATGTTTTCTCAAAAGGATGGAGAGGGTTGTCTGGACAATGAGTTTGATGATTCAAGGATCATACAGACTTCTTCTTTTAATTATGGTACAGTGTTATAAATCATAGCTCAAATCAGGAAGAGTCCAAACTGTGTGATCATCATATCAGATCTGTGATGCAAGCTAAAGGAGATTCAGCATGTTTTTGAGCCTATCTTCGTCACGTATAGGGTGGAGGCAGTGAAAGCACTCTGGACAGGTCACCTGGAGTTACCAGTTGATCTAAACGTGCATGACGTTGGACTGTGGGAGGAATCCAGAGCGTCCAGAGAGAAAACATGCAAAACCATGCAATCCAGAGGTGTAATTTTGTGCGATTCACTTTTGGGAGTAGAAATTAACTCAAATTTGTGCTATTTGAACGTGTTCAAGTGAACAGTGTTGACCCCCCCGTAGTTCAAGCTGAGCAGATGCAGACAGATAGCTCACACTTCAAAAAGACAAAGAGACACTGAAAAATGCCCGATTGTAACTGCCGCTTTGCCAATATAATGGTTTTTTTTACCATTTCACCCCGTGCGTCCTTCTCTACCCTCCTCTCATTGTAATAAGAGTTCTATTTTTGAGTTATTCACGTTAAGCCTTGTAAAAAAAAAAAAAAGGGCTTACAGAGTCAAAGGGCCACATTAGTTCAGGCCACTGGAATTTCATGGTTTTGCAATCGTAGCTGGAGCTGCTGCTTGCGGTCAGTCCGCTCAGACGGAGAGACCGGGTCGGTCACTGCGGCTCGGGGAACGGTGCTGCAGTGCCTCTGTGGTGTTTTGCTGCTCAACAGAGCTTTGTGGTTTGATCCGTGTTGAGGTACTGCACACGCTGGATCTGCTCCGTTTCTCCTCCAAAGGCCTCTGTCGCTCTGGCAAAGCTCTGCGAGACGATGCCTGGAGTCAAGGTCTTTTGTCGAGCTCCGTCTTTGACCCCCGCAGTCTGTGGACCGCTCTCTACTTCCTCTGTTAAAAGCACTCCAGTGACAAGGTGAGGCTGACACAGCTGCCTCTTATTAGCACGACTTGAGGTCATCGCCTCTCTGCCCACGTGAACTCAATCCGTTCGTCAAGTGACGCTCTCGCAAAGGTCGCGCGGTAATTTTCTCAAATTACAAAATGATGTCTCTGCCGTCGTCCGTGTCGTACTGGAACAGGAAGACGTGATGTAACGTGTTTTGTCTGTTCTGATGTAACAGATGAAAAAAAGTGCCTTCTCCTGTGTCCGCCATCGTTTCTGTCAACCTCAAAGTTTTTCTCGGTATTCACGGTGTTGTTTGTGCTCGGACGTTAATGTAGACATCGATCTGTTAAGGTGCAGATAGAAAAAAAAAGCCGAGAGCAGATAACCCATCTATACCCCCCCCTTCCTCCTCTCTCCCACCCTCCCGCCCCCCCTTCATCCCTTTGAAAAGGTCAGATTTTAAAACGTCCTTTCTCGGAGATTTGTCAGAGCCTCTCTGTCTCAGCAGGAGCGAAAAATAAAAACCGTTGCGAGCGATCAATCTGCTCGGGTCTGAAGAGCCTGCCTCAGATCGGGCTCAGTGGCACTCCATTGACAGATCAGAAGTTGCCAAAAGCTTGGTTTCAGAGGGACACTATGTTAGGTAACTACTCTCTGCAACCAAAGAGCCATCTGGCTACGTTTGATTGACTGCACCCTGCGACTGAGAATTACGTAATTGCCGTTAAGGAACCGTTGTGACAGCATGAATGCGGCTCTTGGTAGGTATAGCTTGTCTCTCCTTCAAGTGCTGCTTGATTTTTTTTTTTCCTTTATCGAAAATCCATTTTAAAAGCCACTCTCTCCGTCACAATGGTGCTTCTTTAGTACAGCACAGAGTACAGTTATTTCATAATTATGTGCTTGTTAGCCACGGCGGCGGTCAGACTCCAGGGATGAGGAAGGAGTCCGGTTGTTCCACGAGCCGGTCACTTTGGTCATTACTTAAATGTATTTTTCCTCACTCTGAGTTGAATCTCGCATAATTTGTTCTCCTTGTACAGACTTCACCCTCTGAAATGTTTAAGTTGAAGTTTATAGAAGCTCAAGTGGGAGCAAGGACTTCTGATTCATACACGATATATTGAGAAATTGTATTTCACCATAAGAGCCTGTAGGCCTGCGAATATTAAATCAGTAATTGGCTTAATAGGGTGATAATATTTATCGTTATCAGGTTTATCTGGTTCATCGCGTAGACTTTTTGAAACATTTAAGTAAATAATTTCACAAATTGATGATAAGATCGTGCTGAGATAATCATCACAGTAATCATTTGTCCCCCTCACTTATTACATTTGTTAGCCGACTCCAGTAAACAAACCGTGCTTTGCATTTGCCAAATCATTTCCAGAACTCCCTCTAAAAACTGTCTCTCACTCTTATTCACGCACCGTCACACAATGGTTTCAATGAAACCCAGACACTTTGAAAAGGCGAGGCGGCGATGGGAGCGCTGATTGTCTCCTCTGGTACGGACGAGAGCGGAGTCAAGTCGGGGAGATAAGAGGGGCAGCGGTTGGAGCAAAAGGGGCTCAGCCCTCGTCTCTGTTCTGTCATGGGAAACACAGGATACAGAAGGTTTCAAAGGGCAGACCTGTCTGGGGGGAGGGGTGGGTGTGGAAGATCCCCATTTTCATCAGAAAAAAAACAGTCTGAAGCTCCACAAACGTGTCACAAGTCACTGCAAGCGAAGACTTCAAGGAGCCGTGCGAGCGTTTTATCAATGAGGAGAGGAGTGCGAGAATAGGAGCCAGTCTGGAGACC
The DNA here is from genome assembly GCA_029224185.1 of Karalla daura. NCBI lineage: Eukaryota > Metazoa > Chordata > Actinopteri > Chaetodontiformes > Leiognathidae > Karalla > Karalla daura. Next base: position 12,001,075 of record CM055202.1, read on the forward strand.
GGGAAGGGGCAGAGAGAGGAGTGAAGAGGGATTTTAAAGGCTTCCTGTGGTATTTCTCAGGCTTGAAAGAGCTGGGCAGTAGCAGTGGGTAACAAAAAAGGAAAAATTGGTGAAGGTGCAGGTTGCATTATCGCTGACAGCTATGAAGGAGTGTGTGCATTGAGACGACTTAAGCAATCAAACTGAGTATTTCCTTCAGCCCTTCCTAGTCGGACCCATGGGCACAGGAGGACAATCCCACTTGTTCGTCGTAGGATGGGGCTCGCCGTGGCTTTTACGTTTCCCGTCTCGAAAATCTTAAGGAAATCTGAGTCAGGGCGGGAAAAAAAAGTAGAGAAAGACCTCTTCACGTGTCAGTCGTGGCAATTTCCTGCACAGGATTGATTTTCTGACAATCTGTCCTCCTCTGTTCACACATCACCCCCCCCCGCCCCCTTCAGGTCCCTAAAAAACACAGTGCCGCTGTGTCATATTCTCTCATGTGCTATTTTATAATTCAACCACCTCTCCTCTGCATGCCTCTCTCTTCCCTCGCCCCCTCTGCAGCCAGGATCATCGATTAATGCTGCAGCAGCTGCCCAATTACAGAGTGTAATCGGCCACTGGAGACTAAATGTCTTGGTCCTACACCCCCCAACCCCCCCTCTACCCCTGCCCCAGCCCCAGCCCCATTTATATTTCCCCTCAATCCACTTTTTTCACCCTCGGCTGCTTGCTTTGCAGATTTAGTGCGCGCATGCAAATGCATGCAGCACATGGACGAAGGTGTGAGCGCCTGGGCGGCGAGCGCGCAGAGCGCTGGCGCTGGTTTCAGCGAGGGGTCTGAACGCCTGGTGATGCTGTGACTGGCTGAGTGCTGGAGAGGTGGCAGCCGAGCCCTCTGCTCAGCAGCTCAGTGCTGTCCGTGTGACGCCGTGTCTTGCGTGGAGGCAGGGGGAGGCACAGGAGCCGCTCTCTGTGCCACTCTCTGGAGATTTAGCCGAGGGGTCTGCGCCCCGCCTGCGCGCCCGTGTGCCTGGCCGAGTGTGCGGCCGAGGGGAGGGCTCAGAGGAGAGCCGCTGTCCGCTCTGACTCTGCTGCTGGATGTAAGTAGCCCGTTCAGTTCGGCTTCACCTCCGCCGTACACAGTCGCTCTGCACTCCATCAAGTTCATATTGAGTGGTTTTTTTTTTTATCCTTTGGTGATTGCTTTACCCTGCCTGACATTGTCCTTATTGTTTGTTTGTTTTTTTACTCCTCTGAAAGTTGTGTTATTGACGGCTGCTTCCTCCGCTACTCCGTTGTCAGCAGACGGCGTTTTAATTAGTGGGACATTCCAGAGAGTAAGTTAGCGATCAAGTGAGGGCAGAGAGGGGGCGAGGAGGAGAGCTGAGTGCTTGTGACAGTGTCTCCCAGCTGAGGCTGGTGAAGCGGCGAGCTCCGGCTTTGATTCTGCGCCTCGGCAGGGCCACGAGAGCGCCGATCACCATGGTGATAAAACTGTTGGAACAGCGAACAGCAATTGGAAGAGAGCGACCTTGTTGCACTAACGCACATCTTTATTATGTTTGCCGAGCATGTGCTGCAGCTCAAACAGAAAGATTGCTTTGTTACCCATGGATCTGGTTCATCTGCAGAGTTCAGTTACAGTGGAAGTCGACTTGTTTGAACGTAGGGAGGTAACGTAGCCGGTCTGATCCATTGCCGGTATCGGCCTCAGATACCATTGTATGTCAGGGATCGGAAATTTCCAAGAGGACCTAATACTTACCTCAAGTTGCCTTTGGGACATACAGTACTGATATAAAATCAACTATAATGACTCTGATAATAGTAAAACAGAGCTCCTGTATGGGAATACTATCAACATTGTTAATTCAGGTATCGGGGTCCGATTGGAAGTGAAAAAGTGTGGATCGGTTTCATCCCCACTTGAAACCCTCCAGTAGAAAAAAAAGACAAAATATTCAGCATCTTTCCTTATTAATTTCATTGATTTCTTTCCGCTTATTCTCAATGTGTTGCCAGGAACAAGTTGGAAAAGAAATTGTGACAGGTGCAAAAAAAAGTTCGGATGATTATGAAATGGATCATTCCACGGGTAAACAGCAAAAGACGATAGTATGATAGTTTAGACAGTTGCAGATGCTGTGTATCTATTCTTGGGTTATATAGTAGTACATCAGTAATTTCAGTTGAACCCTAGTATACTTTATGTCTTTTCGAGTGGTTGTGGGCTGTGCCTGTTCTTCGTTCCGATCCAATCAAATTTCAATAGAATCTGCTGTAAGTGTAGGAAATACAAAGAGAACAAGTCTTAAGTGGTGATTTTTATTTAAGTGCCGGTACTCTGGCCTCTTTATGTCCCAGTCTCCTGGCGTTTGAGGGGACAGCTCTCTCGCTGCTATATTGTGTGTAGCTGTCAGCTCCAATCAAAGGAGAAAAAGGAGCATTTCAGTCTGGACTCTGGGATATTGCTATTCTTCTTGCTACAGTATACAGGTGCCTGCGCACAATGCCTCCAGCAAACTGCAAATGTCAGCGCGCACTGTCTCACCTCCCCCTCACTCAATCTTCTCTCAGAGAAGCCGAGAGTTTTGACTTGTGGGTTTCTGTCTTACTCTTTGCCGCACTAAAGCCTCTGTTTCGCTCTCTCTCTCTCTCGCTAACTCTCTCTCATCATCTCTCATCCGTGTCTCTTGTTCTGCAGCTACCAGCTCCACAAAGCTGGAAGACCTGAGCTACCTGGATGAGCAGCGTAACACCCCGCTGCGGACGTCCATTCGCCTGCCCTGGCACAATACGGGAGGAAGGCCGCCTCAGGACTCGAAAGGTGACGGCGCTATAGGAGCTATAGAAGAAAGATCCACCGCGACAAACGCACTTTGACCAGCAAATTGGCTGAAGTCGACTTTCTTTGAAAAGCTGTGGCAGGTGGCAGTTGCGGCTGCGTCGGGTTCCACATTGCGATATTACTGCCATCCATCCATAAAAGATGTGGTTTATCAGAAGTTATGTTTGAAAACAACAACATAATACTGGAGTATCCTCCCTAAACCTTTGGACGCCTGTTTTGATTTTTGGTTGTTTTGATTCTGCTCCAGTCCACAACATTTCTAGTGAGGGCGCCATGAGGTTAAAGTGCCTCGTTTTCAGCTGTAATGGTGTCCTCGCATCCATATTCAAATAACAGTGAACAGGATTTGTAGCTCTTAATGTAGTCTGGATATATGGGTAAAATTCATTCAAAGTGGATGTTAGGACCCTCGAATAGAAGCTAAAAGTCGGCACTTAACCCTCACGGTTCATCATTGAAATTGAAAATCTACTCTGCCTACAAAACTGTCCAAACACTGTGTACGCACTCTCTTTATGTCAATAGCGTGCTATCCAAAGACATGTCTCCACCATACGTTAAGACCAATAGATAGCAGCATTTAAGGGTTTCCTCGACGCGGCCGCCTTTATCTCGGTTATATGTTTTGAAGTGGTCTCACTGAGAGAAAATCCCACAGAATGAATATTTGATGAGAATATGAATAATTTAGCTCAACATCATTAGATACTCAAACTGTTTAACCCCCGTTTGAGAACGTCTCCTTCCTCTTCCACACCTCCTTTTAACACCAAGTTGATACAGAGGCATCATGTCATTGATTAATATTGCATCCCAGTGGTAGAAACGTCGAGCGCCGAGGAGCAGCCGATGGATTTTTGTTTCTTTGGGGGTTTTAGGAAACTGCCCTGAAGTGCTCTAGACTTAAGTAAGCAAAAAAAGAAAAAAAAAGGGTAGCTGAGGTGGGATAGAAGCACCAATGTAGCCAACGCAACAAGAATATTTTAGAGCTACTTTTTAGTAAACCTCATGCATCTGTGAATTATTGAAGATGTGCTTCATAATCAGCCTTTACTTACTGAAAAGTTCAGTCTGACTCGGTATTTTATAGATTTCTCTTCTATTCAGGATAAAGTTCCCTCACAGAGATAAAAAAAAAAAGATTTGAGATCTCTAGTTTATCATGGCGGATTAATTTCCGTCGCAACACGATTTATAATACAAAAGCATTTGTATGCATTGAAAGGTACGAATCTGTAAATCCAAATGTGAAGCTAAGCCTTTGAGGACGTGCACCCACCAAGGCTGCGCCTCTTTTCACATGATTGTGTGAGTAATAGCTGCAGAGGCAGCGTCAGAGGCGGCTGGAGCGCTGCTGTGGTCGCCCCTGTGATACAGTCTGTGATACAGAGAATCAGAGCTGAGAGACGCTTCCTGAGTGTTCAGAGATCCAATTAATCCTCTAGTGGACCAGATAGAGAGTCTCCTTTCAAGCCACTTCCATCCAGTTAAATGAACATTTGTCCAAACTAAAGCAGACAATGAAAAACACATAGAGGGTTTTAAAGGTACAGCGTTCAGGGTTTCGGTTTTTAGAGACACACTAAGTAAGAGCAAAACTTTCAGTGTTTTGAGGTCACATGATAGTTGGCTTTAAAGCGTCTGAAAGACTTGTTTTCGGTTACAAAACGATGTTCGCAGATGTGTCCTCAAGAGTGACCTCCAGTCTGACAATCGATGGGGGGGGAAACACAACTTTCTGATCTCACATTTCTGTTTCCACAGCTCGTTTCGCTCCCTACAAACCTGTGGACATCATGCTCAAGCCCTTGCTGTTCGAGGTGCCCAGCATCACCACGGACTCGGTGTTCGTGGGCCGTGACTGGCTGTTTCAGGAGCTGGAGGACGTCCTGAGGGCCGGCGAGTCCACGGAGAACCACGGCGCCGTGGTGGTGGGCAGCGTGGGCTACGGGAAGACGGCCATCATCTCCAGGCTGGTGGCGCTGAGCTGCCACGGGGGCCGCATGCGGCAGATCGCCTCCAACAGCCCCAGCGCCTCCCCGAAGAGTACGCACATCAGTTAGCGAGGGCTGTCAGTTCGTGAAGTCTGGATGTGGGAATAACGTGTGTGTTTTCCCAGGTGCTGGTGGCGGACCGGGGGCTGAGCTGCCCCTCAGTCAGCCTCCACAGCCCACCCCACCCTCCAGTGCCACCAACACCCTGAGGACCAGCAGCTGCCCGGGCACCCCCGACATGCAGCGACGCAGGGAGGAGGCCGTCAAACGCCTGGCTGCTAAGGTACAGACGGATCCGCATTTGTATCCTAGAAACATTTGCCTTTATTGAGCTTATTGTGCATCTACTTTACTTCTACCTCTTATACTTATAATACAGATACTTGCGTGAACATGTAAAGGAGTAGAAATTACTCCAGAAGAGTATAGATGACCAAAGTTTCGACTTAAGTAAGGTAACAAAGTATTTGTACTTTGTTACTTGGACAGGAAAAGAGGTCGACGATCCCAAAGCTTTGTTATTATTTCTGTCAGTTTGGTAGAAACACATTTTACTCCTTTTTGGACAGTTTATATTTACCTTTCGAGCAGTCCCCGCCCCTGGTGTGTTCACTCCAGCCACTGCCAGTGACTCTCCCTCATTACAGAGACGTTCACGGAGCGCAGAGTTGCTTTTAGTATGTATGAGATGCACTGCAGAGGCCCGATACTGGCTCAGCTCGGTAGTTGATTTATGGTTATATGTGTTTGTTTATGATTTATGGCTGTTTACATTCATTTGTTTGATATCCAGCCAAAGAAATACGGACGCTCTTCAACAATCTGCTGATATTATGAAAGACCGTGCCACCGTTGGTCTTTCGGAGGCATTTAATATCGCCGGCTTGTTTGATTAGGGAGGCAGCGAGCTTAGTTAAAGACCAGGCTCTGGAAAGTGATCTTGACGTACAGCCTCGACCGTGAGGAAGTCACAGCCGCTGGACGCGTAATGCCTGCCGCGCAGGTTGTCACGCAACCCGTTAATTGTAACAACATTAGTGAAATCCTGTTTGTTATATCGGTTCTCGCGCTGGAGTTTTCTCATCTGCTGCGAGTCTGCCTCCACTCAGCTGCCTGAGTCTGAGTCTTTCAGGGGATGTCTGTGTGTCGTCTGCTCTATGCGCCCTGGCTCGACTCAAGCTGCTGCTTCCCCGATGTCCTTGATAATTATTACCTTCTTCACACTCAATATGGTCTCATAGTGGCGTTTCATACATGTATTATATTTGTATCTATCTCTATCCACTCTCGCACTCTCAGGCCAGTCGGCCTAAACATGCATGTTCTCAGACTGAGAGGAAACCTGAGTGCCAGAGAAACCACAAGAAAACATGGTGAGAACATGCAATCCAGTCAAACAAGGTTGTGTTTGCAGCTGGGGACCTTCTGACTGTACAACCACTAATCCACCTTGTAGCCCCAAAAAACAGCCCCTGCATGCTACTATGGGAAATGTAAGTACTTTAGTGGCAGCACCTTCTCGCTTGCTGCTGTTTCATTACCCTCATTATTGCTATTAGAAACTGGTCATTAAACACCAAACTCTAAAAGAAATTACTTTTCCAATATCACTAAAATATTTTTACACTCTAATTAGGTGATTTCGCAGATGTGTCGACAGAAGTTTGTCGCTAAAGTGTGATGGAAACACTTTTTTTTTTGCGTTTACACATCACCAACCATGACGTGTATGGTGCCATCTGCACTTCTCTTAAATCTAACTTTAGGAAAAAAAAAAATCTATTAAAACCATAGAAATGCAAAATGTTTTGGGGCATCCGTCTTCCTCTGAGTAAACTCTGACTGCACTTTCACAAATTTTTCTTTAAACATTTATATGATATTTGGCGACAAAAATGGAAATGCAGCTAGCATTGTTTACAGAGCTAGTCAGGTAATAGACAGGCTGCACGACAGCAGATGCGTGGTTCATAAAGCAGCACGACGTTGCTACGCTGATGACCATGCACTCCCTTGCATGCTGCCTGCTCTGGAAATAGTTGAACAAACCTCCTGGGGGAATTAACTAATAACAAAGAGGTCGGACGACCACGGCGTTTCGGAGAACACTTTGATTCACAATGGCTTTCACTCAGTTTTAATACGTACACGATGGCAGATTGTTAGCTCTCTTTATGGCCGGCGCAGCTCTCTAATGGGACCTCTTTCGCTGGACTTGATCAGTTATGTGCCCGTTTTTAATGTCACTGATTATGCTCCTGGTGTCCCTGTGACAAGAGGAAGAGGAGGAGGAGGAGGAGGAGGAGGTGTGGGGGGGGGGTGCTCTCGCCCGGTCATCGATGCTTCCTAAGTGAAATGGGGCGTAAGACAAGCGCAGCGTTATTTCGCCCGTGCTGCTGGCAGCGCCGAGGTTCATGCACCAGACAGCTGACTTTGTGTCTGTGAGGCTCGTCCAAATGTCTGCGAAACCCGAGCGATATCCCTCAAGCCAATTACTGTGTAAAGTGTTTCCAGCAGACGCTCTCACAGGGGCTCTGTTCCTGTGATGTGCGAATACTGATGCAACACTGAGCAGCTTCTGTCAAATTCTGTCAGGTCCTTTTAATCATTGATTTAAAACCGGTCTGGGACCGAAGCCTCTTTTTTTTTCCTCCCCTTTTTTTTGTCCATTTTCTGATTTGGAGCAAGTTTTATGTCTTACTACTATGACACATTTTCAGCCTTGTTCCTTATTGTTGTGGAAGCGAGTGAAGGGGTGCAGGTTTTTACTGCAGATTGTTGCATCACAGTTTGGGATTTTTTTTATTGTTCGCTGATGAAGCAGTTGTCGAGGCTGCCCGTGCCGCAGCGTCTTCGTCAGGCGCCCATCCAGAGCTATTGTATTTACACAAAAAGCAGGTCACTTTAATTTACGGCCCGTAGTTTTCACAGCCTCCATCTGTTGCTTTGTTATTGCATCTTTCCCAACAAAGACGCCTCAAGGGGAAAGTGTCCACTCTTTGTTGTCTGCCGGTCGTTTGGCTGTAATATTGTGTTACTGTGAGACGAATCGCCCCGTTCTGTCTGTCTGTGTGTGTGTGTAATTAATCACAGGTGACATGGCTGCCGAGGTTTACAAAACACAGGGGGGAAAAAAGAAGCATTACATCCATTGTATAAAAACTCATTGTGTTGTGTAATGGAAACATTAAAATCTTGCTTGAATTTAATTCCGCTGCCACTAATAAGTAAAGCAAATGTTATTCTATGGATTTTTTTTTCAATCGTGTCTTTATTTTTCTGTCAGACTACAATGTTGTCTTTATTTCTTTTTTTTTAAAGTCCACATCTGGAGACAACTGGTTGGTGTTACGGTCACAGAAATGGTTGAAATGTGCCATAGACAAAGCGCCGTTTGTTCCGTCCAGGTTGCAGTTTCTCGTCTGAATCACAATCTGCTCTTTTAGCTCCGCCATCACATGGCTCTGGATCGGGGTTGAAAGTTGACGCCTTTATTGTTCCTTCAAAGTCTTTTTTTTTTTTTCCAGACCTCTTAGGAACTGTCAATAGCTTTATTAAGTCAGTAAAATGACATTTCAGCCTTAATTGTCAGACAAGTTTCCACCCTCATGCTTGAGCCATGGCGATATATTCACTTAACCCGCAGCTTATATAATGTAGCCAGATGAGATTGGCCACATGATTTTGAGTTGTGTTCATGGAGCTCAG